>CM055825.1:32263709-32479898 GCA_029582265.1 Zoroaster sp. YZ-2022 | reverse complement strand
CTGTATATTAAAACAAACAAACAAACAAACAAAAACAAAACAACAAAACAACAAATACAAACATAAGGTCTCCGGTTTCTGGTCATTTTGTGGAATCTTTTGTTTTAGGTGTTCGAGTGTTCGGGTTTTTTCTTTTTTTTTCTCTTGTTTTTCTTTTTTTCTTTCTTTCTTTCTTTCTTTCTTTTATGTTTTGCCAATGTGATACATTGTACACGCGGTTATTGAAACGAGGCCAAAATTCCCGTGGCTAAGAGAGGCCGCACAAATCGGGCAAACGTTCATACCCCTATGTGAAAAAAAGTTGTTTAAAACACAGCACGGTAGAATTTTAATCGATCCAGCAATTTTGGCTGCTATTGGACATCGTTTCGTAGCCAATAAAAAAGAAAGAAAGAAAGAAAGAAAACTAAAAATGCCGACGCGCAGATCTGAGGCGGCGCGGAAACCAGAAACCAGAGACTTTTTTGCTGAACCAAAGTAAATCCAATAAAAATAATAGTAACAGAAAAACAAATAAATCACATGTTACAGATGTATTAAAAGTGTTTTACTTGCTTTACAAGTAATTACAGGCATTTTTCTCATCTTTGAAAAGTTGTTTTGTGACATGAGAAGACAAAAATTGCTTTCAAATGACAAATTTGTACTAAGTAATCGTGGGAAGCATGCTTTTCCAAAGTGTTTTATTTCTTAAGTCCCGAAATGGATTATTGGCGAGCATTCCATTTCGTTAAAATATATCATTATAAAGTATTTCTTTTCTAAAAGATAATTAGACATATTCCTGTAATACAATTGATAAGGTTGTGGTGATAAATTTACAATTATGAGACAGACAAAACGATGTAATATTTTTCTTTTGACAACTTTGCTTTTTCAGACATGCTTCAGTTTAGACATTATGGATATTAATCTAGTAAAATGTAGTAATATCTTTAACGAGTATCTCCATCATTGTTGATATAAATTTTGTTGGCCTATTAATTAGAGATCATGTTAATTTCCTGAGTCTAATACTTTAAAAAAATGTATTATCATTTATTTTTTTAGGAACACAAAATTCTCCATGGTGGAAAGTGGACCTCGGAGCTACCTACTGTCTCAGAAAAATTACTGTGGTTAACAGAAATCATCAAACATTCTATGGTAGGATTGCCAAACTAGCGTTAAGAATTGCACACCCGTTTGTTTTGTTTGTTGGATTATTTGTTTGTTCATTCCTAATTTCACAATTTTTATTTTGTTTTCTTCCTTCTAAGATGTGCGTTATTTGCGTGTTGTACTTGATTGCTTGTTGTAAATTTCTTTCCTTTCTTCTGTCTTTTCTTGTTTCGATAATCGCTCCTTAATAGTTTCCTCATTTGTTTGTGTTTATGGATTTAAATTTGCAGTTGTTTTTCGAAGTAGATTTTCTTCTTTCAATCACTTTATGCAATTCCATAAACTAAATTCTTCTTCAATAATCTTCAGGCTTAGTTAGACCACATGATATTTCTAATTAATAAACCAGAGGAACCTAATAATAACCACATAGGTTACGCTATATGTTAACCTTGTATAAATAATTCAGGGCGTAGCCACTTTATTCAGTGAGGGAATATGTATTTCGTAAGGGTCACTGTTGTTACAGCCTTACGAGGAGGACACGTAAGGAGGGCACGTGCACTAAGCCAGCCCCATTATCCGTAGCTTCGTCAACGCAGTCATGCACGTCGCCAAGAGAGAGGGCGCTACACGGGCGGTTGCTAAATAGTAGGAAAATAACTCGCAGCGAAATATTTGACCTATTTTTACTCTTAAAAGAGAGGAGGTAAGTTGTGACCTTAATCAAAATGTTTCGAGGCGGAAACTTCACCGCCTCTTTCTTGACAAATTTCTGGGTACGCGCCTGAATGCAATGCGTTCACGGTGTAAATCTTCAATTATAGGGTGTGAAGTGTTTTTAGCCTCAGGATAAAAGAATATTAAGAGCAGTATTCCTCCTCCCTTCCAAATTCTTCTGATTCTTTGCTGATGTTCATATTTCAGCTACCAACCCTCGTTTAATTGGTGCTGTAGTGCGGGCTGGTTTCAGTTCGACACACTCACACAACAGCATGATTGGATCTCCGGTAACATCCGCTCAAGCTCAACCTGGAGTTTCTATTGATTTCATACCGGACCCGATAGTCACCGCTCGATACATGAGTGTGGATAAGCCTATCCAATCGGCAATATTAGCCTTTGCTGAAATCATGGTTGAAGAAATCCTGGACATTGAAGACATTGCAATGTCAAGAGGTGAGTAGAAGAAACAAATTAAGCATACTCAACGTTGTCGAGTCAATTTATCCATTGGTAAAGGAGCATTAATATTTGAGTTCAGTTTATTGGGATGTCCACTTGACAAGCTTGGAGACATCCAACACTTAATCACTATCCGGCGTCTTATTTCTTTATCGATACATGTTTTGTATTGCCCAATGAGTTGGGAGAGATAAATTGCGACAAATCCATCACGATGTCCCCAAGTTACTTTAAAGTCCGGTTAGAACGGGGATTGTATTGGGCAATGTTAATAATTTTAATAATAAAGGAAATATCACTGATTCCGAATTTAGAATAATTTCACTTTGATGTAGCTTTTTACATGGGGGGAAAAAAGAGGAAACCCGCGCTTTGTTGCGAAGCGCCGCCAAGCAGCTTACGAAAACGCATTGGGGGTGCTCGTTTTCATTTTAATTTCGGTCCATTTTAGATGAATTCTGCAGAAAAGTCTGAGGATTCAATCCAGATTAACGTGAAAGATGGAGCAGTTCTGACAATGGCGAGTTGACTACACGAGTACGACGTCTATACAGTTCTACACCTAACGTTACCGAGGAACCCAGGCCTGGTACCAGCACCGAGACGGTTAGCGATGATTGCAAGCAATCTGGAGAGGATTCCTTAAAAAAGACAATAAAACATTTCAATGTAAATTTGGGGCCTGTTTTCATTATGAATCAGGGTTCTATTCACTTGAAGTTGAAGTTGATAAAAAGTTTACACCCACATTAATGTACTTATGTTCGCGCTGTAGATAATAAACTCAATTTCATCCATATCATTACTTTAGCACCACCAAAAAGCCCCCTCCCCCCACAAAAAAAACATTTTCCATCGCCAGTAATGTTAATATAATGTGGATTTATTTATCTTTACAAGCTTGGGAACTTTTAATGATTAATGTTTGCCCCCCCCCCCTTAAATTTAAGTTTGCCCCCCTTAAATGTATGTTTGCCCCCCCTCTTGTCCCAGTTTACCAGGTCTGGTGCCGCCGCTGACAACACCCATCTTTTCGTCTGATTTTAGATATTATTATCTGACGATCGATGCTGTGCCACCTCAGGAAGAATCATCTGAATCAACGTTGGGCACTATTTCCTCCCAAATAATCTTGGAACTGTCGAATTCTGGCATATTTAACGAGCGAATCTAAACAAAATGGGTCTCATTTTGTCAACAATGTAAAAATAATGCACAGATTTGCGTGCGTGTGTAGGGGTGGGTGCACCTAATCTGTGGGATCGTCTTCTAACTATGGCGTCACACAGAAGCAATGGCTTGGGCGTTGTGACCTTTGTTTTTCAGAATCGTAAAAACAGGGCTTTAAAAAAGATACTAATTATAAAGTGTTCAGTTTTAAAATTCTAAAAAAGGTATTAAATCATTAACACGGATGTATAAGCTAGTACCGAATACCGTAAGCAGGTTGAATACAATTTTCACGTTCTAACCGGACTTTAAATCAATCCTCATTTTGGAACATTCTCAACTTCAGTATTCATACTCCTGGGTGAAAAAAAGCAATTCATTGATAAGCGTGTTGCTCAAGAACACAAGGGCCTCCACTGGCAAGACTAAGATTCGAACCTACATTGTGATGACTCAACCACCTTAATTAGAGTCTGGTGCGCTAGACCCCTCGGCCACGACACTCATAATAAATACTAAGAATAAACTGGAACTTTACTAAAGTTGTACTCTCTAACGTTTTGGTAAAATATGTAATCATACGATCTTTATCGAGCTGCGGCCATCTTTGTCGGATTCCCTGTACGCAATAACAATTATATGAGTGTTGATTCTCATTATACAAAAAGGGACCAGACCATTTCCTCTAGCCTCGGTTTGGTTGCATGGATTTGTATATGGAACAAAAACAAAAAGTCTACACTGCAATAACCAAACTCTGAAATTTTCAGTTCGATACTTTCAAACATTAACCTCAACATCTTAGTGTATGCGCCATACCATTACATCTACCCATTATTTAACTTCTCTATACATATTGGTAAAAAATAAATCAAAATATTTACCATTTTCTCTGCATTGTGGGTTCTCGAAACCTTTCACGGGTCATCTTACTTTATAGGCCTAGTGATAAATTTCTTGAAATTGTCCCATGCAGGCAGCACCTAACATAATATCGTTATGCATTATTACTAATGAAACCCTTTCAACCCTGTACTGATGGGATAGTGATCACACATAAATTCAGAAACACACCTTTCGTTGAATGTAGGTATTTAGTATTAAGTACTATGACTACTACCTTATCTCTATTCAGCTACATGGAGACATGATTAAGAATAACACATGTTGCCAGTTATGAATATGAATATAATGAGCAATGTCACTTGAAGAAACTAGAGAATAGAGGTTGGGATGTTTATTCAGTGTATATGTCTATATTTATGAATTTAATTATGATGTCAATAACCGTCCTTATTTTTCCCCAAATGTTTAAGCCCTTACTTTGACCAGTAAGCCTACCAGCCAAAGCTCTACACATCAATCTCGTATGACATCTAACGCTGTAGACGGACAATTGCATGACCCTTACTGCAGCTTCACAGGTATTTACCTAAATAGGCCTACACTATTTCGTTTAATTGGATTGCACACAATGCATCCATACTTCATAAATGAAGAGATAAGTTTCAGCTTATTTCGTTGATAAGTCAATTACAAGAAAGTGTAAATGCATTCATATTTGTGACGCCCGTGATCCATTTCAAATTTGTAATACATTTCACATTTTCTTTTCTAAACAAAATATAGCAGACAGGTTAATACTTCTGGATGTTAGGTACCGTTATAAACTTAACATCAATAAAGTTGTTAAATTATAGTTAAATAATTTTGTAATAGGTTAATTACCAAAAGTGTACACGTGTGTGCGGTTCACGCATTGGACTTGGTGAGCCACACCCGAATCCACAAGAAATGAGTCTGCGCCTTCGTCGCATACGACGGGCCACCACTACACTCCGTTTAAGAAATTACATATTCGGCACAATGTTATGCTTTATCTTTGAGCACTTCTTTATATATGCAAAAGGCTTAGTCTTTTGTCGAGTATGGAGAAAGCCATTTGGTTATTCCATCGTTGACAGTCCAGCTGGTAACGTTGAGAATGAAGTTGAACTTAGCTGAACATGTGCGGCTTAGTCTTGATTCAAGACAACTTGTGAATATATTCACATCACGCTGTACCTATACCCGCACACCGTGTAGTGCGAATATATTTGGTATCTTGATGGAATATTCACCATCAGCATCAGCAGCCTGTATCGTCCCACTGCTGGGTAAAAGCCTCCCCGTATGTCGCCATCTTTCTTTGTCTTTTGACTGTCTTTTCCAAGCTACTGTCCATGTTTCCCAACCAACTCGTCTCTCCATCTTGCTCGAGGTCTTTCTCTTTTTCTGGTGCCATATAGTGGTTGCTATTCTGTTGTAAGTCGGCCCCACCTTCCATCCTCTCATCTTGCGAGGTGTCTAGCATATGAAAGATTAAACATGTCCAAATATTTCAGGTGGGCGGAGACTATTGCCAAATCTAGATTGGTGTATAGCACCCTCATTACAATGTAGGGATATCGATATGTATACATAAATTGTGTGTATTGAACTTGCTATAATTAGTTTAAATTATTACTGTCTAGCTACTTTATTCCTAATATATCATTTCAGAGAGCTTCAAGTGTATATTCTGACGGTCGAGTTCAAATACTTTTCACGATTCAAATATCAGAAATCTGAAAGTCACGAGAGAACGGCTTTTATAACATAAATACACATAGGCCTAAACAATATATTTCCAGGGGTGCTGTACAGTCATTGTTATTATTTCATACTATTTGTCCATGACCATGTGGCATGCAACTGGGTGCATAAGGCCCCTGCTAAAAGGTTGTACTCCCGTGCCTCCAATAAAAATTAAAATATTTCTAGAGAGCGCCACCATTAGCCTATATATTTAAGTTATTGTCATATCAATACACTGCGACTTTTGAAAAAGCTCTTAATTGAACTGTTGCGCCGAATTCAAAAGTTAATATTAACACCGTGTAATATTAATGTGAAACCTGAGACATTCTATAAACCCTTTGTTTTTCTCTCATCTCAGTCAACGAACAGAATCCATGGTGGAAGGTGGACCTGGAGTCTGATTACTGTCTTGGTAAAATCAGGATTCGGAACATAAATAATGCTGACCGTAAGAATAAACCCTTATAATAAAAAATTAACAATCAAATAAATATGAATTAGGAATGTGGATCAAGACCGTTTATATGGTACAATAGTACTGTCAGTGCTATTGTATGCAGTGAGCGTAGTGTACATAACGACTTTTACAGTCAACGCTTTCTGGAATGAGTTCGAGAATTGATACAGTTATGAATAGGATTTTCATCAAAGACTTTCATAAAGATACGGTACAGGTACTGATTGTAGGCCTATTCGGATAGTAGTTTACAAACGGAAAAATTTAAATACCAATTACTGCAGTGGAATCCTTTTTATAAAGAATTACATCTAGTAATGATGAGAAGACTTGTCTACAAATAATGTAGGCTAATAACCAGCATTCCGATGTACATATTTCTAACGTAGTAATCGTATATGTATTATTTAGAAGAGATCGAGTTACGTTTAGTGGATGCGGTTGTACGGGCTGGTCTGAGTGCTACACCTACTGATAACATAATGTGCGGTAATCCAGTAACCAGAGATCAAGCCTTGTCCAGAGATTGGATTGAATTTACTTGTGATTCCCCCATGCAGGCTCGGTATGTAAGCGTCGATATCCCGAGATACGCACAGCTTCTTCTATGTGAGGTACATGTATCGACGTGTGATCTCCAGTCACCAGGTAAATGTATTGCCTTAAAATGCTTGTTATAAAGGGAAAGTACAACCTTGGCAATTAGTTGGTACACTTCAGTCATCCTGAGAAATTATTTCACCTGAAGTGCTTTCATCTTAGAGAAAATGGTATAATATTGGTAATCCAAAAGTAACAAACTTGTCGATTTGAAATGTCAGACTTATTTGGTGTAAAGCTGATGATGGTATAAATCTTTCCAATAAATAATTTTGTCTGAGGTGCTGTCACTTTTACGATTCCAGTTCAAATTTTGGGGAAAAAATACTGTTTGTAAATTCCAAATAAAAATGAAAACGAATTATGTAATTGCATTTTCACTTTCTTTGCGTTTAATAACGGCACGGGCGGTTGTTAATTGTATATTCACTGGTTCAAATATTGAGTAAGCAGTCTTGTAAAAGCAAATTCTGTACCATACCTTAATATGATGCATCTATTTGTGTCCACCCCTGTCCTACCCATTTAACTATTGGTATCTGTATGAGTCTCATATAGAAAACTTCACGTGTAAAAATGTTAATTATTCAAAATATTTACATTGCTTTAGTTCACACACTAATTAGCACAAACAACAAATACAGTTCCATTTTATTCATAACAGTCTTAATACTGAATTTACAACAACAACAATCAAAAATGCAGTGACTAAATATCTGTGAGGATTGTTGAAAACTTGGTAAACATCGAATGACATTAAGTCATTGTTTTGTTAATTATTTTATACATTTGTTTCTTCTATTCCACAGTTAACGGAGTAGCTTTTTACATGGTGACCAACCGCCCCCTTCTCGGTCCAACTGGAGACGATAGTGCATACATTGGTGCATTCAAAGGCTGCAGTGACCTCACAGCCACATTTGGCCGACAGTTAACGACAGGAGGGAGTAATACTGGACTCCCCTCAGGATACCCAGTCCAGCCGATATCGGATTAGGCCAAATAGCAAGGTGGCAGAAACTACCATCTAGTGCTGGGATTGACAGGATAGGTGTCTTCTACGCTGAGGCAACTAAAAATGAAAGAACCACCAGAATACAGATACTTATTCTGCATAATGATGGTAAAATATTTCATGTTTTGTACTCAATTACACACATCTTGTTGCCATTTATCATTTAGGCCTATCCATATCGCTGATTTCTGCAGGCCAATTAGCATTATTACAAAACCTTTAAATGAAATATCAAAACCAGCTTCAGGCAAGTGAAGCTGCGAACCAATTTTGATTGTTTTATTTTTTATTTTATTTTTAAAAATTTATTTGACATTGAGGAAATCAAGAATTATACAGAACCACATTAATAGGCTTGGTTAATCCCTACATGGCACTGAAAGTTCCTTTCGCCAAAAAAGAAATGCTACGCCACATGTTTCGCTGTGAGTGGTGAAATAGAACAATCTGCCCAAACAATTGAGAACCATGGACTCCTTAGGCACATTTAAATCGGAGCTATTTAATGCCATCCGTTAGATATTTCTGCCATTTGCGCTGATCTACGGAGTTATAATTTGGTTGCCACTATAATTTGCAGCCGGATGGGAATTTCCCCTTGTTTTTCCCCAAAAAGAGTTTTTTCCGTAAATCAGCAATAGCCTGAAACTGGAATGTTTTAAAAATTTAACGATGTACAGACTTATTTGTATAAATATTTTGTATTCGTGTAAATATCCTTATATGTCTGTAAATATTTGTATGTGTGTGTATTTACGTATGTGTGTAAATACATGTATTGTTGTATTTGTATGTATTAATGTTCGTTATCCGTTTCACAGATTTCACGTTTTTGTTTGTGACTTAAAATTAATTTTGCCCAATTTTAATTAATGCATGCAGGGTCCCAATGGAAACCAGTTTTAAACAAATGAATTCGATCGGTTGACTTAAGCTACATAAACAAAATGCATTTGAAGAACAGTTTGTTGCTCGTATCCTGAAATCATCATAAAATATCTGTATCTTTTACTTGCAGGTAACACTGTACACATTCGTCCTGTACAGCGAACATTAACTACTAACGTGGGGAACTCTGTTACCCTTTGGATGGTAAACGTGAATTCACCAACCAGTGCTTACAGATGGAAACATAATGAAGATGCAATCAGTGAATGGAACAACCAGTTGACGGTGTCTATTTCAAATGTTGCTGTAACAGATGAAGGGATATACAGTTGCTTCATAGACGGCCAAGAACATCAACGACGTCATGGCATAATGAGGCTCATAGTACGAGGTTTGTCATTTACTGTCAGTGTCATTAATATTTATAATCTGATCATGCACTAAAAACAATGCGTGTGTGCACAGTGGTGGATTGGGGATGGGGGCGCATGTGGTCCCCAACAATAATTCAAAATTTACCATTTATTTCCAAATGATGGGAATGGGGTAATGTGCCCTCCTTTGGCTCTGTGCTCCTCTGTATCATTATATGACCTCCCTTTTCTGCGACCCTTGATCCACCCATTGCGTGTGTACATACGCCCTAACCTACAGAGAGTTTTGGGAAATAATTTCGTTTTAGGGTACTGTACTCCCCTTGGTTGTGTGTCCCTCTGCATCATCATGGGCCACCCTTTCAGCGACCATGGATTGGCCCCAGTGTGTGTGGGTTTAATTGATTTGGTTTGTTTATGGTGTAAACCAAGGACTTAAAACAAAAGGGAACAATGGGTCCTTGATTGACTGTTATTGTTTGAAAATGTCCTTGGCTGAAAAACGTTTATCAATTGGTGGATGCCTAAATATTTAAGTCCAGAAACAATGGGAAAACGTTAACAATAGCAGTGTGTGGTGCTTCCTCCTTTTCAGATCGTAAACGGGTTCGTAAGATTAAATATTGTATTGTATTTAACTAAATTATTAATAAACAACTCTTAATTTTTTGTTGATATAGTTTGTCCCTTAGGAATGTGGGGGCCATCATGCTCAAATACATGTCGCCGATGCTACAATGGAGGTATATATGATGACAAGATAGGAATCTGCATCTGTGCTCCAAGTTTCACTGGAGATAATTGCGGAGAAGGTACACCCTATACACAACTTATTGTATATTTAAAACTCATCAAACATTTTCTAGTTAAGATGAGTGTTTGAGTTAAGTTTTGAAAATACAAAAGTAGAGTTTTGAAAATACAAAAGTAGAGTTTTGAAAATACAAAAAATATGGTACGATTGATTACCTAGATTCATATGCAACAATTTTAGGGCATATAAAAAAATTGATGAAAATAGTGAATAGAAATGTAATGAAGGCCGACTCAAACACAATGGTGACACAACCATTTCTATATATGTGAAATTAATGTTAACATAAGAACTGTTACATTTAAAAACAAAAACCTTTCTTGTCTCAGTTCATGGTAGTAACATATTTGGCAACAACGGTAATCACGTCTGTGGTAACTGCTAAGGTCATTTGTTCTGTCCTCCTGATCCTTATGGATGTTCGTGTCCTGCCAGCTATCAAGGACTAGACTGCAGGCAAGGTAGGGCAGAAATGTTTGGGAGTTGTCATCTTAGAGAAAACAAAAGGCAGTGTTATGCTAAATTTACAAAGGGGTGCCGTCCAGGACCCGTTTTGTATTGTTTTCTAAACAGCTTAAGCACTTAAGCACTTAATGTGATAAAACCTTTACAGGTTAGTTTTATATTTTTTCCATGGAAACTGGAAGGTTGAAATGAACAAAAACCTTAACTTTAAACACCATAGATAGAGTTTATATTAAAGCCCTCATCAATCGCAATGTTTAAGACACTTCTTCAGACAAGCAACGATAAACAAACCGACTGCTGCACATCACTAATGCATACACAGTGAAGAATATCTATATAAAAACAAGTATACATACTTTAACAAAAGATTGTATTATAAGGATCAAGGGTTGTCTAGATTGTTTGTAATCTACAAGAATAATGTTGTGTACCATGACCTCAACCAGAATGTGAGGCAGGGATGTATGGTGCTGACTGTAAGCAGACATGCCACTGTCAAGACGTAGGAACTTGTCTTAAGGATACTGGAGAATGTAACAATGGCGCAGGAGGAGGTAAGCGAAGTCAAACGCTTTCTGAATTTGGGTAAGAAATGAAAATGCTTTTCTGACAAAGGATAACAAAGATAGATAAAACATAGTTTCTTCTTTTGAACAATTACAACTACAATCTTTGACTGTTCCCTTTCTAAATTATTAATTTGATATATCTATATATATATATATATTTAATAAGGCACATTACATCTAAAATTTTATTCATCTGAAAATTTAAAACATTCTAGATACATGTACCTAAATGTGCAATCTCTGCATATACATACACAAACTGTTGCCCAGCGCAGGGAAATCACCGTGATCCTCTAAAGGTCACAAAAGGTATAAACAAGTCACATGGTCTATATAGACCTATTATGTGTCTATGTCCTCATGACCTTGTTAGTTTATCATTGTATTTATTTGAAAGTGATGAGTCATATGTAACCCGTTCATACTATTTCCTTCTCCGGGTTGTGCAACTCCATATTTCGGGAGCAATTGCCAATGTTCAAGTAAGATACTTAAACATTAAAATAACTATTATTACAAAATCTATGGCGAAAATTATGACAATTATACACATTGCAAAAAGGCAACATAACTGTTCTGTAGGTTAAACTGAAAAGTATAATTATATTATATTGCGTGATAGAAAATAAAATTTTAGGCACAAATAAAGGGTTAGATGTGTAAAACCAAACTAAAAAAATACAAAAATCAGAACCAGAATCCAAAAGAGTTTTACCTTGAATGTTTTCTGTTTGAATTAAAAGCACAAAACAAATATCTGATGGTTTCTGAAATCTAAATGGTGATGAAGAATACAATACATTATCCACAGGTTTCAACCCGGCCATGCCTCCAGACTGTGCTTGATACAGTACCCTGCTATCTGCTAATTCTATTAATTTTGAATACATTAATAATAACCAGGTTATAGAATGAACAAAAGTTGCTGTCCGATAATTTTTTGGGAAAAAATGTGAAACATGAAACAGCCATCGATTTTCCCCAAAAAAAACGTGAGCACCTTTGTGACGAAGCTTTAACTGGTTATATGTTTTTGATATTTCTGGGAAACTATAGAGGATTCAAATGAACGTACATTATCAACCTACTAACCTTCCCTTCCTTATCTATACTTTTTTATGCTCTTTGAATTTATTTTCACAGCTGACAATGGCGTACTTGGTCTCGGAGTGATTTCAGGAGATCCACATCAATTGTTGATTACATGGCAACCGGATTCATGTGCCTCTGGCTACTCACTACAATATGAATTGACTAACACTATCGGGGATCAATGTGTGGACATTTCGTCTCCATCACAGCGAATATCAATTCAGGATACTCTCAATGGACAAGCTACATATCATTTCATTACTGGTCTGGAGTCTCGCTCAATATACAATGTTTACATTCGACCACTATATAATGGGATACAGGGACCTGAATCGTCCATCTCAGGAACCACTCTGATACTACCTGAGGGTAAATGACTTTTTATCGTTTCATTGTTTCATTAATTTGGTTTGCTTTAAAAATAAAACACACATAAAAACATCAAGTAAATTAATCAAATTAGACTATACAGTAAATGGGTCTGTCGATTGTTTCCGTTTGTTGATACATCAGCCTTGAAATTGTTGATCACCAATCCTGGATACACCACTGTAAATTAGGGTTAGATTAGGGCAAGGTTCTTTGTGAAAATGGCTTGTTATATTTGTAGGTGATAGCGGCGTTGAACTCTGGTGTAGAGCCATCTGATTTATTTGGATTCAAACTGTCCAATATTATGTCAAATGCTATTGGAATGTTTTCCTTATCAGTGGTTATTCAGAGCTCGAATTCCAATAGTCCATCACAAATCATTCTTCAGTGGGAAGCAGTGATGTGCGCAGATGGTTATAAAGTGGAATACCTGCAGACAAACTTAGATCACCAGTGTGAAATTACATCATCATCAGTGTACGTTCAGCATCAAGATTGTTCCTGTCAGTCAACATCAGCAACTATATCTGATCTTGATCCTTACTCTGTCTACCTTATAAGAGTTCAAGCCCGTATAGCTGATATTTATGGACCAGCAGCAACAATAGAAGTGACAACTGACATGTCAGGTAGTATCATTTTAAAACAATGTTGGGGTTTTTGATGGGTGCATTACTGTACGTGCGGTGCGGTTTTGGTGTACACCAAACATTTTTCTACACCAAAACTGCACACCATCAGTCCTAAAACTGCACATTCCTGCAATTGGGTGAGGGTACTACAGTTTCTGACTCGACCCACATGACTCGTTGCTCGAACTCGGACTCGACAATGGGGACTCGGACTTGAGGTTTGAAGACTCGAATACAAGTCTGTTTAAAATAGTATCAGAAGTCTATTACCTATGTAAGACTGCTGTTAATTTCAATAAAGTATGATTTACAGGACAAAACTAAGAAAAGAACCCTTTCCGACCATTTTTCATAATTATTTCAGAACCGACAGCGCCCCCTATTGAAGTGATGGCAACCTCTGTAATGCAACGAAGTCTGCATTTTTCCTGGAGTGAGCCACCATGCGGATACCGAGGTGGTATCATCACAGGGTACACGTACAAACTAATTGAAGTACATGTAGGTTCCGTACCTGACAATGTGATTCAGCTATCGGTAACTTCAGAAAAATCAGTAATCATTAATGGTTTAGTACCGTTTACCGAGTATAGCTTCCAGGTTGCAGCAGGCACCAGTGAGGGAACAGGACCATATGGTGACGAGGTTTATAAAAAGACATCAGAAGCAGGTTAGTTGTTATATCAAATAAAATCTAATTTAATTTTGATGAAACATTTTGTAATAAAGAACTATGCCAACGTTTCTGCATAGTTGTAGTATATGTGCTCACAAGTGAAGAGTCCATACTGTTCAATGTATTGGGTATTTGACCTGTGAACATATTCTTTGTTTTCCTCTCCATCCCCTGAAAGGTGTGTAAAACTGGTACATGTACAGTTCAAAATGTACTATTAATTCGTTATGGCACAATGTTATATCCTTTGCAGAAAGTAAAAAATCACCAAACATTCCTGAAATATTCCCCCAAATAATTTGTTTCATCAAAAATTAGTTATTTATTATTGTTTTAATCCGAATGTTAAGGGGTGATCATTGAAATTGGAAATCCCCAACCTTTCACAACAAATCCACCCACAACCTTTCACAGCATATTCCCCCCACACAACCTTTGGCAACAAATTGACATGACTGACATCCGGCTCTAAAGTAACAGGGCACCAGTACGTATCCTCTGTCTTCATGTTCTTCGATCCATACAATTCCAAACAGTGGCTGGAAGGAAAATGAGCTGGCCCATGTATGACCATAAGCGCTATGATCGTAAGGATGATCCCGGCATGATAAACGTAACATGTATGCGCATGCACGCATACTATATTTACACAAAAATCCATATTGCTGCATGAAAACATTTTTTTAAATTGTGCATGAATACCAGTGGGGTCACTCAAAGCGTTGATTTCAGTTAGTTTCGTGCATACATGCATTTTGAATCAGGCCTATACATGTACAATTACAATTCGCTATTTTACACAAGGCAACGTACTCGTACTCATACACTGTAAAAAAAATCTGTATTTTTACAGAGAAAATTTCACAGAAACATTATGTTTTTTATTTTCACAACACTTAAATACAGATTACAGCCATTTGCTTGGATTTCAAATAACAAATTGCCTGTATTTTTAATATATGGATGTAAAATTATTTTACAGATTTTTGTAAACTATAAAAGCAAATTGGGGCGTTATCTTAAAAAAAAAAAACATCTGTATTTTTACATCAAAGTGTCTGGCGATGCTGCTGCCATCACTTTTGATGTAAATTTACAGATTTTTTTTTTACAGTGTACCGAAGTACTCATACCGAAGTACTCGTGACAGTGTACTCGTACTCGTAGGCTACTCGTGAAAAGTATTCGCCTACAACTCTGAAGGCTGTACACTGGCACTCATGCATCCGTACATATCCCTCCCTCTTTACAGAGCCGACGACTCCGCTAAATGTCAACATAAGGAACGTTGATGATGTATCTATAACTATTGAATGGTCGGCACCAGACCCTCCACATGGAATTATCACCAGTTATGACATCACCTACTGGAAGAGTGGAAATATTCCATCACAAATTATCCTGAGTGACGTGGATGTGACGCCCTTGATGTATCGTATAATGAACCTTGAAACATCCGTTACTTATTATATTCAGGTATAAGGTTCAATTTTCATAACATACAAAACTTTATAATTATATTGTTAAGTAAGACTAATTGCGGTGACACCATGTAAAAATCTCAGTTGAGTAGTAATTAGTTCTGAAAAGAACTGGAGGTTACAACTCGACGTTTCGATCAGTATGCTCTGATCGTCCTCAGGAGAATGTTGTTTTATATGAAGGCATAATCATCCTAAAAACAGAATAATTTGTACTTGTATAATATCCGTACAGATTCGAGCGAAAACAAGAGTTGGTGTAGGACCTTGGAGTGATGAAGTCACAGAGTTCACAGAAATTGGAGGTACGAATATCGATTGATGGAGAGGTGTTCTTGCTTTTAGAATTCGTAAAGCTACTGGGTCGTTTATCATTTTCAGTCGGCGTTCCAAATAACATTATGTTTACCTCTTCAATATTTTATTCTTAGAAAGGGTTCTCTTCTGCTACTTGAATAGATTTTTGTTTGGTTTGAAATATATTATTTTCACAATTCCTATTCTATATTAATTATTCAATATTTATTGAATATTTATTGTCACGTTTTTCGTTTTGCTTTACGCAGTTCCTGGACTCGTGCAGAACCTTCATTTAACAAATAGAAGTGTTAGATTCATATCTTTGGATTGGGATGAACCACGAAGCCCCAATGGCCAGATTTCTAGTTACGTTGTACGTATGTTGGGTTCAATTACTTGCTTTGTGAGATTTTTAATGTTTCATTCACTTTTGTTTCAGTTAATTGTTGATGATCTTCTCGACCTCCTGTTTAAAAAATATCAAAATTAAAACCCATTATGTTTTATATACTTTATAATAAACGAGCATAAATGCGAGATACATCACACCCCTGGGATGATATATTTTGATATAAGATTTTTATTACCGTATGATATTATTTATTTCTAATGCTTTAAAACAATACTTTGTGCGTTGTTAAAATGACAATGTTTAATTTAATTTAATTTTGTTTTAATCAAGGTTGAATATCGAATATTAGAGAAACCATATCAGATGAACTATGATCCTGGAAGTGAATACAGACGAACTGATGTTGATGCTTCCATGTATCAGAATAATAATGTAGAACCAGGTACAAAGTATGAATTCCGAGTTTCTGCGCGAAATCAGGAGAATACAGGAAAGCAAAGCGTCCTGCAGGTTTTCACAAAACCTTTGAATGGTAAGACATGGTTAATCTGATGTGAAACAAATTAACATAATTTAACATTAGGCCTACTCTTTTTTTCTGATTCAGATGCAGTTTGAGAGTACTTGAGTGTACAAATATATAACTCTACTCTTGTCAGACGCGTCGGTGTAATTTGGTTCCCCACTGCACCAAAATGGCACTGACACTGTGCCTTCTTTACTACTCAGCTCGTCTCCCTATTTTTAATTACCACCAACTTTCCAGGTAGTATTTCGATCAGTCAAACTTTAGGAATTTACCAAATGCATACCATGGGGAGATTTCAGGTAGCCTTTCAACATTATATTGATGTAGCTCATGATTTTATTTAATTTGTGTTATCTTTCTCATCTACATTTAGATCAAGATATACCACAACCAGCATCGCCAAATATATACTCTGACGAAACAACAGACACCACCATCACCATTGGAATGATTGGAGTAGACTCAGAATATATCGTGTATGAACTTTTACATTCCATACTTTGCTTCATTTAAAAAAAATGGAATAGTCGGTATAATAACATTATCATTTAAATTAATGTTAAGTTTACAACTATCACGTTTGTTGCATCTAAAACCATGGTTTGAAATAATTTTCCTTTACTATTGCACCTTTTTCTGTATTAATCACAAGAGAAATATAAATAATATTAGTTATAATATTGTAACGGCCCTTTGCATAATTTCTATTCAAAAGCATTTGATTCGATATTTGATAGCCTATGTGAAAAAATATAAAAATGCAAATTAAAATACTAGAACAATAATAAATAATTATTCATAATATTATGAGTATGTTACCTGTATGCCTATATAGGTAATAGACTTCTGATAAGTGGCTAACAATTGTTCACCTTATAGGAATTTTGATGAGCGAGGAAAAATAGTATATTTCATTCAGTCACACTGTACAGGAAACACTGAATTACAAAAATAATAATAATATTACAATATATCAATACGGTAGCATCGTAAACAAGATGTGACATTTTGTTTGCTGTTACTACTTAACAGTGAACATTAATCAACTTCTCAAATTATGAATTGACTTCCAACGATGATGTTTCTACTATATTTTTCCCGGGTATAGGTCATATGTCGTAAAGGTTGAGAAAGTGTCCTCTCAGACTAAAAGGGAAGTTCTTATTCCTAAACATCATCGAGATTCTGCCAATGATTACATAACAGCTGAGATACCAAAAACTGATGTAGCAATGAGGTTTGTAGTTGGAGATTCCCTCATGTATGGTGGCTACTACAATGCACCTCTTGAGACAGGAGCCTCCTACAAGATCAGCGTTGGAGCAGTCAGCAAAGTCAACGATACGGTATAACTGATTGAAAATGGAAACTAGGCCTAGATTTTACAATACAACCTATTAAAAAGAGTTTGATAATGGAGAAAGTGTATATTCATTAGAATAGCATTGGAGCAGTCAGCAAAGTCAACGATACGGTAAATGATTGCAAATCGAAATTATATTGGCAATGATGTCATAATTAAAATAATAAAATCTCTGATAGAGACTTTAAAATGTAAACTAATTATAATTAGAAAAAAATATGTAAGAATTCTTGATATAGACCTAGATTTTACAATTGATAATGGAGAAAGTGTATATTCATTAGAATAGTAACACCTCACCTGATGTATGTGATGATCATTTTCCTTATCTGTTTAATGAATTAATATTCCAGTAAAATAATGAATATCTTATAATTTTAACCTTTTTTAAATTTAATTCAAAATGCATTCTTGTTCATTTGTTTTGCACCATACAGGAAGCAAACGTGAGATTTTCAGATTCACTTACAATCACAGGTAGGTCTATGTTATTACATATTTATGTTTTATATTTAATTAAATTAAATTCAAGTGCACATTTATTTCCATATGTTTATAACATTAAATACAGGTAATATAGAATAGGAGGCAAAATCCAAGAATCAAGAAATACTGCCTAAACCAAACGATTTCTGATCGTTAATTAAAATGGATAAATTTGATAAAAATTACTTAACCCTCTTAATTTTAAGTCCAACAAGGTGCAAATGGTGCAACAATCGCTGCAATTATTCTTGGAGTTATCGTGTCTAGCTTGGTTCTGACTGGTATTGTTGGATGTGTGCTATGGAGGAAAAGAAATCGCATGAATATGCCGAGTGGCTCCCAATCAGCCGGCACTGAGGGAATTGTGAGTGACACTGACTGAAACCAAACACACACGTTTGTTTACAGTGTAAACGGAGGACCTCGATTGTTCCATTTGTTGTTGAATGTTTTAAGGCATCTCCAATTTGATTTGTACACGTTTTTCAACCGAGGATTTTTTCGAACAATAACTGTTTTTCCATTTTGTTATACGTCCTCAGTTTACACCATAAACAAATCCAAAACACACGACGCTATGCCCCTACATAATGCTTACATGAAGTACATTTATAATTATAGTATGTTAAAAATACAAAACAAGAACAATTACAAGGGTGTTCGGTTGGTAAGCTTTAAACACATAAAACTTTTCGTGTGACTGAAAATTATGCTACCCTCTCGATATGCTATATACTTATATGAATAGATTCTTAAATGTTACATTTAACATATAACTTTATTGGGTCTAAAAGATGCTCTCTGAACCACCTAAATCTACCCATCATAAAACTGATCCATCAAGTTCAGACAACGCAGGCAATGATATCTACGAAGACATCGGACTTCCAACCTGGGCGACCAAATGGGATATTAAATGGAAGAATTTGATTATTGAGGATAAGATTCTTGGCAAGGGCAACTTTGGTGAAGTACGAGCAGGTGAAGTGAAAATTAATGGCGGAGTCACCAAAGCAGCAATAAAAAAGCTCAAAGGTAAAACGCATGACTCAGAAAGGTACACATTCACAATGGCATCCAACCCGCTCCATCAAAATGAGGAATGTCTCCCAATACATGTTTCTGTGTATAAATGGACTTCCAAAGTTAACAAAACGTGCATGACTACATTATAAATTTTTCACATCCTAACACAGGAATAAAATGAAGTATCATCAGAAAGCCTATTAAATTCTCTTTAAGTTGATATCCACATCTCAAAATGTGAAATTTGGGGGACGTTCATCATGTTGATGATGTGGGTCACATATGACGTTCAAGGTTTACTATTTTGGCTTTTGCTTTTTGTTAGTATCTGATTAAGATATTACCCATCATCATCTCATTCAACCATTAAAATGTTACCAGAATACATGGTCGTTATACAAAAATCACATTAAATTTGTTACTCTTGTGGGCCAAACCAATAACGCTTGAAAGAAGTTCTCATATAACACTTTATTCTTTGCCAACCCACATAATGAATTTATTTTTAAACCCTAGTACAATTTCAGCTCATTCATTTCTCTGTGTAATTTGGAAGACCATTTACAATCGTAACATTACGAAAACCTATCTATAGCGTGATAATAATATTTACATTGATTAAATGTATATGAATATAATTGACAAATAGGATAATGTACTAAAACTATTCAAACATTGAATTGATGCTTACCCTATGTATGAACATAAAGGTGTGATGAAGCACTGTATACTCAGTGCTTTTCATGTGCCTGTGGAAAAAAGTCCACGGGCGACATTTGTCTCAACAATCTGCTACACATGACACACTTTCCTCTCATTTTGTTGATAAAGATATAATGGGGCGGTTACTAAAATACGCCTTTATAATTTATTTCTACATTCACTGACTCACCAATCAATCATTGAGTTTTGATAACACGTATAATGATTTGCAGTTGACTATCACCTTGTAGTTGGAGAGGTTATCTAAATCATAATTTGTTCAATCATGTTTCTATTGTATCTTTTATTCAAGTCTAAAAACATTTTATTTAACTTGAATCATTTCCAATATAGCTGGTGCTTCCAAGGCTGCCTCTGATGACTTTATGACCGAGTTCCAAACAATGTCTAAAATCGGGAAACACCCAAACATTGTTGGTCTTTTGGGCGTATGCCTTCACGAAGGTAAAGTCACTATAGGTCTAGTTATTGAAAATAACTTTAAAGGGAGTGCATACACCTTTGGTAATTACAAGATTACAAGTTAAAGTGAATTATGATCTTAAAACTAACTTAAAGAAATTGTACACCATTGGTAAAATGTATGTAATGTATCCATCCAAGAGATATGTAAGGAAGCTAACATGTGTCAATAACGAGAAAATAGTGAAAACGTATTTGGATTTGTTAGTATTCATTCTTATGGGTTTGTTTTTTCTTTGAATATAATTTATATACATTAAACAACCAACCTGTGGAAGTTTCAGCTCAATGTGGAATCTCTGTCATGAGAGAAGAGTGAAAGTGTTTTCTTTGGAATGAGAGCACGTTTTACAGGGGTGTGATTTGAAAAACTGTAAAAAAAAAACTGAAACAATGGGTGGGCCTGGGTGTCCCTTTGGAATAAAGGACATACTTCCTGAACCTTCTGTATGTATAATTTTGGAACATTTACAGACTGCTCTCCACATTCCCACAAACAAACAGATTTGTACACAATACATGTACAAGCTACTTCTTTCTTTCTGTGGTGGCTATTTTTCTTTCAAGAAAAGGGATCTTTGTGAAAAAAAATCCTGAGAAATGACAGGCCTGGTTTTAGTCAGGATGAATGGTACCTTTACCACCTTTACATCAAGTTAGTGTTCAGATAATAATTCGGTAATGTACCAATTAGTTAAAGAAGTTTTACCCAATGTTGTATATTTCCTTCATAAATCCATCACACAAAGTAAAAAATCCTTTAAAGATTTGTCACGACGTTATTTCCTCCAGATATTCTGCACGTTGCATTGGAATATCTTCCTCTTGGGAACCTGCGTGATTATCTGAGAGATAATCGTCCACTGCAGCTACAATCAGGAGAATCGAAAAATGGGATATCGCCACTGACTTCATCAAACTTGCTGACATTCAGTATGGACGTTGCGAAAGGAATGAAACACCTCTCTGACGCTGGGGTATTGTATAACTCTATAACAAGGATTTTGGATAAACTAAGACCCATTTCATTATGGTTTTGTTCACCTTTAAATGCTGAAATATTTATCGCCCATGTTTCCTACTATTTTACCGGAAAATTTTCTTTTCCATCGGAATAGGCCGACTGCAAAAATGTTTTTTTGCATGAGAAAGGGGAGCATGATTTTACAGTAAAATTTCAAAGTAAATATGATCCGAAGTGAATCTATGGTGGGTTCCGCAGGGAGCGATTTGGTTCAAACATTTTGCATAGCAAAATTTGTATGCAGAAATATTTGTGTGTGTATGTAAAGCTAATTTTGTATAGGAATTCTTGAATTCACTGTCCTGTCATAAATTCGTTTGAGCACTAAATAACTAAATATTCAACAACAGCAGCAGCAGCAGCATAATAATAATAATAATAATAATAATAATAATAATAATAATAATAATAATAATAATAATAATAATAATAATAATAATAATAATAATAATAATAATAATAATAATAATAATAATAATAATAATAATAATAATAATAATAATAATAATAATAATAATAATAATAATAATAATAATAATAATAATAATAATAATAATAATAATAATAATAATAATAATAATAATAATAATAATAATAATAATAATAATAATAATAATAATAATAATAATAATAATAATAATAATAATAATAATAATAATAATAATAATAATAATAATAATAATAATAATAATAATAATAATAATAATAATAATAATAATAATAATAATAATAATAATAATAATAATAATAATAATAATAATAATAATAATAATAATAATAATAATAATAATAATAATAATAATAATAATAATAATAATAATAATAATAATAATAATAATAATAATAATAATAATAATAATAATAATAATAATAATAATAATAATAATAATAATAATAATAATAATAATAATAATAATAATAATAATAATAATAATTTGCTTTCTAGTTCAAACAATTTCCAGTTCGATATTTGAAGCGTACGCAAAAGGTCACGTAATACTGAGTACGGAAAATCTGAAGGCATGTTCTCTATTTTCTTGATAATGAGACATCGTAATAAGCTAAACTTTTCACAGGTTGGTTGTTGCATATCGAATGATTCTATGGGAATAATAAGCAGACTCGTAAATTACCAATGTTACACAAGCCCTCTCATTTCCCCTCTCATAAAATGATTTTAAGTCAGTAACTTTGTAATAATAATACGTGTCATATTTTAGGTAATTCATCGCGATTTGGCTGCACGGAACATACTTCTTGGAAAAGACTTGATTGCTAAAGTTTCTGATTTTGGTCTGTCCAGGGGAGAGGACCTCTATGTCCAAGAGTCTTTGGTAAGATCATTATTTCAGTGACTGTTAATATTGTGGCGGAATTACTTACCAGTGCTTCCATTTAGTTGCTTCAGTGTTAGCTTCCCTAGTACCTCCAGTAATCTTGGACTCGATGACCTTAACTCTCTCCCAGTACAGATGCCACCGAGTCATGCAAAACTATGTGAGATCAATAAAACACGCGTTATCGATGATGAAACTTCATCGGTAACACTGCAACGGCACATAACAACGCCACCACGCCCTACTGCTGTTAAGCGTTACAAATCGGCCCTCTATAGTTTACACACATTGATAGTTTTGACCTGTTGTCGCCTATGATCATTTAATCCCGCTGGCAATCGGATTCAGTGAGTTGCAATAAAATAATATGGTATTTCATGTAATCCTACTAAAAACATATTATAAATTAGACTTGATTTATAATTACAGACGCGAGTTCCCACACGCTGGTTGGCTATTGAATCCTTGACAAGCAGAGTTTATGTGTCTAAGAGTGATGTGTAAGTAAAACAAACAATAATAACAGGTGTGTTATATAACAATTGTGCTTAGAATTTAAACACGTGCAAAATAAACGCGTTTAGGAATGCGTGTAAATGCTAAACGGCCATCCTCTTTACATGTCACAAAGCTAAACGTGCTTAGCTTTTTGACACCTGTTCATATGGTATTTAGCATTCAAACACACATCACAGAAAAGCACAATCTAAACATGTTTTAGGTTAAACATGTGAAAGTGAGTACAATGAAAAATCACTTTTTCTTTCATATTTAGTGATATTGTTTTTTTAATTGATTTC
This sequence comes from Zoroaster sp. YZ-2022, assembly GCA_029582265.1. Classification (NCBI taxonomy): domain Eukaryota; kingdom Metazoa; phylum Echinodermata; class Asteroidea; order Forcipulatida; family Zoroasteridae; genus Zoroaster; species Zoroaster sp. YZ-2022. The sequence continues at coordinate 32,455,983 of CM055825.1, read as the reverse complement.
CTCAGATGGTCATTCGGAATCCTACTTTGGGAGATAGTGACGTTTGGTAGGTCTATACCCTGCAAAAACTGAGGTGTTAAAATAACACTAGTGGTGTCAACTTGATTTTTTCTTGGTGTTTATATTGTGCGAGTTGCCTAATATAAACACCAATGGTGTAGTTTTTAACACCACAGTGTTTGCAGTGTAGTAGAATTTGAACTATTATGTTGAGAAAATACATAATTAGGCAGAATTATTCTCAATTTGCCTTGCATTCTTTATTATTTGTTGATGGTCTGCTAGTTTGATTTAATAATTGTTATTCATTGCTTAAGGTGGAACGCCCTACCCGGGAATAGAGAGCAGATCACTTGCAGGTAAATTGATGGATGGATACCGTATGCCCCAACCAGAAAACTGTGCTGATGAAATGTAAGGATCAACTCATAAATGTATGAAACGTTTAGTGTGTAATTTTCAAACGGTTATTTAAAAAAAACGAAAGAAAAACAAACAAACAAATATAACTTGTTAATTATGACTTGTTTGTTGAATTTCTTTTAGCTATGATTTGATGTTAAAGTGCTGGCAGGAGGAACCAAGCGCTCGTCCAAGCTTCAAAGAACTCACAGAATCTCTGCAACAAAATGTAGGTGTAGAAACTGTCCAATCTATGGGCCTGCCTCCTAATTGTCTGACAATATTTGTATTTTCATTTTCTTTTCGTTTATTTATATGGTTTAATTTATAGGTCTATATGCCTATTTTTGTAATAGCCTTTCATTTTATCATCCGTACAGTTCTATACATGTTCAGTATGCTAGTAATCTATAATTCTAAATTAATAATCGTTTTAAACCTTTTACTTTATTTTTCTAGACATACTTGACACCAACCATCTACGAAAACTTCGGTGTCATCAAGCCAGAGTTTGACAACAAGTAAAATAGATGTTCATATACAGACGTGCAGCGATAATCAATAACTGTATCATAATCGGTAATCAATAACTATCATTAATACATAACTGTATAATTAATCAATAAACAATAACTGAATCGTGAAGTATACTTATTATATCGTATGTATTTAATGTAATGCATAGTATGCATGGTGGAGGATAAATATAGAAATCAAAGAATGTGGTTTGTGGTTCTGCCAGCTTAGCTTAATAATCAATAACGGAGATCATTAATAAATAACTGTATAATCAATAATCAATAACTATATGGTGTAACAGACTGTATTGGATGTAGACTTATTAAAGAGGTAATGTGTAGCATGGTGAAAAATAGATAGAAATCAAAGAATGTGGTTTGCGGTTATGTCAACTTAGATTAATAATCAATAACTGTATAATCAATAATCAGTAACTGTATCATGTATTAGACGAATTAGATCGTATGTAATAAAGATGCAATGCGGAGCATGGTGGATGATAGACTGAAATCAAAGAATGTGGTTTATAGTTACGCCAGATGAGATTAATATAATTTAGATTTCTTAACAAAAACGAAGAGAGACTGGTATGAGATCATTTAACTTTCTGAATTGTAATAAAACAAATGCAGAAATTCCGTCTGTTTGCCAACATCAATATAGCAATGCATTAGGCCTATATCTCATTAAAACATCACAGTAACATAGCTTATATATTATTAGCATGAAAAAAAAAACATGTTAATGGTATTCTTATACAATATCAATTAGTTTTTACTTGTTTTTAAAGGCCAGATCGTTAAGACTTACGCCTATTTCAAGACCAATGAACACCAACATAAAGCTTATTATCACTCCTTAAAATTTTGCAAAATTACACTGATCAATATAGATCGTGGTGCGATGTTTATCGTAGGTGCTTGCATAGGCACAATGCTATTTTGAGTGTACATTGTATACAAAATTGTAGAATGAAATGTTTGATAGAAGTTTTGTGAATTGGTTTTAAATAATTAGTTTAGATTTAATATCGCATCGGTTATTTTTGTGTTTATGATAAGAAAATTCCTAAGCTATTCTGGTCATGTAATTCTGTTGATTTTGTAATCGTTTGAATATAATTTATTCCATAGGAGTACACAGAACAAAATCCTGGTACACATTAGAGACTCCTCAATCCACCTTTCTCAAACCCACCTGTTTGTTCGGGACTGCATTTGTTTAAAGTCATTTTAAAGCGCTACTTATTGAAGAACGTCTTTTATTGGTTGATTTTGTTTTTCTTTCTGAATGGAACACCAATATAAACGTATTCAAAGAAATACTCGACGTTAGGGATGCTTTCACTCAAAGCCCAATTCAATATTTTACAATTTTGTCAGTTGTATAATTGATGACATCTGACTCAATGAATTATTTTTTTGCAATGACTGTGTATAGATCATGTAACATGTTTATACTTTGCGTGACCTTTAGAGTACCAGGGTGATTTCCCGCTGGGCAATAGTGTGTGTATTTGTATGCAGAGTTTGTACATTTTGTAATTCTCCAAATAACAGCAAGAATTGTTGTAACTTTCAGATGAATAAGATTTGAGGTGTGGTGTTAGTGGCTTATTAAATATCAAATTAAGATTTGTTCTGCTGATATTGCAAATATCATATTTATGGTTTCTTGTCATAGATCGGTGTAATTTTTTGCCCGGCACAGTTTGACCTTTTGGGTTCTTTTGTAAACATGTGATGACATTGGTCACATCGTCTATATTTTATTTTTGTATTTGCTTTTGTACTTTGCCATAAATTTGTGCGAATAAAGATATTATTATTAACATGAGATATTATTATTGAAACGATCTGTGCTCACCCCCTACTGAAACAAACCCTCAAACCAACTGTTATATAATGTGGTAACGTGGATTAATTTGTGTTTAAGATTGTTCAATAACCGCAGAACGGACTGAGTTTTCAAGTGTTCTTAATATTTCAGTATTTATGCTAAAGATTCAAAACGCAATTTTTGCCTTCATATTTTGCCTTGTAAATAGTGTAAATATTGTTATATACAATCTTGAAAGTGCAAGAATCTTGTATCCTTTGTGTCTCGGTGTGAGAATGATGAGCATTATGACTTTAAGAATATTGAATCAACGTCGTATGCCAACATTGAAATAACATTGCAAAACCTACGTTGAATCAAAATTGCAAGAATTCCCAGTTATTAGGGCGCACCCTAGGGCGCACACCTACATGTTATGGTGAATTCACTTTCTGACAAACGAGATCACTTGGGTCATACAGTACAACAATCCACCTGCATAATACAAGCAGCAAATAGACCCAACACACTAAGCTGTCAAAAAGTAAACTCACATTTACACCTTAAGAAGCATAAGCACGATACATCAGCAGCCCATGATGGGCTGATCGACAAATAATAATAATAATAAATAATAATTTAAGACCTGGTGCATGGACTGTTGAAATCATTTGTGGAAAAATATACATTCACTACCAAGATAAATTTACGTTTGATCGTCAGCCGTCAACGAGCAATAAAACACTAAATATTGCCTTCTTGGTCACATGGTCATATGCGTCACATTGCATAACCAGGGATTGGTCAACTTGTCCAGCCATGCAGTAGCCCATTGGACAAGTAATTTGAACCCATTGTTAACGTTGCTGTGTGCGATTTCTCTGCTTACACGTCAAGCAAGGCACTCTCCGGAAATCCGTCTGTTTGATTTCACCGAATTAACAGGTAAGTTTAAGACTGTTGTATAACATAAAGGATTTAATATGGTAGATCTACGTCCACATCAAAACCATAGCGCAGTATGTACAACGATCATTTAAGTAGTAAAAAGGCTATAGCTTGGTTAGATCTTCTGATAAACTGTTGGATAGGATTAATTTGTTTTTGTTTTATCCCCGTTGTTAACGAACTGGTTTTTACCTTAAGACAAAAATAGCCAAAAACAGGAAAGACATCTTTGTAATTGAATTGAAAGCGTTGTGGTTGTAAATTTCTCATAAAGTCTGCCCCAGGAAAGAACTTGAATGGTCGAATAGTATTCTCAATAGATCTATTATAGTCAGGTACCCCACACGCACTGGAACGTATTATTGAAGCGATTCCCTCTGTGACATTTTGTTTGACTACTGTCTGGGAATTTTCCCCAAAAACAACATGTATTGCAATACATGTTATTTTTAAATAAACAACTTTTCATCTTTTGTTGTCATTCCCAGTACCGTTCAGGTGGTTGGCACTCCAAAGTACCGAGCTACAATGCAGGCTACGGCTATAGTCTCGTCGGTGAATGGCAAGACTATATCAACTGTCAAATAACCCTTCGAAAGATTTCAACTTATTATTCCAACTGCAATATATTTTTTAGTATAAGGTTATAATTTCAAAACAAGAACCTTCATGTCCATTGCTTACTTGGATTGAATATAGGCCTATGCCCTACACAATTATAAAATTATGTGAATAAAATGAAATATAGTTTGAATATGATGAATAATGAAGTACAAGTCTTCAGAGGGTATATATTCCTTTCCATGTGCCAGACATGCGGATCACACAATTACTTTAAATAAAGTATTGTCACGGTAATAAGACGGTGTAGGATCAGGTACATAAACCCCGGTTGGAAGGAGTCTGCATCTTTAAAAAAAAAGACAACATTTGACTGAACTTTTATAGGGCGGGAATTAGTAGGAGGCAGTATGTCAGGATTTTGGATCTACCTGGATTGTTGTGCCAAAATGGATCTTATTTGTCAATCTTGATATGCTGAATTAAAAAAAAAATAAGGTGCCATTGTTTTAAATTATTTTGCTTTTGTTTGGTCCCCCGTTGTTAACGAACAGTTTTCCTTTTGTCACCATCGCACTTTTCATTAAATTTCAACTGTACAATTAAAGACATATACCTTTGGTACCCTCAAAGTTTAAAACTAAATGCCAAATGCAAATGCAAGTTTCAGATTATTACGTGTCATTAATGAGAAAATGGTTCAAATGCATTCAAATTTTCGTGTTATTTTTAACGTTTTCTGCCAAATGAAGTAAAATTTATTGTCATTTTTTTTAATGACCTCAGAAGATGAAGATTGACATCAAGTTAGTTTTATGTTAAATGCGACCACTGGTTGTTTTTTCATTGAGAAATTATATACCTAATTGCCTTTAAGTAGATACATTTTCTCGTACACCACTGTTTGCTTATTTTTTTTAATGTGTTGGAATGTTTCTGTTTTTGTTTAATTTTCCCATCTTTTTGTGGGTGTGATGTCTTGCCTGTTGTAACAATATTTCTTCTGTCAATTCAGTAAAAATTGTGATCTCAATAGTCAATACTGCAATCAATTCGAAACAGAAATTAATTTCATTTCATTGATCAAATACATTGATTTCCATCAGCAAGATGACTTTCATGTGGGATCCGTGACCTAGCGAACATGTAATACTAAGATTGTTTGGATCCTTTCTCTGTGATTGGATCAACTTTATGGTGTTTGTCTTCGATGGTCGTTTTAGGCCCTGATGAAGATCGGCGTGTTCAATCGAAACTTTGAGATGTTGATATCAATTTAAACATATATTTTGATATCGTAAATGAACGCATATATGAATTGTCATGCTTAAAAACAGTTATTTTTCTGATAGATGTAGTTTTGTATATTATCAGCCAACAATTATTATTTTTTATTTTAACCATAAACTTAAGTAATATGACTCTAAGGCACAGTCGCAATATTGCCTTTGAAATAACTTGAAACAATGCATATTTTCCTAGTATATGCATACTCATATATATATATATATATATATATATATATATATATAAATATATATATAGATATATATATATATATATATATATATATAGATAGATAGATATATATATGTATGTATGTATATATAGATAGATAGATATATAGATATATATATAGATATATATATATATATATATATATATATAGATAGATAGATAGATAGATAGATATATATATATATATATATATATATATATATATATATATATATATATATATATAGATATATATATAGATATATATATAGATAGATATATATATAGATATATATATATATAGATATATATATATATATATATATATATATATATATATATATAGATATAGATATAGATATATACACTACTCAAAAAAATTTAAGGATCAAACTTGTCTACTAATATTTTTCAAAAATAGCATTGACATTGTAACTCATATGAGTGCCATTTTTCAGTTATGTTCAGGCAACAAAACAACACACACTTTTGTTCCAGTCCAATGCACACTTGCACTGCAGAGTACAGAAGACCCATGACATTGAAAAAACAGTTTGGTCAACACCATGAGCACAAAAGCAGAAGGAATTCAAATCGGGATTTTCAGTGTCTTAGCTGTCTTTTCCGTCATCTCAATACCGTGTGGGACATCCACGGTTGCGAATGCACTCCCTGCAGCGTTGCGGCATGCTTCTGATGAGTCTGCGAATGACATCTTGGCCAATATCTTGCCAGGCCCTACGGAGTGCTTCAGTGAGTTCCTGTACAGGAGGACGTGGCTGCCTTCGAACAGTGCGCTGAAGCAGGTCCCACAAATGTTCAAGGGGATTAAGGTCGGGGATCGTGCTGGCCAGTCCATTCGCTGAATCCCTTCCTCTTGAAGGAAGTTGTTCAAGGAAGGAGTCCAGTGTCTGAGCTGCCAGTCCACATGAGAGTTGGCAAAGTTGCGTCTGGTTTTGCGATGTGCTACAGTCAGAGCAGGTACCACATTTGGTCTTCTGGCATGAAGACCATCACCGTGAAGACGATTGCGTATGGCTTGGTCACAAACTTGCACTCCTGTTGCATTGTGGAAGGCACCACGCAGTTGGACAGCTGTATGGAACCGGTTCCTAGTGGTCAGAATTCTCAGGTAGCGGTCTTGGGCAGGGGTTGTGGCCCTTGGCCGACCTTGTCCAGGTCTCCTATGGTACTGACCAGTCTCTCTGTACCTCTGTACACCTCTACTAATGACACTCTGAGACACTCCAAGTCTATCAGCCACTTGCCTCTGAGTCATCCCATCTTCAATCATTTGAACTGCTCTGGCAACTTCAACTTCAACTTCAACTTCAGTAAGTTGTCTCCGAACAGCACCACAAGTGACTACCTCCAGAATTAATGTGCAAAGACAGTGAAAGATGGCCATCTTGAAATTCAGCAATACCTGACCAATGCACATCACCAAATGCTTTTTGATCCTTCCAGTCAACTGGACTCTGAAACACATGACTGAGCAATTGCATCATGTGACATTCTCTGGTGCTTAACCAAGCATGAACATGTGCTGCAGTGTACAATAAGTAAAATCAATGAGGTATACACCTGGCTGAAATTTCCAAAGGCAAATGTTTGATCCTTTAATTTTTTTGAGTAGTGTATATATATATATATATATATATATATATATATATATATATATATATATAGATATATAGATATATAGATATTTAGATATATAGATATATAGATATATAGATATATAGATATATATATATATATATATATACTTTATTAGTATGAATATTGTATTTATGATAAATATTTTCCATTCAATTTAATTTTGATATTGCCTTTAAAAGCAATAACATATTCATCTCTTTGCTCCAAAATTACGGATTTTATTTTTATGTTTATGTTCTAGGTTTAACTCCCAGTGTCCCTCATCAGTGTGTAAATTAACAGATGCTGTCTTTCCATAAGGCACCCTAAATTCTATGTATGTGTACTTTTGAGTTGAAATAATTTAAAACGAACAGGATTAAGGGTGTTTTTCTTTCTTAGAAACTAACGTATAATTGGGGTGACTGTTTTGTATGTTTAGGTTTAACCAAACACGCTTGATTTAGGCTGCGCGCGCAGCAAGCATAGTTCGTAAGTGGGTTCACAGGCAGCGCGTTGAGAGGTATAGGTTCTCTGAAGACGTGGGGAGGTTTACCCACTGATCTCTATACTAACTGGATAGGAGCTCGCGCCGATTGGCTGAAGCTTGTTGTTCGCCATCTTTGTTCCCCCAAGAAAGAAGGCACATGCGTGACGGCTGGACAGGTTTACTGCTACCCGACCGACGATAATGCCGAGTGCAGCTGAACCGGTTGTTGTTATTGTCTGTATGCTGACATGACATTTGACTCTTGACCTTTTGGGTGAACCAACATGGCGGCCGGTTACTTCAACTTTTTACAAGGCCAATCATCCAGTTAGTATAGAGGTCAGTATATTTACCGCCTTCCTCCATGGTTGGTCTAGGTTCAAGACTGTCTGCATGTTTTTGATACACAATCCATCGCCGCACTCCGTAGGAGGGCGCTATCTCTACACAAACCGCTAACCACACACGAACCGCTATCAAACACAGTCTTGGAAAACTTCTTGAATCTCCCTCCCCCCCCCCCCCGAAAACTGGGTGAAACCACTATGCATACGTCTATTTGATACGCTAGCGCAGCCCACATTTTGTTTCCCAAAAATGATATATCCCCTATTGGGTGCGCATAGATTAATACATAAATTGGGTAGATTAGCACAAGTTGGTGTTAGTTGAAACTCATTGGGCACCAAGGAGGAGATTTTGCCACAATACAAAGCCACTCGAAAACTATGTATCGCTGAAGAGGTTATGGTAATAATGAACTTTGTTTTGAATAAACTGTATGCATGATGTCGCAAACAGAAGGGCGCCCTCGCTCAGCTGAGGCAAAATACAATCTTTGGTTCATGTATACTAGCCTGAAGATCTGATGGTACGCTTTGAGCTAGAGGCACGTTAAATTACGCCAGATCCTGGCTGTGCAGCCGCCATATTTTCCCGATGCTCAACTTTGACCTTGGTTGGTAGCTAGCACGCAAGCCTTGAAGCATGACGTCAGATCTTCAGCACAACTCGTTAACGTATTCAACTAAATCCTTTGAGTGGTACGCCTGGAGCCTGTCTATATCCTTGACAGGATATAGACAGGGGACCAGTCAACGTGTATACATGCTGTGCTTACGCGCACTACTAAAAGGCGCAGCATACGTGCGCAGCGAATATCGCATATAATATATAGATATAGACTGGTCTCCTGTCTAAGGATATAGACATGCTTTGGCCGTACCATTCAAGGGATTTCATTAGATACGTTGCGCCGAGGCTAATGTAACACGACTACGAATGTAACACTACTACGTGAGCGCGTACTTCTGTCATATCATCCAAATATCGCTGGAGATATATTGCATGTGGACGCCCATCATCGCGCTCAAGGTCAAAGTTGAATATCGGGGAAAACATGGCGGCCGCGGCAAGTATCTGGCGTAATTCATGAGCCTCAAAGCGTGACGTCAGATCTTCAGACTAATATGGATATCGCATATCCACGAACCGATGAATGACTGGCCTGAAAATCTGACGTCATGCTTGGAGGTTCGCGAATTCTTGACAGGATCATAGAGAAAGGATAACGACGGCAGACCAGTATAATTAGTAACTTTTTTGCCTCTGATGTAGAATGCTTCTCCACCATGCCAAGGTCGTTACTGTTACTCTAGTTGTTGATAATTTGTTTTATGTGGGTATCAGTTCGAAAAAGAAGAATGTTCAATCACAGGGTGTATTATATAGTGACATTGGACGAAGCGAATTAAGTCAGTCAGACATTTACTTTTAATCAAAATGGACATTACTTCACAGGAATACGTATTTTTAATTTAATATGTTTGTGATAAGGCAGGCAATTGACGTTGATCATGCCGCGGCCATTCCCTGTATACGTAAGTAAGAATATAGGGCTATCTCTCAGTGCATGAAAAAGAACCAGAACATTTTCCCTTCCAGCCTCGGTTTGGTTACGTGGATTTGTATTGAAGATGAAAAAAAAAACCAGGATGGCTGTGCCGTGATAAAGGTCTATACGACCACTGTAACTTTGTTTTTATTTGATGTTAAGGCTAACGACTTTGTCAAAGTAGGAGATGTGATAAAATATTAAATATTATTGTTAGCGTTCGATAAAGTACAACTAAGTATAGAATGCTCACATACATATTCATAAATGCCTATTCAGTTTACGCATCAAGGTCAGTCAGATGTTTTAATGAACACAAACTTCCGCTTATGCTTGTTAGAAAGCTTCCTGTACAAACTGATATTATTGTTGAACAAGCTTGATCAACATCACATTATAGTGGAATGGTGGCTGGAGTAGAATATTCAACTAGCATTCCAAATTGCGAACATCAGATTCAAGTGAATTACAGAATGTCACAGATTTGGTAAACAGTCACCATGACGTCATATGAATCATACTACAACCATCGTGGCTTGTCATTTCTCCTACTTGTTTGTTTCTTTGTCAATAAAGGTAAGGAGAGTTTACTTTATAGGTAACACTGGTAGCTTTGCATGGTGAGAAGGATAAGTAAGAATAATTGCAGTGACACTATGTGAAGTTCTCTGTTGAGTAGTAATTAGTTCTGAAAAGAACTGGAGGTACAACTCGACGTTTCTATCAGTGTGCTCTGATCGTCCTTGGGAGAATGGAGGTACAACTCGACGTTTCGATCAGTGTGCTCTGATCGTCCTCAGGAGAGTTTACTTTGGCAAGATGGCGAACAGGAAGTAAATATGCATATCTGTGCTTAAAATTATATCAGATTTGATTAGTGGAGTAAACTGATATCAATATGGTGAATATTAAAATGTGTCATGCACTCGATTTCGACGGTCTGTGGGTACAGCAGTGCAATATTAAAACAGTATTTTATTATTTAACGTTACACTGGAATGTTGTATGCACCATTCCAATGTGCTCAGTGTGTAATGAAGTAAATAATTATTCACATGCATTTATGTATTGTAAACACACTAATAGTTTAGTTGATATTATTGATCAATAATGTTGAAACAAAGACATTTTAGATACCTTCCAAAATCGATTTAATACAAATATTTAGCTAATTCAATTATCACAATATTTCATTATTATGTATATATTTTGTAACACTAATTGCATACACAGCAGACAAAATGGATTAATGTTATGAAAGCCTTTCAATCCAAAATAGAATGGAGAGCAAAACTACAATAACTAGACATTCATCTGTGGAAATATTACTCAGAACCTAAGCTAGACTGAGATAATCTCAACTTGAATAAAAGTTATTAACAAAAATATTGAATGTATAATAACTCATTAAGATCATTGGACAAAACTGCTTACGATATATTTTATTTCTTATAAATGTCAAATAAAATTTGTAATATGAAGAAATAAACACTTGGGCCCCGCCTGCACCTTCGAGTGCATCTAGGGGTAGACTACAAAACAAAACAAACTCTCCAAAAAGAATTATGACAGGACATGCCCGTATATTGATTATTTTTGGTGGTTTACAGCCACGGTACAATGAAAATAGCAATATGCTGATGGAAAGAAACACTGCCGGTAAAAAAACCAAACAAAAACAAACAAACAAACAAACAAACAAAAAACCTTTCTACGATCTTTGAGAATGCACTTCTAGTATGAATGGGAACATTCGTGATGCCACCTTCCGCATTCACGATTTGGTATTTTTTCTTTAATTACACTTCGACTATTTCATGTGTAGGTTTAGCCCTTGAATTCAGAAATCTACAGGCTTCGCAGAGCTCTACCTATAACGATCAGCAAGATGAATACGGGGCAGCCAAAGCTGTAGATGGAAATCTTGATACAAATGTAGTCACAAGTAAGTTTCTTAAGCATTTGAAAGAAATCAGAACTAAATGTGCAAATCAATCGGCCTTGTTGTAATAAAAATATATCGCCCAAATTTGGCCCAAGAGACCCCCAAAAATATAATTTAAAATGCGAAAAATTTTAGAAGATAATATCGTTAGTAAACCAAACACACACACACCGACACACACACACAGTCGTGAATTTCAAGACGTCTTAGGACCTCTATTGTTCTATTGTTTGGACTCTTAACTTTTTGAAGCAATCTCCATTGGTTTTGTACACGCCGTTTTCCGAGGACAACAAAAACAAAGAACCGCCGTCCAAGGACCTATTGTTCCCTTTCTTATAATACGGTTTGCAGTGCAAGCCCACATAATACATACATACATCAGTCGGAAACTATAAATAAAAGCGATATTTAAAACGCGCTTGATTGTGATTGACAGCCGCACTGGCAATCGGAAGACTGCACAACGCCGTAGGATACCTATTTAATATGACGAAGTTACAATCCACATAGAATATCTGACTATTTAATATGACGGAGTTACAATCCACATAGAATATCTTACTATTTAATATAACAGAGTTACAATCCACATGCGAGCATTGAATAGGTGTTTCCGGAAGGCACTTTTTGTTTCTTTTTTTAATTACTCAAACACCGTTTGGCCGATTACGCTGAAACTTTCTGATATCCTCAATGGAACCTTCTAGTTTGATATACTATAGTAACCTTTAACATCGAGATCAGCAAAGGTCACCCCCGACCGTGGGAAAGCTGGGCACCCAGCCAGAGCCCATTGACTCGTGCGCAAATCTAATGCCATTCGTTTGTGCACAAATCTAAGCCCAGTGACTTGTTTACACATCTAATCCTTTGGAATTTCGCCGCCTAGCCAGCCTAGCTGGCCTTATCAATGTAATCTATGAATAATCCTACTGTAGAATGTGTCCAGGGGACCTACATTCATCTAATTACAAAGCCAACCAGTGATTTGTGTACAAATCTAAGCCCCGTTCACGTGTGTACAAATCTAAGCCCCGTTCACTTGTGTACAAATCTAAGTCCCCTGAGGGTCGCTGCCAAGAAAGGTCAGCTGGCTGACCTTCACAACCCTAACTATCAATCATCCTACTGGAGGAGTGTCCAGGAGACCTCCATTCATGAATTTAGACTGTCAGTGAAGGGTTAGGAAAGGATCGCGTAGTGTAATTACGCGTAATTAAAAGTGCCTTCCGCAGTCTCCCCTTATTCCGCTTGTGGGATTATTAAGGGGGCGGTGCTCGCAGGGTTAATATGACGGAGTTACAATCCACATAAAATATCTGACTATTTAATATGACGGAGTTACAATCCACATAAAATATCTGACTATTTAATATAACGGAGTTACAATCCACATAGAATATCTGACTATTTAATATGACGGAGATACTATCTGCATCTCTCTCTCAGTAGTATATGTAAATGGGGCTCCTGACTCACTGAACCACCGATAATCGAAAAGTTGACTTTTGATTTACAAGAATTTGGACCGTTTAAGTTTATGATATACTTGTGGGTTAAATTTTATAAAGAAAAAGATGACGGTGGTATTGATATTTCGACGCTTCCTATTCATTTTTCTGAACAAATAACTTTATTAAATATGAATAATATTAAAGCCGAATTAGCTAGGGGTTTTGATAGAATTGGAGAAGTTATAGCAACTTGTACAAATAGAGGTTCTGGATGGATCGTAGATCGTTTTGAACGATTAGATCTTACTATCGCGAGATATCGACCTTTGAGAGGGGGTTCTTATATCGAGCTATGCGACTACATAAAAAATAAAAAGGCGTGCATCAACGTAAAAACAAAGACGACGATTGTTTACGATGGGCGCTGCACAGCGCTCTTTTTCCAGCAAAAAAGAATGTTGATAGAATGTCTAAATACCCGACAGAGGATGGTTTAAATTTTGATGGTATCGAGGCTCCTACACCAATCAGTCAGATTAAGCAAGTAGAGAAACAAAATTGTATCGCGATAAACGTTTATGGTTTGGATAAATACGATTCAGTCGTCCCTTTATACATTAGTGACGCAGAGTGTGAAAAAGAACGACTGAAATTATTAATCCAAGAACAAGAAGAAAGAGCAACTAGATCTCACTACGTTTGGATCAAGGATTTTAATAAATTATTTTACGATCAAACAAAGCATAAAGCTAAAAAACACTTTTGCGATCGTTGCTTGTGTAATTTTAGTAGAGAAGAACTACTTTTAAATCATACGAAAGAGTGTAGAGGTGTAGGCGGTAGAGCGGTAAAATACACGATACCGATAAAGGGTAAAAATGATACATTGAAATTTTTTAATTTTTATAAAAAGATGAAAGTTCCTTTTACTATATACGCAGACTTTGAAGCAATTTTACCATTAATGAGTAAAAATATAGGTGACAAAACTTGGATCAAACAAGAGCACATTCCGTGCGGTTATTCGTACGTCATTATTCGTGCCGACGGTGAAATATTTTCATCGTTTACATATAGGGGTGGAGATGCAGTTGGTCACTTTTTAAATAATTTGTCGAATGAAGTAGACAAGATCAACGCAATATTTGCAAACCCTCAAAAAATAATAATGACTAAAGAAGATGAAGAAGATTTAAAAAATGCTAAACAGTGCTGGATATGCGAAAAATCTTATTGGCACGATAACAACGACTCAAACTGTCGTTGTTGGGTTTGTAGAAAAGAAATTGAGAATGAAAATTTAAAAAAATCTTACACAAAAGTTAGAGATCATTGTCACATCACTGGAAAATATAGAGGCGCGGCGCATGATAGATGTAATTTAAAACTAAAAATAGAACCGAGCAAAACTTTTATACCCGTTTTTATTCATAATTTGCGAGGCTACGACTCTCATCTCATCATGCAAGGAATGAGTCAAACGAAAGGAAACCTAACGTGTATTCCAAACAATATGGAAAAGTATATTTCTTTTTCAATCGGGCAACTACGATTTCTCGATAGTTTTCAATTTTTACCTTATTCGCTCAATAAAATGGTTGAATCGAGTAAATCTTTTCGTATTACGAAATTACACGAACCCGATTTAGAAAAATTTACTCTTTTAAAACAAAAAGGTATTTATCCTTACGAATACATGAATAGTTTGAACGTTTTAATGAAACCGAACTTCCTTCAAAATAATTTTTTTATAGTAGTTTAAACAAGCAACATATTACTGAAGAAGAATACTCGCACGCGAGGCAAGTTTGGAAAACGTTTGATTGTAAAACTCTAGGTGATTATCACGATTTGTACGTGCGTACCGATGTCCCGTTATTAGCGGACGTCTTTGAAAACTTTCGCGATACTTGTATGAAACAATACGGTTTAGATCCGGCTCATTATTATACGAGCCCAGGATTGAGCTGGGACGCCTTATTAAAACATTCGAGAATTTGTCTAGAGTTGTTGACTGATATCGACATGTATTTATTTATAGAAAAAGGTTTGAGAGGAGGAATAGTTATGGTGAGTAATAGATACTCTAAAGCAAACAATCCAAAATGCGAGGGTTACGATCCATCAAAACCAACGAGTTACATTATGTATTTAGACGCGAATAATTTGTACGGCTATGCGATGAGTCAACCTTTACCAGTTGTCTCAAGAACGAATTAATGATTTTTATTTTCATAAAAGAAAAAAGGATAAAAAAATATGGAAGAGGTCATATTTTAGAAGTTGATTTAGAATATTCAGAAAAATTACACGATTCTCATAACGATTATCCGCTCGCGCCAGAGAAATTAACGGTAGCGAAAGAATGGATGTCGCCGTATCAACTCGAGTTATTGGATGACAAACTTACTCCAAACACTCAAAAATTAGTCGCTAATTTAGGCAACAAAACGAAATACGTGCTTCATTATCAGAATTTACAAAAATATTTAGAACTCGGTATGAAACTAACTAAAATTCATCGCGTTTTAGAATTTGATGAATCACCATGGATGAAATCATACATTGATTTAAAAACCCAATTTAGAAAAAATGAATAATTCAGTTTTTGGAAAAACGATGGAAAATGTACGAAATCGCATTAATGTGGATCTCATGAGACCAAACGACGAAAAGGACAAAGAACGCATCTGTAAAAAAAATAGCGAATCCGACTTTTGCTGAGCAAAAGATTTTTGAAGGCTTTGACTTGGCAGCAATTCATATGTACAAAACAAGCCTCGTACTCAATAAACCGATCTACGTCGGAATGACTAAACTTTACATGTACGATTTTTATTACAATCATTTAAAAAAGAAATATGAAGACAAATGCAAACTACTTTACACGGATACAGACAGTTTAATGGTTGATATTGAAACGAGAGACGTTTATAAAGATATGGAAGAAGACAAGCATTTATACGATTTTAGTAATTATAAAGATTATAATAAAAATAAATACGGTAGCAAGGTAAAATTACATTACTTTGATGAGCAAGCGCATCTTAAGATTGAAACGAAAAATGTTTTTAAAGATGTTGAAAAAAACAAAGAGTTATATAATTTTTATTACAATCATTTAAAAAAGAAATACGGTCGTGAAGTAAAAGTACTTTACACGGATACAGACAGTTTAACTATTGAGATTAAAACGAGAGAGGTTTATAAATAGATGAAAAAAACTAAAGATTTATACGATTTTAATGATTACAAAGATCATTTTTTATATTCTGAAGAGAATAAAAAAGTTATTGGTAAAATGAAAGACGAGACTGCGGGAACTCTAATCTCTGAATTTGCGGGTTTAAGAGCAAAAATGTACTCTATACTATTATCGAATGAAAAAGAAATGAAAAAAGCTAAAGGTGTTAAAAAACAAGTTTTAGAAAAGAAAATTAACCACGAAAACTATAAAAGAGTTTTATTTGATTTAACACCATTACATCACAAGATGAATTTTATTAGAAACCAGGGTCATCATCTTTATACTATAAAAGTTGACAAAAAATCGTTAGACGGTCTCGATACAAAGAGATATATTTTAGAGGATGGAATACATACTTACTCTTACGGCCATTATATGATTAGAAGAATTCAGAATTAGCTTAGCAAAGCTCCGCTATAATTGTTTCCATATCTCGCGGTACAATTTGTAATTCTTCTCTTACTAAACTACGAGCTGGGGTCTAGCGTATTTAGATGCTATACATTTTTATACTCCATATAGGATCTGTGGCGCGGCTTCACTAGGTGCATATAAATATCGAACTAGAGTGTTTGCATTAATTCTTTTTTCAACAAACTATCAACAAACTATCAACAAACTTTACAACAAACTATCAACAACTGTTAACTTGTTTCATTTATTTATAAAAAATCTTGAGTAACGAATCAGTAATGGAGGGTAACGAATCAGTAATGGAGAGTAACCTACAAGTAACCTGCAAGTAACCTGCAAGTAACCTACAAGTAACCTACAAGTAACCTTCAAGTAACCTTCAAGTAACCTACAAGTAACCTTCAAGTAACCTGGGAGAGTAACCATTCAGTAATGGCGGGTAACGAATTAGTAATGGGGAGTAACGAATCAGTAATGGAGAGTAACGAATCAGTAATGAGGAGTAATGAATCAGTAATGGAGAGTAACGAATCAGTAATGGAGAGTAATGAATCAGTAATGGAGAGTAATGAATCAGTAATGGAGAGTAACGAATAACGAATCAGTAATGGAGAGTAATGAATCAGTAATGGAGAGTAATGAATCAGTAATGGAGAGTAACGAATCAGTAATGGGGGAGTAACGAATCAGTAATGGAGAGTAACCAATAAGTAATGTTAAATAACCAATAAGTATTGGGGAAGACTTGTTTGTTTTGGTGCTTCATCAACAGCAGCAAGTTGTCACTTTCATCATCTGATGATGGGGGTAACATGAATGACTTTTTGTGAACTTGTTCCATTTATTAATAAGTATTTATAGAAAAATCTGTAAAATTAAGAGTAATCAATCAGTAATGCTAAGTAAGCTAGGCTATTGCGTAATCTGTAGGTTGATCCGTTTTTAAAATCAACTTGCAATGTTTCATGCACTTGCATTCTTATATTCTCGAATGCAAGAACATATCCATACTACCTTTTAGCGGTACAGCTAAATCAACACTAAATGTAAACTCGATTGATGTTGATTTAGATAAACAAAAAGATCTTATAGAAAAACTTTATTATAAATAAATCGAGATTTAACGCGAATTTAAAACTATCCTTTACATCTTGTACATAATGGAGGTGTCGTCTTGGTACCCATGTTACATTTTATACACGCGAGAGGAATAGATTTTCCAGCCTTTATACGACTCCGATGCAACCCACAAAATGCTCCCCCACACACGCTAGATTTTGAACACGCGCTAGTTGAACCCACTAAAAGCCATTCGCACGGAATAATCTTTTCGACCGGTAAGCATTTAAATGTTTTTTAATACTTAACAAATAATCTCTTTTATTCACTTTACCATTCTTGCTAGATGGGGTTTCCATCGCTATATTATTGTTGTCAACATACTCTTTTAGTTGCGCGACAGTCTTTCTCCAAAAATTGATCTTAGTCGTCGTCATCCTCTTTACTATAAATCTAGATAATTTTAAATCGATTTCTCATTTTTTTAAAGTCATATACTTTTGAAACTAAATTAAAAATAGATATTGCATTCATCAAATGTGAGTAAACGACTAAAAATACGCATGCTTTTAAAAAACTTTAATTAATCTTTTTTTTAAATATTAATATAGGGATTGATATTACATTGTAGTATTCAAGCCAAAGAAATATGTGAAAAAACAATCTAATACGGATGAATTTGGTACTTCTGACCTTAGTAAAATTATAATTAAAGATCTTACCATTAGTACAATAAATAATGGTAATTTTGAATATATTTTGTTATATAAATTCAAAAGGACAAGAAGCAAATAATTTTTTTTAACTACTAGAACAATTTTGTTTCAGTGTCAGTCCAGTTTATCCAATCGCGAGTGTAAATGCAAAAGTAGATTGGGAAAATGTAATTGGCCTACAAATTGTTTATCACATGTCCCTACAACCGTTAAGAAAAAAATATATATATATATTTTGATTATATGGTAAATGCGTGCTGGAAAAGCCTTAGTTGTAGTGCTCTTAGTTTTGCAATGAATAAAAACGATACATTGATTAAAGCGCAAAAGAAAGAAATTGATTTTGAAAAACCAAAACGAGCTTATTTAAAATTAGATATGCGAGGTACTGGACTCGAATTTGGAATACAATAACTAAAGAGTTTGACGATAGTCGGAAGGTACTAAATCTTATGATGCAAGTTTAAGACTAAAAGTAATTCAAGTCATTTATACTCTAAAAGAATCAAGACACACTTTTAGTCGTTTACTCACATTTGATGAATGCAATATCTATTTTTAATTTAGTTTCAAAAGTATATGACTTAAAAAAAATGAGAAATCGATTTAAAATGATCTAGATTTATAGTAAAGAGGATGACGACGACTAAGATAAATTTTTGGATAAAGACTGTCGCGCAACTAAAAGAGTATGTTGACAACAATAATATAGCGATGGAAACCCCATCTGGCAAGAATGGTAAAGTGAATAAAAGAGATTATTTATTGAGTATTAAAAAACATTTAAATGCTTTACCGGTCGAAAAGATTATTCCGTGCGAATGGCTTTTAGTGGGTTCAACTAGCGCGTGTTCAAAATCTAGCGTGTGTGGGGGAGCATTTTGTGGGTTGCATCGGAGTCGTATAAAGGCTGGAAAATCTATTCCTCTCGCGTGTATAAAATGTAACATGGGTACCAAGACGACACCTCCATTATGTACAAGATGTAAAGGATAGTTTTATTTATAATAAAGTTTTTCTATAAGATCTTTTTGTTTATCTAAATCAACATCAATCGAGTTTACATTTAGTGTTGATTTAGCTGTACCGCTAAAAGGTAGTATGGATATGTTCTTGCATTCGAGAATATAAGAATGCAAGTGCATGAAACATTGCTAGTTGATTTTAAAAACGGATCAACCTACAGATTACGCAATAGCCTAGCTTACTTAGCATTACTGATTGATTACTCTTAATTTTACAGATTTTTCTATAAATACTTATTAATAAATGGAACAAGTTCACAAAAAGTCATTCATATTACCCCCATCATCAGATGATGAAAGTGACAACTTGCTGCTGTTGATGAAGCACCAAAACAAACAAGTCTTCCCCAATACTTATTGGTTATTTAACATTACTTATTGGTTACTCTCCATTACTGATTCGTTACTCCCCCATTACTGATTCGTTACTCTCCATTACTGATTCATTACTCTCCATTACTGATTCATTACTCTCCATTACTGATTCGTTACTTTCCATTACTGATTCGTTACTCTCATTACTGATTCGTTACTCTCCATTACTGATTCATTACTCCTCATTACTGATTCGTTACTCTCCATTACTGATTCGTTACTCCCCATTACTAATTCGTTACCCTCCATTACTGAATGGTTACTCTCCCAGGTTACTTGTAGGTTACTTGTAGGTTACTTGTAGGTTACTTGTAGGTTACTTACAGGTTACTTACAGGTTACTTGCAGGTTACTTGTAGGTTACTTGAAGGTTACATGCAGGTTACTTGCAGGTTACTTGCAGGTTACTTGTAGGTTACTTGTAGGTTACTTGCAGGTTACTTGCAGGTTACTTGTAGGTTACTTGTAGGTTACTTGCAGGTTACTTGCAGGTTACTTGTAGGTTACTTGCAGGTTACTTGCAGGTTACTTGCAGGTTACTTGCAGGTTACTTGTAGGTTACTTGCAGGTTACTTGTAGGTTACTTGCAGGTTACTTGTAGGTTACTTGCAGGTTACTTGTAGGTTACTTGCAGGTTACTTGTAGGTTACTTGCAGGTTACTTGTAGGTTACTTGCAGGTTACTTGCAGGTTACTTGCAGGTTACTTGCAGGTTACTTGTAGGTTACTTGAAGGTTACTTGTAGGTTACTTGCAGGTTACTTGAAGGTTACTTGTAGGTTACTTGCAGGTTACTTGCAGGTTACTTGTAGGTTACTTGCAGGTTACTTGCAGGTTACTCTCCATTACTGATTCGTTACCCTCCATTACTGATTCGTTACTCAAGATTTTTTATAAATAAATGAAACAAGTTAACAGTTGTTGATAGTTTGTTGTAAAGTTTGTTGATAGTTTGTTGAAAAAAGAATTAATGCAAACACTCTAGTTCGATATTTATATGCACCTAGTGAAGCCGCGCCACAGATCCTATATGGAGTATAAAAATGTATAGTATCTAAATACGCTAGACCCCAGCTCGTAGTTTAGTAAGAGAAGAATTACAAATTGTACCGCGAGATATGGAAACAATTATAGCAGAGCTTTGCTAAGCTAATTCTGAATTCTTCTAATCATATAATGGCCGTAAGAGTAAGTATGTATTCCATCCTCTAAAATATATCTCGTTGTATCGAGACCGTCTAACGATTTTTTGTCAACTTTTATAGTGTAAAGATGATGACCCTGGTTTCTAATAAAAGTCATCTTGTGATGTAATGGTGTTAAATCAAATAAAACTCTTTTATAGTTTTCGTGGTTAATTTTCTTTTCTAAAACTTGTTTTTTAACACCTTTAGCTTTTTTTATTTCTTTTTCATTCGATAAAAGTATAGAGTACATTTTTGCTCTTAAACCCGCAAATTCAGAGATTAGAGTTCCCGCAGTCTCGTCTTTCATTTTACCAATAACTTGTTTATTCTCTTCAGAATATAAAAAAATATCTTTGTAATCATTAAAATCGTATAAATCTTTAGTTTTTTTCATCTATTTATAAACCTCTCTCGTTTTAATCTCAAGAGTTAAACTGTCTGTATCCGTGTAAAGTACTTTTACTTCACGACCGTATTTCTTTTTTAAATGATTGTAATAAAAATTATATAACTCTTTGTTTTTTTCAACATCTTTAAAAACATTTTTCGTTTCAATCTTAAGATGCGCTTGCTCATCAAAGTAATGTAATTTTACCTTGCTACCGTATTTATTTTTATTATAATCTTTATAATTACTAAAATCGTATAAATGCTTGTCTTCTTCCATATCTTTATAAACGTCTCTCGTTTCAATATCAACCATTAAACTGTCTGTATCCGTGTAAAGTAGTTTGCATTTGTCTTCATATTTCTTTTTTAAATGATTGTAATAAAAATCGTACATGTAAAGTTTAGTTAATTCTAAAATAGTCATTCCGACGTAGATCGGTTTATTGAGTACGAGGCTTGTTTTGTACATATGAATTGCTGCCAAGTCAAAGCCTTCAAAAATCTTTTGCTCAGCAAAAGTCGGCTTCGCTATTTTTTTACAGATGCGTTTTTTTGTCCTTTTCGTCGTTTGGTCTCATGAGATCCACATTAATGCGATTTCGTACATTTTCCATCGTTTTTCCAAAAACTGAATTATTCATCAGTTTGTACAAGTCTTTCTCAAAATCTGACTCGCTATTTTTTCTAAATTGAGTGTTTAAATCAATGTATGATTTCATCCATGGTGATTCATCAAATTCTAAAACGCGATGAATTTTAGTTAGTTTCATACCGAGTTGTAAATATTTTTGTAAATTCTGATAATGAAGCACGTATTTCGTTTTGTTGCCTAAATTAGCGACTAATTTTTGAATGTTTGGAGTAAGTTTGTCATCCAATAACTCGAGTTGATACGGCGACATCCATTCTTTCGCTACCGTTAATTTCTCTGGCGCGAGCGGATAATCGTTATGAGAATCGTGTAATTTTTCTGAATATTCTAAATCAACTTCTAAAATATGACCTCTTCCATATTTTTTTATCCTTTTTTCTTTTATGAAAATAAAAATCATTAATTCGTTCTTGAGACAACCATTTAAAATTACCAACTGGTAAAGGTTGACTCATCGCATAGCCGTACAAATTATTCGCGTCTAAATACATAATATAACTCGTTGGTTTTGATGGATCGTAACCCTCGCATTTTGGATTGTTTGCTTTATAGTACCTATTACTCACCATAACTATTCCTCCTCTCAAACCTTTTTCTATAAATAAATACATGTCGATATAAGTCAACAACTCTAGACAAACTCTCGAATGTTTTAATAAGGCGTCCCAGCTCAATCCTGGGCTCGTATAATAATGAGCCGGATCTAAACCGTATTGTTTCATACAAGTATCGCGAAAGTTTTCAAAGACGTCCGCTAATAAAAAACGAGACATCGGTACGCACGTATAAATCGTGATAATCACTTAAAGTTTTACAATCAAACGTTTTCCAAACTTCCAAACGCGTGCGAGTATTCTTCTTCAGTAATATGTTGCTTGTTTAAACTACTATAAAAAATTCTTTTGAAGGAAGTTCGGTTTCATTAAAACGTTCAAACTATTCATGTATTCGTAAGGATAAATACCTTTTTGTTTTAAAAGAGTAAATTTTTCTAAATCGGGTTCGTGTAATTTCGTAATACGAAAAGATTTACTCAATTCAACCATTTTATTGAGCGAATAAGGTAAAAATTGAAAAGTATCGAGAAATCGTAGTTGCCCGATTGAAAAAGAAATATACTTTTCCATATTGTTTGGAATACACGTTAGGTTTCCTTTCGTTTGACTCATTCCTCGCAAATTATGAATAAAAACGGGTATAACAGTTTTGCTTGGTTCTATTTTTAGTTTTAAATTACATCTATCATGCTCCGCGCCTCTATATTTTCCAGTGATGTGACAATGATCTCTAACTTTTGTGTAAGATTTTTTTAAATTTTCATTCTCAATTTCTTTTCTACAAACCCAACAACGACAGTTTGAGTCGTTGTTATCGTGCCAATAAGATTTTTCGCATATCCAGCACTGTTTAGCATTTTTTAAATCTTCTTCATCTTCTTTAGTCATTATTATTTTTTGAGGGTTTGCAAATATTGCGTTGATCTTGTCTACTTCATTCGACAAATTATTTAAAAAGTGACCAACTGCATCTTCACCCCTATATGTAAACGATGAAAATATTTCACCGTCGGCACGTATAATGACGTACGAATAACCGCACGGAATGTGCTCTTGTTTGATCCAAGTTTTGTCACCTATATTTTTACTCATTAATGGTAAAATTGCTTCAAAGTCTGCGTATATAGTAAAAGGAACTTTCATCTTTTTATAAAAACTTAAACATTTCAATGTATCATTTTTACCCTTTATCGGTATCGTGTATTTTACCGCTCTACCGCCTACACCTCTACACTCTTTCGTATGATTTAAAAGTAGTTCTTCTCTACTAAAATTACACAAGCAACGATCGCAAAAGTGTTTTTTAGCTTTATGCTTTGTTTGATCGTAAAGTAATTTATTAAAATCCTTGATCCAAACGTAGTGAGATCTAGTTGCTCTTTCTTCTTGTTCTTGGATTAATAATTTCAGTCGTTCTTTTTCACACTCTGCGTCACTAATGTATAAAGGGACGACTGAATCGTATTTATCCAAACCATAAACGTTTATCGCGATACAATTTTGTTTCTCTACTTGCTTAATCTGACTGATTGGTGTAGGAGCCTCGATACCATCAAAATTTAAACCATCCTCTGTCGGGTATTTAGACATTCTATCAACATTCTTTTTTGCTGGAAAAAGAGCGCTGCGCAGCGCCCATCGTAAACAATCGTCGTCTTTGTTTTTTACGTTGATGCACGCCTTTTTATTTTTTATGTAGTCGCATAGCTCGATATAAGAACCCCC
This sequence comes from Zoroaster sp. YZ-2022, assembly GCA_029582265.1. Taxonomy (NCBI): domain Eukaryota; kingdom Metazoa; phylum Echinodermata; class Asteroidea; order Forcipulatida; family Zoroasteridae; genus Zoroaster; species Zoroaster sp. YZ-2022. The sequence goes on along the minus strand of CM055825.1, from coordinate 32,431,466 downwards.
TCTCAAAGGTCGATATCTCGCGATAGTAAGATCTAATCGTTCAAAACGATCTACGATCCATCCAGAACCTCTATTTGTACAAGTTGCTATAACTTCTCCAATTCTATCAAAACCCCTAGCTAATTCGGCTTTAATATTATTCATATTTAATAAAGTTATTTGTTCAGAAAAATGAATAGGAAGCGTCGAAAAATCAATACCACCGTCATCTTTTTCTTTATAAAATTTAAGTATATCATAAACTTAAACAGTCAACTTTTCGATTATCGGTGGTTCAGCACCCTCAACAAATACATGTAAATCTTTTTCTCTTTTATGACCTAGCGGTATAGTCATTATTCGCTTTCGCAAATATTCTCCACCGTCGATTGGCGGTTCGTCAAATTCTAAAACACCACGACGCCAATCTCTCACAATCTTATACAAATCTTTTCGCAAATGTCTTCCTGGTGCTATCGGAATAGCTTCATCTTCTATAACAACCTGAAGTTGACGCTTTGTTAATTTTGTTAATGGTTTACCTTTTGTATTTTTTTTAAATATTTTTTTACAACACTGTACCAAGACCGTTTATCTATTTTTCCCTTGCTGTTTTGCACTAGTATTAGCGGCCTAATATTTAATTCACGCGCAAATTCTTTCAATTCTCTCAACGACAATTTTGATAAATATCTTTTGTTCTCCATCCTCTTTACTATTAAACAAGATAATATTTTTTTATTTTTTCAATTTTATAGGTGAGATTTTTAAAATTTTATTTCAATTATATAAGCAAGATTTTTTACACTTCTAAACAAAAAACGATCAGAAGCGGCCTCCGTATAATTTTTTAATTTTTATATATATAGATATATATATATATATATATTCACTATAAACGAGTTGTTGTCTTTATCAACTCTTTCATCACAAAATTATAATTTTTTCTAGCGAGGGTTTCAGCTAATGTATAAAGCTAATTTTTTCCTACAAAGAAACATGCAATTAGTACATATTTGCGCTTTTGCTTTTGTACCCATTTTACATCTTTTACAAGCAACTGTCTTAGATTTTCCTTGCTTAATACGCCACACATGCATAGCGCAATATACATCTACACCTGTGCTTGGTCTATTACATTTTTCTAACGAACCATTTAAAAGCCATTCGCACGAAATGTTTTTTCGTTGCGGTAATTTATCTTTATATTTTATTACCGCTATTAAATAATCCTGCTTGGTCAGTTTTCCATATTTACCAGATGCAACGTAAATTTTAATATTATTTTTTAATACAATCTCTTTTAGCTCAGCTTTACTCTTTAATCTATAGTTTGTCATATTTACTATAAATCTATATAATTTTTTTTTTTTTTCTAAATTTTATAGGCGAGATTTTTAAATTTTGTATTACGTCATCAATTTTTTTTCTCACATTCATTATTTAAAAAATCATTTTTCTAAACTGTTATCTCCTACTACTACCTAGGAGGTAGTAAAAAACACAAACTCCACCAGCTATTAAAAACAAGCTTATTAGCTGTTACGACCTGATAGTCGGAACAGCTATTGTTTCTGTCAAGATTTTTATTTATTTTATTATTCTTCCTTTCCACCAAAACCCTATTGCCTTAACGTGTGAGAGGTCTTGGTGGCAAAAGTCCTTCTTAGGAATATGAGAAAGAGTCAAATCATATACCATATGGAAGCTTATGCCTTGACGTAGTTTCTAAATGTCATTAGACTAAAATTCTTAATTAATTAGCTTAGTTATAGTCACGTGAATATTTAATTGGGCAATCTTGGAATAACCATAGCTCAAGAAGTATACACCCGATCATCAAACTTTTTTCAGTTATACATTTGTGGGGTACTGTAGATGTGCCTTTTGGCCTAGAATGTCTTGTGACGTCATCATGACATCATTTATAGCGCGTTTTGTATCTGTGTACAAAAAACATGCACTATGTGACCAAGTCACTTCATTAATCGCTAGTGAATCTCAATATGTCTTTGTACATATTACACACACAAATATCACGGTCGGCTGAAGCGAGTCGAATTAAAAACGATGTCTGAACGTAGTTCGTTATTGGATTTTTCCTCTCGGTAACCTACGTACCAGCGGTTTGCCCCGGTGATGCACAACTTGTCCGTACATGTGAGACTTGTGTCGTTGTTTAACATACGTTAGGAATATTCGGTGAAATGAAAGACGATCACCGTTTAACCCTTTATTTACCGCCGGGACTTTTGAGTCCCAGCGCATTTCAAACCCCACTTGCATGTTGGGACGTTTGAGTCCTTCATTATAATTCACTATACGTGTAAGCAGTGGTTTGAAACACTAAAGAAGTCTACTGTGAGTCTGACGGCATCAGATTTTTCCTAAAACTGCAGGAGTGACGCGCTATGATCGCAAAGGTAGGTCTTTTTTTTATATGTTGACCTCATAAATCCCCAATTATTTTTTTGTAAGGTCTTTATGACCTAAACCTATTAGTGAGAAACCAATCTTTGGTGTAGGAATTTTGTTGTTGTATGTAGGCATGAAGTTGTGTGGGACTTGCACGTACCGTTTGTGAGTTTTTGGCCTGTCTGGAAACTGGGCAAGTGCACCTTGTGGACGCGTCATGATGTATACGGATACAAATGAAGAAACAGTCACAGATTTGAGTGATGTAACATAACTTTGACGGTGTATACAACGTTTTGTATAGCTGTAGTTGGCAGGGGAAACAAGAAATTCGACATGGAATGAAGTTTAGATGAGTGCCATCCATTGACATTGTCATCAATCATATCCTAAATTTTTGGCTATTCTCAGATAACAATCAAATTAAATAAAATCTTTCTGGACAATTATTTGACATGAAAAGTCCAAAATATTAATGAAACATAAAGTGAACTTAATGTTTACACTAGTATTTGGTGAAAAAATGTGAGGTTAAGCATTATACATGATTCAGAAATTTCAATCACAATATTTGCTCAGAGTAATTCCATTTGGATAGAAACATTCTGTGATCAACATACTCAAATTTAAAGTTTTTAATTTAAAGTTTCAAACAAACTCCTTTCAGCGTTATAGCATTAAATGGAGAGCAGCGAACATATCTACAAAAATAGTATTGTAATTTTCTTTTAGGATACTCTATTAGAATTTAAAAATTTTAACAAGGAAGTGTGCTTTCTTTTTCATTTACAGACTAGACCCTGAACTCCAAAAGACCCCCAGTCTCCCCTATGGACACAGAGTCATCCGACGAGGCTCCATCCCTAACAGCCGGCACCCAAGTCGGCCCTACCCCTTGAAGGACAACATCCAGTACCCTCCAGGATGTCACTTTGGCAGAGCGTATTCGCTGGGTCCGTGACAAATTGCACGTGGTTAGTGAGGACAACGCCCAGCATATTACAGTAACCCGTAAGGTAATTTGTGAAATCTTTTTGTTGCATGTATTTTGGTTCCTTGTCAGAAGTGACAGTGAAAGAGAATGTTGTGTCATTTTCAAAGTTCTTCTCATTTAAGTAACCCTTCATAAATTGTCATTGACTTGCGTGTCCACAAAGTAAAATCATCTCCATGGTAAAGCAAGCAAGAATTGGTCTGTGTTCTTCTAAGTAAAGATTTGCAGATAAACATCTACTTTTGAAAAATGTTTCTGGTGCAATTTGTTCATTAAAAACATAATACTAAATCTATTATTTTCCAATAATTTCTACTGCACATTCAACCTCCAGTCGTTGAAAGGCAGCATCGTGTCGTGGGGTGTCGTGGCCGAGCGGTCTAGCTTACCGGATTCAAGTTCTGGTGTTAGCAACATAATGTGGGTTCGAATCACGGCCGTGACACTTGTGTCCTTGAGCAAGACACTTAATCATAATTGCTTCTCTCCACCCAGGGGTTAAATGGGTACCTGTGAAGGCAGAGTTGGTTTGCTCTATATGCGCTAGAAATGGCAGCAATTGAGCTGTATACTCCCCAGGGAACTGAGATGGTTTCAGGAATGATTTATGGGCCTTATGAGCAGGGATAATAATATAATGCGCCTTGAGCACCACTTAGTTGGTGGATACGTGCGCTATATAAATCCACACATTATTATTATTATTATTATTATCGTCCCCAGCGGAAGCGACCTGATGAGCCAGGGACTTCATAAGAAGACATACAGAAGGTGGAAGCTGCTGTTTTAAGGGAAGCAAAGGGCTGGAAAAAACCTGGTGTTGACAAAAAAAACTTTCCTAAATGAAAATAATTTCTTAGGATAATTGGCACATTTCAATAAAGAAGGAACTATTGTTGTCATCTCCTTACAGGACATTGTGGTGTACCAGATAACTGTACAGTTTAATCTGATCACATCAGTGAACAATTTGATTTACATCCGTTTGCAGTTTGAAAAAAAATCTTGAAATTTTACTCTTCTTTATTAAAAGTGCCCATCCCAGAAAGAGTTTTTATTAAACTTAAATGTCTTACAGCAGAAAACAAGAAGAGACGGCAACAATGTTGTACTTTTTAATTATATTTATTTTACGATAACATGTCAACACTGGAACCAACATCATCAGCATTATTATGCATATGCATAAAAAATAAAACATTTTCTTAGGAACGAGTAAGATATAGTTATTAAAGGGGAAGTATCGTCATGATCAGAGCAGACTTTCAGCAGGGTATGGAATCATTATTCTTCATTTAAAGATGACTGCAAATTACTGGCTTATTTATGCAGCAGAAACGGTAATATGACCTTATCATGTGGGAAATTATTTCCAGTCACTGAGTTAATCCAAAACAAACACTACGATTCCATGTCCTGTGACATATTTTTTATATCGATTTCTGGGGAAAAACACATAAAATTCTGTTTTTCAAAGTTTTTAAAGTCATGGAAAATACCATTGGAGATGAATCTTTATCAAGAATATATTTGAAGTTGATGTCATGATTGATCTGAGTTGCATGAATAAAGAGTTTAACTCACGATTGTACATGAAGTAATAGTTTCTCTTGTATTTATTTGTAAATGGTCTAAGTCCAATTTAAATAGGAAGTCCCTTTAACTTTTAGAGTTTATTATAAACAATTCTAAAAATCAAATGATGAATTATTACTCAACAACTTTAACATTGGTGGAATGAAATCAACGCTTTACGCACTATAAATTACCATGGCAACTGAAGTTAATTATTTATTATTAATCATTTGGGGACTTAATTACAATGCTCGTAAGATCTTAATAAGTTGATTGATTGAACTGTAAAGTGTCTAAAAGTTGGCTTTTTATGCTTCTTTATCTTGCTTACATTTATCAGGATAATATTAGCACCCCTACTATGCCCCGGCCCCCAAAATGCTAACTTATTTGTGCATCTGCAACCTCATTTTGTATAAGTTACCATCAAATAATGTTCAATTGTACATGAAAGAAACTCAAAAGGACAATAAAGCAGTAAAAGACAGAATTTTAAACATGAAACATTTCTTGTGTACCTGTATAGTGTATTGTGTATTATGTGCATTGTGTACCGTCATTTGAGTACCTGTATGTACTGTCGGGACTTAAAAGTCCCACAGCCTAGTTTCCATGGAAACGACAAAATTAGAAAAAATAAAAAGCAAATTTGGCAAGTGCATACCTTACTTAAGTAACCTGTGGAGGTAAAAAAAAAATTGATCAAGAGCTTTAGTGATGGTAAACAAAGGGTTAAGTAGTATGCCGCCCTCTTGTGACAATCATTAACTGTCAAGATTTTGAGGTTTGTAGCGCAAATAGCGTGCAGCACCGTTACAAGAGGCTCGTTTTAAACCAATTAATTGTAATCCTACGGATGTTAATGATCTCAAACGGTTTTTATAATGTACCAAATCCCCCAAAAGATGTCAATGCGGTAAATATAGATATTTTTTATTTAAGCATTCGTTTGTACACGGAAGCTGCAGAGTGAACATGTGATTAACTTTGTTGGCCTCAAATAGTGAACAAATAATTATGAATCAGGACACCAAATAATATTTTATGTTTTAATGTTTTAATCACATATGGCATATTGCACAAACAAGTACCATGACCGGGAACAAACCCATACTGTGACAACACCAGAACTTGAGTCCGGTACACTAGACTGCTCAGCCATGACACTCCAATACCTCCACCATCCCTGACTACAAACAATGCTTTATAATTAGTCTTTCAGTGGCGTAACTAGACTCCAATTTTCTAGGGGAAAATTGGGGGTGCACCACTTTTCTAGGGGGGGGGGGGCATGTCAATACTTGAACATTTTGTATCCTGTGATGTGAAATGGGGACCTATTTTTTCAACATTCTGAATGGGGGGGGGGGCACCCGGTCGGGCACAGACTTCAGCTGGGGGAGGGGGGGGGGCACATGCCCACTTAAATAGGCCAGACAGTCTTAATACATTGACGTTGTGCATTTTAAGTTAGGTTAGGTCTGAAATTTCAACATACAACAAAATAATCGGAACAGCTCTGTGTTCGTCCAAAGGACAAACACCTAAAGTCTAGTCATTTTATTAAATCTAGTCAACACCTTTCAATTTTGCAATCGCGCTCGAGCGTGACGTTATCAACAACCCAAAACGACAATATTAATATTTGAATAAAAGTCATTTTTATCAAAAATCAACTACTGAGCTCCATTTACATATACTAAAATCAGCTTTATGATTTTTAGATGAGAGAAAAATATAGCTTAGTTTTTTCCACATTTACATATACGAAATCAGTTTTATCATTTTTGTTCTAAAAAATCATTTTTATGAAAATAAAAATCGTTTTTATAAAAAAATCAACAAGTGAGCCAGGAGCCCCATTAACATATACTACTCTCTCTCTATGTGCCATGTCCCTTCAGGACGTCAGCGGTCATGGAATTCCATTTCTCTCTATTGTTTGTAGTTCTCAGCATCTCCTGCACAGGTATCTGTGTCCACTTGCTCAAACTGTGCATGTATGTCAGACGATATCTTCCTCTACCTCTTCTGCCTTCTACCTCTTCTGATTTTTCCAGTTAGGGTAAGGTTTTCCAGCCCCTCCTTCCTCATTATGTGACCGAGGAACTGTAATTGCCTTTTTCGGATTGTTCTTAGTAGTGCTCTCTCTCTTCCAACTCTTATCAAAACTTCTACATTAGTTACCCGATCTCTCCATGGTATGCGTAGCATTCGTCTGTAGAACCAAAGTCCAGTTGCTTCCAACCTTTTTTCCATTGCTGATGAAATTGTCCAGCATTCACTTCCATACAAGGAAGAGGAGTGCACATAACAATTCAGGACTCGGATTTTGGTTTCTATGGACAGCTTTCTGTCTTTCAGAATCTTGTCCATTTTCATGAATGTATCTTTTGCTATTCCAATTCTTTTCTTGATCTCCATGTCTGATCGCCCGTCCTCTGTAATTAGGCTCCCCAGATAATTAAATGTTTAACCTGTTTAGCTCATATTTTGCACCATCCTTTCTCTTGCTTATTACCATGCATTCTGTTTTTTGCAATTAATGGTCATTCCTTTCTTTTCACTCTCTTCTACAACTTTGTTAAGCAGTGCTTGTAGCTTTAGACTCTGCTATAAGGGCGGTATCATCCGCGTACCTCAGGTTGTTCAGGTTATGGCCTCCAACAATTAATCCTTGCATTTCCCGCAAGATCATTTCACTATATAAGTTAAACAAATCTGGGGGGAAAAACACATCCTTGTCGAACACCCCTTTGAATGTGTATGTATTCGCTTATGTCATTATCCACTCTAATACAAGCTGTTTGTTCCCAGTAGAGATTCCTAATTAACCGAAGGTCTTTTCCGTTGAGATCTAGATGTTGGAGTAGATCAAATAATTCAACATGTTTAACCTTGTCAAAGGCTTTGGTGTAATCTATGAAACATACAGAGATATCTTTTTGCATTTCTATAGCTCTTTCCGACAACATCCTCATCATGAAGATGGCATTCCTTGTTCCGCTGTCTTGGATGAAACCACATTGTTCTTTTCCTATTTCTGGTATTATTCTGTTTCTTGCTCTATTCATGATGATTCTTAAAATGATCTTGATGACGTGGCTCATCAAACTAATTGTGCGGTGAAGTTCGCACTCAATTGCAGCAGGCTTTTTAGGTAGGGCAACAAAGACAGATTTACTGAGATCTTCTGGTATAGTGCCACTGTCGTAGATCTGGTTTGCAACCTGTGTCATCTTCTCGATGCCAAAGTCGTCCAGCGCCACTATCATTTCTGTGGTTATTTCATCGGGTCCGGCTGCTTTATTTCTTTTCATTTTCCTAATAGCCTCCTTTACCTCTGATTTCATAATATTTGGTCCTTCCATGTTCTTTCTGATTACCGGTTTTTCTTGTCGATCATCGTGAAATAGTTCTTCAATGTATTCCTTCCATTTTTTTCTCTAGGATTTCCTGCTTTTCCATAATCAATGTCCAGTCTTTTGACTTAATACATCCAGATGATGAACATATCTTTGATCCTGTTATTTCTTTTATCTTTTTGTACATTTCTGATGGCTCGGTTTCCTTGCATCTTTCAATCTCTTCACATTGTTTATTTAGCCATGATTCTTTTGCTTGTTTACATGTTGTTTTATTATTCTATCCACCTTCTTATATTACTCACTGTCCCTCTTATGGATCCGTTGTCGTTGATCCATAAGTTCAAGAATGTCTGTTGTCATCCAACCCCCTTTACTTCTCTTTTCTCTTTTCGGTATAGTTTCTTTTGCGGAGATGACAAGGGATAGTTTCCATGTTTCCCACAGGCTGTGTCCCTCATTTGTCAGTTCTTCAAATCTGTTTTTCATTGCAACCGTATATGCTTGTTTAATATCAGGGTCGTTCTTCAGAGTGTCAGTTTGTAATTTTGGCGTCGTTTTTCCTTTCTTTAAACATTTAAGTTTGACTGTTATTTTACAGACAACCGGATTATGATCACTATCGCAGTCGGCTCCTGGTATAGGCTTTAGATTGCTGGACTGCATTTCTGAATCGTTTATTTATTGTGATATAATCAATTTGATTCCTGGCTCCGTCGCCAGGGCTCTCCCATGTCCAAAGTCGTCTGGGGGTGCTCCTGGAACCATGTGTTAGTAATCACTTGGTCATTTGCCTTGCACCATTGCATCCATCTTTCCCCCCTCTCATTTCGTTTGCCCAATCCATACTTTCCAACGATATCCTCATATGGTTCGCTTCCGACGTTTGCATTTACATCCCCCATTATTATGATAATATCTTGTGATTTGCAGTTACCTTTAGCTGTATCTAAAGTGTCACAGAACTTCTCTAGTTCTTCTTCACTACTTTCTGATGTTGGGTCATATACTTGAATGATAGCCATATCGAAGGGTTTGCCTCTCAGTCTAATAAGCAGGACTCTGTCTGAAAGAGCCTACCATCCGAGCACACTCTTTGATCTTTCTTTGTCCAGGATCACTCCAACTCCTTTTTCGTGTTTATCCCCTCCCGAGTATATTATTCTGTACTCTTCACTATCAAAATCTCCACTGGCCTTCCATCTGGTTTCACATACACCCAGTATATTAATATTCATTCTAGACATCTCTTGCTTGATGTTGTCTAGCTTCCCACATTGGAACAAAGTTCTGACATTCCAGGTGGCCACTCTTAGTGTTTTCTTTACATCACAGGCAGTCGCATGATGACGGTCCGGTGTCACCTGCCGTCCATGAGCAACCGTACCGAGCGAGGAGCCTTCATTTTTGGATGAGGTTCCATTCACGCTGTTGAGTTTCAAACTTGAGTTGTTCATTTCCATGATTTTTCTAGGCAAATTCTAGCAGTGGTTTGCCATTGCCTTCTGCTGGGTGGGTTTAAAGAGATCACCAGCTCTCTTCCCAGAAAATCTTCTGCACAGAATATCGAAATATTTATAACGAAATAGTTTCGTGTGAATTTGTTGTCGTGACTGGAATCTGGGTTCGAATCCTGGTTGGAATGTGATCATGGTTATATGGTCATGATTGTAGTATATTAAAACAAACAAACAAAAACAAAACAACAAAACAACAAATACAAACATAAGGTCTCCGGTTTCTGATCATTTAAAAAAATCTTTTTTAGGTGTTCGAGTGTTCGGGTTTTTTCGTTCATACCCCTATTCATATCGCTGAAAAAAGTCGTTTAAAACACAGCGCAGCGGAATTTCAATCGATCCAGCAATTTTGGCTGCTATTGGACATCGTTTCGTAGCCAATAAAAAATAAAGAAAGAAAGAAAGAAAACTAAAAATGTCGACGCGCAGATCTGAGGCGGCGCGGAAACAAGAAAAGCGGAGACATTTTTGCTGAACCAAAGTAAATCAAATATCAATAATAGTAATAGAAAAACAAATAAATCACATGTTACAGACGTATTACAAATGTTTTATTTGCTTTATAAGTAATTACAGACATTTTGCTCATATTTGAAAAGTTGTTTTGTGACATGAGAAGACAAAAATTGCTTTCAAATGACAAATTTGTACTAAATAATCGTGGGAATCATGCTTTTCCAAAGTGTTTTATTTCTTAAGTCCCGAAATGGATTATTGGCGAGCATTCCATTTCGTTAAAATATATCATTACAAAGTATTTATTTTCTAAAAGATAATTAGACATATTCCTACAATACAATTGATAAGGTTGCGGGGATAAATTTACAATTATGAGACAGACAAAACGATGTAATATTTTTCTTTTGCCAACTTTGCTTTTTCATACATGCTTCAGTTTAGACATTATGGATATTAATCTAGTAAAATGTAGTAATATCTTTAACGAGTATCTCCATCATTGTTGATATAAATTTTGTTGGCCTATTAATTAGAGATCATGTTAATTTCCTGAGTCTAATACTTTTTTTAAATTTATTATCATTTATTTTTTTAGGAACACACAATTTTCCATGGTGGAAAGTGGACCTCGGAGCTACCTACTGCCTGAAAAGAATTACTGTGGTTAACAGAAATCAAGCATTCTATGGTAGGATTGCCAAATAGCATTAAGAATTGCCAACCCGTTTGTTTTGTTTGATGGTTTATTTGTTTGTTCATTCCTAATTTCCCACCTTTTGTTTTGTTTTCTTCCTCTAAGATGTGCGTTATTTGCGTGTTGTGCTGGATTGCTTGTTGTAAATTTCTTTCCTTTCTTCTGTCTTTCCTTGTTTCGATAATCGCTCCTTAGTTTCCTCATTTGTTTGTGTTTATGGATTTAAATTTGCAGTTGTTTTTCGAAGAAGATTTTCTTCATTCAATCACTTTATATAACTCCATAAACTAAATTCTTCTTCAATAATCTTCAGGCTTAGTTAGACCACATGATATTTCTAATTAATAAACCAGAGGAACCTAATATAGTAATAATAACAACCACATAGGCTACGCTGTATGTTAACCTTGCATGAATAATTCAGGGCGTAGCCACTTTATTCAGTGAGGGAACATGTATTTCGTAAGGGTCACTGTTGTTACAGCCTTACGAGGAGGCCACGTAAGGAGGGCACGTGCACTAAGCCAGCCAGCCCCATTACCCGTAGCTTCGTCAATGCAGTCATGCACGTCGCCAAGAGAGAGGGCGATGCAGGGGCGGTCGCTAAATAGTCAAATATTTCGCTGCAGGAAAATGTCCCGCTGCGAAATATTTGACCTACTTTTACTCTTAAAAGAGAGGGGGTAAGTTGTGACCTTAATCAAAATGTTTTGAGACGGAAACTTCACCGCCTCTTTCTTGACAAATTTCTGGCTACGCGCCTGAATGCAATGCGTTAACAATGTCAGACTTCAATTATAGGGTATGCAGTGTTTTTAGCCTTAGGATAAAAGAATATTAACAACAGTATTCCTCCTCCCTTCCAAATTCTTCTGATTCTTTGCTGATGTTCTTATTTCAGCTGCCAACCCTCGTTTAATCGGTGCTGTAGTGCGGGCTGGTTTGAGTTCGACACACTTACAAAACAGAAGGATTGGATCTCCAGTAACAGCCGCTCAAGCTCAACGTGGAGTCTCTATTGATTTTATACCGGACCCGATAGTCACTGCTCGATATGTGAGTGTGGATAAGCCTATCCAATCGACAGTATTAGCCTTTGCTGAAATCATGGTTGAAGAAATCCTGGATACTGAAGACATTGCAATGTCAAGAGGTGAGTAGAAGAAACTAATTAAACATACCCAATGTTGTCGAGTCAGTATATCCATTGGTAAAGCAGCATTAATATTTGAGTTCAGTTTATTGGGATGTCCACTTGACAAGCTTGATTTTTGGAGACATCCACCACTTAATCACTCTCCGGCGTCTTATTCTTTTATCGATACATGTTTTTGTTTTGGCCAATGAGGTTGGCCATGGGAGAGATAAATTTTGATAACTCCATCACAATGTCACCAAGTTACTTTAAATCAATCCTGATTTTGGATCATTCACAACTTCAGTATTCATACTCCTGGACGAAAAAAAGCAATTCATTGATAAAAGTTTTGCTCAAGAACACAAGGGCCTCCACTGGCAAGACTAAGATTCGAACCCACATTGTGATGACTCAGCTGCTTGAATTAGAGTCCGGTGCGCTAGACCCCTCGGCCACGACACTCATAAGAAACGTTGAATAAACTGGAACGTTACTGCTAGTTGTACTCCGGCCATCTTTGTCGGATTCCCTGTACGCAATAACGATTATATGAGTGTTGATTCTCACAAAACAAAAAGGGGCCAGACTATTTTTCCTACTAGCCTCGGTTTGGTTGCATGGATTTGTATATGGAAGAAAACAAGATGTCTGCCAAACTCTGACATTTTCAGTTCAATATTTTCAAACATTAACCTCAATATCTTAGTGTGTGCGCCATACAGAATTGTGGGTTCTCTGAATCTTTCACGGATCATACTTTATAGGCCTTGTGAAAAGTTGTGATACATGTAACTGTCCATACACGCACACCTAACATAATATCGCTATGCACGACCATACATTCTGAAACAAGGCTTTCATTAAATGTAGGTATTTCTTGTTAAGTACAATGACTACCACCTTATCTTTATTCAGCTACATTGAGACATGATTAAGAATAACACATGTTGCCAGTTATGTATATGAATATAATGAGCAATGTCACTTGAAGAAAATAGAGAATATTGCATTTGAGGTGTTTATTCAGAGTATGTCTTTATTTATGAACTTAATTATGATGTCAATAACCATCCTTATATTTCCCAAATGTTTAAGCCCTTACTTTGACCAGTAAGCCTACCAGCCAAAGCTCCACCAGCCAAAGCTCCACACAACATTCTCGTACGGCGTCTAAAGCTGTAGACGGACAATTGCTTGACCCTTACTGCAGCTTCACAGGTATTTACCTTAATACATCTTAAGGTATCAGATGACTGCAATTCGCTTAAAGGGATTGTGTACTATTGGTAAATTGTTTTAATTAATGCATCCATACTACCCAAGAATAAGATAGGCCTATGTATAGAAATCAACATGTGAAAGTTTCAGCTTATTTCGTTGAATCATTAATGAAATCAGATTTGTCTGTATGTATTCTAAAATGTTGAAACTGAATCACGACATTGATCCATTTCAAATCTGTAATACATTTCACGTTCTAAATAAATACAACGCGTCAGACAGGTTAATACGTATGGAATTATTATTTCCTAAATGTTTAACGAGTAAGGCTATCAGCCAAAGCTCTACATATCCAGCTCGTACGGCGTCTAAAGCTGTAGACGGACAATTGCTTGACCCTTACTGCAGCCACACAGGTATTTACCTAAATAGGCCTATGCCTACATTTGAGGACTGCAATTTGGTTAAAGGGATTGTACACCATTGCTAAATTGTATTAATTAATATATCTTAAAGTTTCAACTTATATCGTAGCGTCATTAATGAGAAAGTGAAATTGCATTCTGATTTGTTTGAATGTATTCTAAATGTTGAAAATGAATCACGACATTGATCCATTTCACATTTTGTTTTCTAAAAACACTTGTTTACAGCATATCAAACAGGTTCATATTTCTGGATGTTTGGTACCATCACCAACTTCACATCAAGAAAGTTTTTAAATTATAGTTAAATAATTTTGTAATAGGTTAATTACCAAAAGTGTACACTCCCTTTAAGATATTAATTGTGATATGCCAAAGGCTTAGTCTTTTGTCGAGTATGGAGAAAGCCATTTGGTTATTTCATTGTCACCAGTCCAGCTGGTAACGTTGAGAATGAATTTGAACTTGGCTGCACGTGTGCGGCTTAGTCTTGATTCAAGACAACTTATGAATATTATTCACATCACGCTGTACCTATACCCGCACACCGTGCAGTGCGAATATATTTGGTATCTTGATGGATCAGCAGCCTTTATCGTCCCACTGCTGGGTAAAAGCCTCTCCCATATGTCGCCATCTTTCTTTGTCTTTTCCAACAAAATCGTCTCTCCATCATGCTCGAGGTCGTCCTCTCTTTCTGGTGTCATATAGTGGTTGCCATTCTATTGTAAGTTGGCTCCACCTTCCATCCTCTCATCTTGCGAGGTGTCTAGCATATGGTAGATTAGACATGTCCAAATATTTCAGGTGGGCGGAGACTATTGCCAAATCTAGATTGGTGTATAGCGCCCTCATCACAATGTAGGGATATTGATATTTATACATAAATCGTGTGTATTGAGCTTGCTATATTAGTGTAAATTATTACTGTCTGGCTACATTACTCCTAATATATCATTTCAGAGAGTTTCAAGTGTATATTCTGACGGTCGAGTTCAAATACTTTTCACGGTTCAAATATAAGAAATCTGAAAGTCACGAGAGAACGGCTTTTATAACATAAATACACATAAACAATATATTTTCAGGGGTGCTGTACAGTCATTTGTTATTATTTCATACTATTTGTTCATGACCATGTGGCATGCATCTGGGTGCATAAGGCCCCTGCTCAAAGGCTGTACTCCCGTGCCTCCAATAAAAATTAAAATATTTCTAGAGAGCGCCACCATTATCCTATATATTTAAGTTATTGCCATATCAATACACTGCGATTTAAAAAAAAGAAGCTCTTAATTGAACTATTGCGCCGAATTCAAAAGTTAATATTAACACCGTGTAAAATTAATGTGAAACCTGAGACATTCTATAAACCCTTTGTTTTTCTCTCCTCTCAGTCTACGAACAGAATCCATGGTGGAAGGTGGACCTGGAGTCTGAATACTGTCTTGGTAAAATCAGGATTCGGAACATAAATAATGATGCCCGTAAGAATAAACCCTTATAATGAAAAATTAATAATCAAATAAATATGAAATAGGAATGTGGATCAAGACCGTTTATATGGTACAATAGTACTGTCCGTGCTATTGTATGCAGTGACATTAGTGTACATAACAACTTTTGTAATCAACGCTTTCTGGAATGAGTTCGAGAATTGATACAGTTATGAATAGGATTTTCATCAAAGACTTTTATAAAGATACGGTACATGTACTGATTGTATTCGGATAGTAGTTTACACACGGAAATTTTTAAATACCAATTACTACAGTGGAATCCTTTTATAAAGAATTATAAGAATAGTAATGATGAGAAGACATGTTTACAAATCATGTAGTCAAATAACCAGCATTCCGATGTACATATTTCTAACGTAGTAATCTTATATGTATTAACTATTATTTAGAAGAGGTCAACTTACGTTTAGTGGATGCGGTTGTACGGGCTGGTCTGAGCGATACACCTACTGATAACATAATGTGCGGTAATCCAGTAACCACAGATGAAGCCTTGTCCAGAGATTGGATTGAATTTACTTGTGATCCACCCGTGCAGGCTCGGTATGTTAGCGTTGATATCCCAGGATCCGCACAGCTTATTCTATGTGAGGTACAGGTATCAACGTGTGATCTCCAGTCACCAGGTAAATGTATTGCCTTAAAATGCTGTTATAAAGGGAAAGTACAACCTTGGCAATTACCAGATTATCTTAAATTTTTATCTTAAATTATTAATCTTAAAACTTTCTTAGTATATAGTTGGTACACTTCAGTCATCCTGAGAAATTATTTCATCTGAAGTGCTTTCACCTTAGAGAAAAGGGTATATAATATTGGTAATCCAAAAGTAACAAACTTGTCGATTTGAAATGTCAGACTTATTTGGTGTCAAGCTGATGATGGTATAAATCTTTCCAATAAATAATTTTGTGTGAGGTGCTGTCACTTTTACGATTCCGGTTCAAATTTAGGGAAAAAAACTGTTTGTAAATACCAAATAAAAATGAATACGAATTATGTAATTGCATTTTCACTTTCTTTGCGTTTAATAACGACACGGGCGATTGTTAATTGTATATTCACTGGTTCAAATATTGAGTAAGCAGTCTTGTAAAAGCAGTTTTTTTTTAATTGCAAATTCTGAAGCATCCCTTTAAATGATGTATCTTTTTTTGTCCTACCCCTGTCCTACCCCTGTCCTACCCCTGTCCTACCCCTGTCCTACCCATTTAACTATTGGTATCTGTATGAGTCTCATATAGAAAACTTCACGTGTAATAACGTTATTATTCAAAATATTTACACTGCTTTAGTTTACACACTAATTAACACAAACAACAAACACAGTTCCATTTTAGTCATAACAGTCGTAACACTGAATTCAAAAAAAAATTCCAAAATGCAGTGACAAAATATCTGTGAGGATTGTTGAAAACTTCGTAACATCGAATGACAATAAACACAGGTTCTGTATTGTTTCGTTAATTATTTAATACATTTGTTTCTTCTATTCCACAGTTAACGGAGTAGCTTTTAACATGGTGACTCACCGTCCCCTCCTCGGTCCAACTGGAGACAATGATGCATACATTGGTGCATTCAAAGGCTGCAGTGACCTCACAGCCACTGTCACATTTGGCCGACAGTTAACGACAGGAGGGAGTAATACTGGACTCCCCTCAGGAATACCCAGTCCAGCCAATATCGGATTAGGCCAAATAGCAAGGTGGCAGATACTGTCTGCTAGTGCTGGGATTGACAGGATAGGTGTCTTCTACGCTGAGGCAACTAAAAATGAAAGAACCACCAGAATACAGACAATTATTCTACATAATGATGGTAAAATATTTCATGTTTTGTACACACATCTCGTGCCATTTACCATTCAGACCTATCTATATCGCTGATTTATGCAGGCCAGTTAGCATTATTACAAAATCTTTAAATAAAAAATCAAAACCGGCTACAGGCAAGTGAAGCTGCAGACAAATTTTGATTGTTTTATTTTAAAAGATTTATTTGACATTGAGGAAATCAAGAATTATACAGAACCACATTAATAGGATTGGTTAATCCTTACATGGCACTGAAAGTTCCATTCGCCAAAAAAGAATGCTACGCCACAAGTTTTGCTGTGAGTGGTGCCAATATATGGAACAATCTTCCCAAACAATTGAGAACCATAGACTCTTTGGCACATTTAAATCGGAGCTACTTAATGCCATCCGTTAGATATTTCTGCCATTTGCGCTGATCTACGGAGTTATAACTTGGTTGCCACTGTAATTTGGAGCCAGAGGGAAATTTCCCCTTGTTTTTTCTTCCCAAAAAAGTTTTTTTCCCGCGGGTTTTTGCCCATCCCGTAAATCAGCAATAGCCTTAAACTGTTTTAAAATGTAACGATGTACAGACTTATTTGTATAAATATTTTTGTATTTGTGTAAATATCCTTATATGTCTGTAAATATTTGGAAGTGTGTACTTAATTAATGTATGCAGGGTCCCAATGGAAACCAGTTTTAAACTGTTTGGGCACACCCTGGGTAAAGAAATTAAATAAATAAATAAATAAATAAATAAATAAATAAATAAATAAATAAATAAATAAATAAATAAATAAATAAATAAATAAATAAATAAATAAATAAATAAATAAATAAATAAATAAATAAATAAATAAATACTTTTTTACTTTTTTCAAGGAAAACTTTATTTCAAAATCCTTGAGGAATACAGTATATACAGAATTAAAAGAATAATAATTAAATCAGAACTTGACAGTCAATTTATGAGATCAATATACATGAATTATAATTAAATCAATCAGTATAATAATTGAAACAAAAAATAGCGATCAGCAAGAATCAGTAATAATTAAGCGGGGAAGGTGAGGACTTAGGGAAGGGAGGGAAGGGGAAAAAAGGAGTGGGGCCCACTGGCGTCTGGATGTGGGCACCTCGTGCCCACTGTCAGTAGGCCCCTGTTGGGAAAAAGTCAGGCCACCGGGGTGGGCGGTGAAAAAACACCACGTCCCGCCGAGGAGGGGCGGCGACTACCCACGCCTCGGTGACCTGGGGAGGGAGGGAATAAATAAATAAATAAATAAATAAATAAATAAATAAATTCATTCGATCGGTTGACTTAAACTACATAAACAAAATGCATTTGAAGAACAGTTTGTTGCTCGTATCCTGAAGTCATCATAAAATATCTATCTTTTATTTGCAGGTAACACTATACACATTCGTCCTGTACAGCGAACATTAACAACAAACGTGGGGGACTCTGTTACGCTTCAGATGGTAAACGTGAATTCACCAACCAGTGACTACAGATGCAATCAGTGAATGGAACAACCAGTTGACGGTGTCTATTTCAAATATTGCTGTAACAGATGAAGGGATATACAGCTGCTTCATAGACGGCCAAGAACATCAACGACTTCATGGCATAATGAGACTCATAGTACGAGGTTTGTCATTTACTGTCAGTGTCAATAATATTTCTAATCTGATCTGAATGTTTGACATGCACTAAAAACAATATGTGTGTGTGCAGTGGTGGATGGGGGGGGGGGCGTGTGCAATGTACAATAATTCAAACTTTACCATTTATTTCAAAATGATGGGATGGGTGTAATGTGCCCTCCTTTGGCTCTGTGCCGCTCTGTTTCGTCGCATGACCTCCCTGTTCTGTGATCCTGGATCCACCCATTTCGTGTGACGCCCTGACCTTCATAGAGTTTTGCGAGTAATTCATCCTTTGTAAGGAGATTAAAATAATATTGTGGGGACTACTGTCTGTGTCCCCGTGGGAATTTTGGGGGTACTGTGCTCCCCTTGGATGTGTGTCCCTCATCTTGGGCCACCCTTTCAGCGACCATGGATTGGCCCCGGTGTGTGCCTGTTGTCACCTCAGCCGTCGGTGCGTACCCGACATGACGGGACCATGCTGCCACCACTGATGACCATGCTGCCACCACTGATGACCATGGGAACTTCGAGCAGTTCGTCCGGGCGGCACTGTCAGACATACGCCAGGGTCTAATCGACCTTAACAAGCGTATAGATCGCATGGAAGAGAGCCTGAATGCTTCAATTGAGTTTGAATCCAAACGGATCAACGATCTCGAACAAAAGGTTAAGGAGCTGAGAAAATGGCCAACATAGTGGCTCAAGCAGAACGCCGGATTGCTGATCACGCTGAAAAACTGAACAAGCTTGAGAGGTTCAGTCGACGAAATAATCTTCGAATCATTGGCTTTCCTCAGGATAAGAGTGAAGACTGTCTGGCACTCACCTGCACAATGCTAAAGGATAAATTTGGATCTCAAGATGTCAAACTTGAGCGTGCCCATCGTGATGGACCCAAGACCCCTGGTCGTCCTCAGCATCTCCGTGTAAAATTCAACTGCTAGCAGGATAAAGTCCGTGTTCTTCGCCAAAAACGTTTATCAAATGGGGGATGCCTAAAAAGTTTAGTCCAGAAGCAATGGGTCCAGAACAATAGCAGTGTGTCCTGCTTTCTTCTTTTCAGATCGTAAACGGTTTCGTAAGATTAAATATTGTATTGTATTTAAATAAATTATTAATAAACAACTCTTAATGTTCTGTTGATATAGTTTGTCCCTCAGGAATGTGGGGGCCATCATGCTCAAATACATGTCGCCGATGCTATAATGGAGGTATATGTGATGACAAGACAGGAATCTGCATCTGTGCTCCAGGTTTCACTGGAGAAAATTGCGGAGAAGGTAAACCCTATACACAACTTCTTGTATATTTAAAACTCATCAAACATTTTCTAGTTTAAGATGAGTGTTTGAGTTAAGTTTTGAAAATACAAAAGTTGAGTTTTGAAAATACAAAAAATATTATACGATTGATTACCTAGATTCATATGCAAACATTTTAGGGCAAATACAAAATTTGATGAAAATAGTGAATAGAAAAATAACGAAGGCCTACTCAAACAAAATGGTGACACAGCTATTTCTTCTTTGAAATTAACGTTAACATTTTTTCATCTTTCTTGACTCAGCTCATGGTAGTAATGTATTTGGCAACAACGGTAATCACTACTGTGGTAACTGCCAAGGTCATTTGTTCTGTCCTCCTGATCCTTATGGATGTTCGTGTCCTGCCGGCTTTAAAGGACTAGACTGCAGGCAAGGTAGGGCAGAAATGTTTGGAAGTTTTCATCTTAGTGAAAACAAAAGGCAATGTTATGCTAAATTTACAAAGGGGTGCCGTCCAGGACCCGTTTTGTATTGTTTTCTAAACAGCTTAAGCACTTAATGTGATGAAACTTTTATACAGGTTACTTTTATATTTTTCCATGAAAACTGGAGGGTTGAAATGAACAAAAACCTTAACTTTAAATACCATAGAAAGAGTTTATATCAAAGCCTTCATCAATTCGACACTTCTTGAGGCACTTCTTAAGACAAGCAACGATCAACAAACCGACTGCTACACATCACTAATGCATACACAGTGAAGAATATCTATATTAAAATCAAGTATACATACAATAAACAAATTGTATTATAGCCTAAGGATCAAGGGTTGTCTAGATTATTTGTAATCTACAAGAATAATGTTGTGTACCATGTTGACATAACCAGACTGTGAGGCAGGGATGTATGGTGCTGACTGCAAGCAGACATGCCACTGTCAAGACGTAGGAACTTGTCTTAAGGATACTGGAGTATGCAACAATGGTGCAGGAGGAGGTAAGTGAAGTCAAACGCTTTCTGAATTTGGGTAAGAAATGAAAATGCGTTTCTGACAAAGGATAACAAAGATAGACAAAACACAGTTTCTTCTTTTGAACAATTACAACTGCAATCTTTGACTGTTCTCTTTCTAAATTATTAATTTGGTTTATATATAATAAGGCACATTACATCTCAAATTTTATTCATTTGAAAATTTAAAACATTCTAAATACCTAAATGTGCAATCTCTGCATACACATATACAAACATTTGCCCGCCGCGGGGAAATCACCCTGATCCTCTAAAGGTTACACAAAGTGTAAACAAGTCACATGGTCTATATAGACCTATTATATATCTATATCCTCATGACCTTGTTAATTTATCATTGTATTTATTTGAAACTGATGAGTCATATGTAACCCGTTTATTAAATATATTTCCTTCTCCAGGTTGTGCATCTCCATATTTTGGGAGCAATTGCCAATGCTCAAGTAAGATACTTAAACATTAAAATAACTATTATTACAAAATCTAATGGCGAAAATTATGACATTGCAAAAAGGCAACACAACTGTTCTGTAGGTTAAACTGAAAAGTATATTTATAATATATTGCGTCATAGAATATATAATTTTAGGCACATATAAAGGGAGAGATGTGCTAAACCAAATTTACAAAATACAAAAATCAGAACCAGATTCCAAAAAAGAGTTTTACATTAAAGGTATTCTGTTTGTATTTGAATGCAAAATATCTACCGGTTCCTGAAATCTAATAATGATGATGAAGAATGCAACTGCGCAAGGTAACATTATCCACAGGTTTCAACCCAGCCATGCCTCCAGACTATGCTTGATACAGTACCCTGATATCTGCTAATTCTATTAATTGGAGAATACATTAATAATAACCAGTATATAGAATGAACAAAAGTTGCTGTCCGACAATTTTTTTTATCTATACCTTTTTTATGCACTTTGAATTTATTTTCACAGCTGACAATGGCGTACTTGGACTCGTAGTAACTTCAGGAGATCCAAATCAGTTGTTGATTACATGGCAACCGGATTCATGTGCCTCTGGCTACTCAATGCAATATGAATTGACTAACACTATTGGGGATCAATGTGTGAAAATTTCGTCTCCATCACAGCGAATATCAATTCAGGATACTCTCAATGGACAAGCTACATATCATTTCATTACTGGTCTGGAGTCTCGCTCAATATATTATGTTTACATTCAACCTCTATACAATGGGATGCAGGGACCTGAATCGTCCATCTCAGGAACCACTCTGATACTAGCTGAGGGTAAATTACTTTTTATCGTTTCATTGTTTCAGTAATTTGGTTTGCTTTAAAAATAAAACACACATAAAAACATCAAGTAAATTAATCAAATTATACTATACAGTAAATGGGTCTGTCGATTGTTTCCGATTGTTGATACATCAGCCTAGTAATCGTTGATCACCAATCCTGGATACACCACTGTAAATTAGGGTTAGATTAGGGCAAGGTTCTTTGTGAAAATGGCTAGTTATATTTGTAGGTGATAGCGGCGTTGAACTCTGGTGTAGAGCCATCTGATTTATTTGGATTCAAACTGTCCAATATTATGTCAAATGCTATTGGAATGTTTTCCTTATCAGTGGTTATTCAGAGCTCGAATTCCAATAGTCCATCACAAATCATTCTTCAGTGGGAAGCAGTGATGTGCGCAGATGGTTATAAAGTGGAATACTTGCAGACAAACTTAGGTCACTGTGAAATGACATCATCATCAGTGTACATTCAGCATCAAGATTGTTCCTGTCAGTCAACATCAGCAACTATATCTGATCTTGATCCTTACTCTGTCTACCTTATAAGAGTTCAAGCCCGTATAGCTGATACTTATGGACCAGCAACAACAATAGAAGTGATAACTGACATGTCAGGTAGTATAATTTTAAAACAAATTCAAGTACACTACTATAAATGAGGTATATACTGGTAGGCCTAATAAGCACCCGATTATACTAAATGTTGGGGTTTTTGATGGTGTATTACTGTACGTGCGGTGCGGTTTTGGTGTACACCAAAACAAATTCTACACCAAAACTGCACACCATCAGTCCTAAAACTACACATTCCTGCAATTGGGTGAGGGTACCAATGCAGTTTCGAGAGGGATTAATATTTAAAGTACTACAGTTTCTAAACTAAACCACAAAATTAAAATCCTTGAAAAGGTGAGGTGTTATATAGAAACTGACGCAAAAGGGTTACAACGTTACAACGTTCTTGTCCTTGGATGTCCAATGGATTAATCAACACTTTGAGCCAGAAATGATCTCAGGTACTTCATGACATGGCGCTTTTTTGGCAACTACCAACATGTGTGAGTCGATAAAAAATGCGCAAATGTCCAAAATGTATGGTCATGTATAGTAAACAAACACACAAACACACCCACACAAATAAATAATTGGGTAACAGCTCAGCTTTCAGGCCTACCAATTGAAATAATATAAAAACTATAGGTATTGAGTTTGTAGAAAACAAACTCAGGGTGTTCGAGCGTGCATCATATGTGTTGACGTCATCACCTGAAGTTGTTAAAAGACAAGAGCTACTTCCGGAGATATGAGTTTTCATAAAATCTAATTATAATAACATGTGCTATAATGAATACATTAACTTCTGGTTCAGTCATCCCATATAATTTTAATTCTTCCAACCGTAAGTTCCGGTTCAATCATGTGACGTCATTCATACTTCACAAAAATTTTAATATAATATGGGTGTCCATTATGACAAAGTTGGGAAAATTCTGTCTAATGTTTTCTCAAGATAGCAAAAAGTGTCTTTTTTAAACCTGCCGCTAGAGGGCGCTGTTAAAAGCGATGACGTCACCAAATGTATTTTTGAAAAGAGCAGATCCCACTTAACATATAAACCCTGAATGCTTTTTCGAATACCCTTTCAGATTTGCGTCAATTTATAAAGAGCTTTTTAAACTTGAACTTCCAGTTTGGACCAGAAGTAAGGGTCAATAGGGTCATGTCTTCGTATCAAATGTCGAGTTCTCCATGTTCTGTATGATTATGAAAGAATCAAGAAATTATCTATTGTGGTTCACGAGATATAAATTATATTCTGTTAATTATAATTAATTACGTAATAATTCATTAGATGACCTCACCATGACGTCACAACGTTACCTGGAACTATATGTTAAGGTCTAACTATGTGTTAAGTTTTAAGGTTCTTTGAAATTTATGTTTTGGCTGTACAAATACTCGGACTCGACCTGTTGGACTCGGACTTGTGATTTGGACTTGATGTTTGTGACTCGGACTCAACGGCGAAATGCCCAATATTCACTCTTTTAAAAGTTTAGAGCCTCAGTTGGCAAATGAAGCATCAAAGGTACTAGAAAAAGTGTTGGTCCAGAATAAATTTTCGATCGGCAAACCTAGAGGTATGGGCTTGCCGACTGCAAATGTATCGTGTTTCTAAGCACTGAAGATTTGTCGAGTTGTTTGTTATCAGTTGTATTTTACTAACGGAACAAGCTGCGGTTTTGGGTGTCTGTTAATATTAGTTTTGTGTTGGTAAATTTACCCCCCAAAAATGTTTTCCCCCATTTTGACAATTCTGGCTACGTCACTGATGTCAGTCGGCAAATTGACTTTCACACCCCACCCCTGGCCTCGCCCATGATAGCTGTGCAATGATGACCTTGTACTATATACGATTTAGCCTATTGTTGTCACTCACATATTTAAATCATTCGCTCCTTTGCAAATGAGTGGGCATACTACCTGTACCCACAATAAAGTAATTTCATGAAAGTGCCCTCAAGCAGTCATGCATGAGGACCCTTGAAAAAAGTTGTTATAAAGCTAAGAAGTGACAATTTAATTTGTCTGGCTATCCTTCAAATGACGCCAACTGCAAGACTTGGTTTTGATATATTGGCCGAGCCAATATTGAACTTCTCCGGTGTAGGCAGACTCCGAACAAACTTCTGCCAACTCTGAAAGAGAATGTACTAAAAAACTGAACGAATCTAAAATCTATAATCTAAAATTATTTAATATCTTAATTGGTTCTAAGATGGTAATGGTACTAAATGTCACGATATGTTTTTCCATTTGACGAGAAAAACGAAAACAAAATACAAATTCAAATCTAAAATTTCCATACTATTTTCTCGTAAACATTTCATTCTTAAGTATGGATGCATTTATAGACATTTCACCAATAGTCTGAGCTGGATAATATCATCATAATAACATAAATCTGCCAATATTTAAGTATGGACTCTTAAGCTAAACGGTAAAAATTATACCCTACTTTTGGATATCAATGTGAGTTAATCGTTCAAAATAATGGTAGCCCTAAACAGTCATTGAAGTATAGGCATATGTTGGTATGGTGGAAACAGTTACGATAATGAAAACATTTTGAAATAACTGTAAACATTAGTTTGTATTCTATTTATTTCAGTTCCAACTGCTTCCCCAACTGCATTGATGTCAACCTCTGTGATGCAACGCAGTCTGAGTTTCTCCTGGAGTGAGCCACCATGCGGAGTCCGAGGTGGTATCATCATAGGGTATACGTATAAGCTGACTCAAGTAGGTTCTGTAGACGACAATATAATACAACAATTAGACACTTCAGAAACATCAGTAACCATAGATGGTTTGATACCGTTCACTGAGTATAGCTTCCAGGTCGCAGCCAGCACCAGTGAAGGAACTGGGCCGTATACGGATGCTGTTACTATGACAACAGCAGAAGCAGGTAACACTTATCTTATACAAAATTCTGAAGTGGTTTAAAACCATTTATTATTTATTATGTTTTACTCTAACATAAAGCGCAATGGCAATGACATGACACCTTGAATTTGTCATGGGGAAAAACAATAGAAAGTCATACTGCTTCTTGGCAAGCACTAACCATGGCACAATCACTCATTCTACATTTGTCTTGATATTGACATGTACGTGCATTTTTCCTAGCTGTGGAAAATCGAAGAAAGTAAAGTAATATCTTTCCCAGGACAGTCACATAAACATTATGATTAAAAAAGGAGGAAACAGATAACAGTTTTTGTTATCTAAACTTACATCTATACTTACTGAAAATCAAGATAATATGGACAGAATTAACAGGACCATTGAAAATTTCAACCTTAAAGTTCATACATTTCTGGAAAACGTGTGGAAGAAATAATGTACAATTTCTCGAAAGGGTCAATAGGAGGCATCCCTTGATACCATAGCGGGAAGTACTGTGAAAGTTGTCCAAAAATATTTGGGGAATAGATTTTCCTTCATTGAATTTGTTGTCGTTGTTTTAAATTATTACACCTCCGACTACCAGAATTTTTCAGGATATCTGAAACATTATCCAATTTCAAACATTCATCATATTTTTTCCAATGTTATATAACATTACAGAACCCATGGCACCATTGAATGTCAAGATCAGGAGTACTGATGAAGATTCCATTACGATTGAGTGGACAGAGCCAAATCCCCCGCATGGAGTTATAACTAACTATGACGTAACCTACTGGAGAACTGGAGATGAACAATCACCAACCCTTCAAGAAGACATTGGCGTAACGCAATTGATATATCAAATAATAAACCTGGAAATAAATATCACGTACAGTATTCAGGTATGTTTCTTATATACTTCATTCTCTGTCTGTTTCCTTTATCCAATAACCCAGTAATAATATTAAGCCTACTATTTCACAGGTAATTCCCATCCATTTTGTTTTTAAACATGTACTTTTTTCTGAATGAAAGAATAATGAATAGTTTAAAATAAAATTTCACAAGTTTGTTTTCTCAAGGCATAGTTTAGTAGTAATTAAAGTGACTGTACACCTTTGTTAATTACCTGATTACAAATTTACTGAATTACAACAGTGGTAATTACCAAATTGACAAATTAATAAATTATTATCTAAAACTTACTAGTTGTTAATTTGGTACACGTTAACATCACACTGAAAACATGAATTGTTATGTCCAATTTAGGACATACATTTTCTTCATTGATAGGACCTATTGTGATGACACTTTCACAAGTAATTTTTGTCATATATTTCTTGAAAACTAGAGGGTTGTATATTATCACTTTTAGCTCACGTACATAGATAATATATTAATGCTTGTGTCTCTCCAGATGAATCTTATGATTAAACACTTAAATAAATTTAATAATAATTGATCTCTATATTTAACCTTTAGGTGCGAGCCAAGACCTCTGTAGGTGTAGGTCCGTGGAGTGATGTAATCACTGGTACACCGAAAATAGGAGGTAACGACATTAATTTATGAACATTAAATTATTACAGTTTAGCATTTTCATTCCGGTAGTTCAATTGACTTCATGTCAGAATAGCTTTAGGATTATTATTATTTCCCTTTTTTGCAAGACTTGTAGGCCAAATCAGATCCAAGGTCACACAAATCTTCAAACTAGCTGAATTACCACCACCAACAGTTTATGGACTTGTCTTTCATTTACTCATAGACTTCTGAGTCATCACTTTTATCTAATGAAATAATGTTTATAAGCATAAGCAAACTATGTGTTAACATTTCCTATGTTGTTTGATTTTACAGTTCCAGGTCCGATACAAAATCTCCACTCCAAAGACGTCACTGATTCCTCACTTACATTGGAATGGAACCCACCGCTGAACCCTTCTGGCAAAATCATGAACTACATAGTATGATAACGTTTATTGAGTCTTAAAAACTTTTATTGTACACAAAAGCTTACTCAGAATATACAACAAATATTATAAATTTCGTGTAGGACCTTTACATATTCGGCAAAAATATAATTTATAACCGAATATTCGTTATTATTTCAATGCGAAGCAGTTTCATAAATTAAAAAATTATTCTCAAGACAAACTATTTGAAAGGTGTTGCTTATTATAATGTTTTGAAATTGTCTAATCTTGACCTCATGGGTGCTATGATATTGACCATTTGGTGCTATATATCAGTAACTTACTTAAAATCTACTAAATGAATTATAAACATATAAATATATTATTATTATTATTATTATTTCAATTTATCAGCCCTGAAAGAAACTATAATCAAATTATAAATTAAAACATAATGTGCAGCGTAATCTTCCCTCGCATGATTTGTTTTCAAAGTACATTTATTTCGGGTTTAAACTATTTGTGCCTATACGAAGCTATTGAAAGCCATGGAAAGTTCAGGTTAACGAATGTTTTTTTAATGCAATTCGTTTATTCACTATAGGTGGAATACAAGGCTGTGGAGAAACCTTACCAAACGGGTTTCACTGCGGCGACTCAATACACTACAATGGTCGTTGAGACTGCACGATTCATGAAAGACAATCTTGAACCAACCACCAAATATGAGTTCAAGGTTTCGGCTCGGAATCAAATGTTTACTGGAAATTCAACAGTCATCTATGTGTATACTGAACCACTGCAAAGTAAGACACTCCTTATTGATTTCAAGAATTAATTGATTATATTATGTAGAATCAGTGACGAATGTCCTTGGTCAATGGAGAAACGGGGAGCGAAATCTTAGATCCTACTTGGGAGAAAAAATATTAGGCTTAAGCTGAAAAAAAAGGTGCATTTTCCTGTCACATCCATAAATTGTTTCATAAAATTATGTTTCATAACATTATAAAATTATAATATGCATTATTTTTGAATGTATTTGGTTTTTATAAAACAATTGAGACGAGCTATAATAGCCGAGTATAAAGGGAAGGTACAGCACTAGTACTTGAATAACTTACCTGTTAAACTTTCATAACATGAGGTGCTCACCTGAGGTGCTCACAAATTTCAAAATTGTATACAATTTTCCACGAAGTGAAACAAAGTGTAGAATAATCAAGATTTTATTTTTATTTTTACATATAGGCCTATATTGTTTGACGATATTCATCAGAGGTTACAATTGTTACGAAGTTATGAAACTGGAAGTGTGTTACTTTTTTAATTTGACTAATAAAACCAAACCTTGTGTGAAAATGAAGGTTTGTGTATTCACGAACTGACACTACACAATAACACTGTGAACGCCGCGGCCGACAGAAGAAAACGTTTTCATAAAGTGACACAAACCTTAGTGCGGAAAAACACAGCGCGCCATAGTTGTGTGGTTTCACGAAGTAACACAAACTTTAAAAAGTAAGTACGTAACTGCGTGTTACTTTGTGAAAACGCAAACCAAGTTTTTGTACAGTTTTCGTTGTCACGAACTAACGCAAACTATTTCCATAATTCTAAAGTTCTATAGAGGCTACAAAGTGACAACAATTCAAAAATATTAATTATTGACGAAGAAACGTGTGTTTCCAAAATAGACTAACATCAAACACCGTTTTCTTTAAATGTAAATTTTGTCTAGTGGGAAAGTTTGTGTCACTTTGTGAGACCGGTGACGAATTGAATCCATTTATGATCAAGTTCTCTAATCATTCGAGTGTGATTTAAAAAACTTGTTGTTCATAATAGACCCTCCTTCACCACCGATACCGACTGTAAACCAAGACGAGGCCACAGACACTACTGTGACCATCAATCTAGCCTCCGTACCTGATGATGACTATATCACGTAAGCGTGATCTTTAACTGTTTTTTCTGTTTCCCTTCCCTCTCCCTGATAGGGGTAATTTCATCATCATCATCATCATCATCATCATCATCATCATCATCATCATCATCATCATCATCATCATCATCATCATCATCATCATCATCATCATCATCAAGGCTATAGTTCGTCCAACAAAACTTCCATTTGTCTCTCTCTAGCCACTCTGGTCCATGTTGCCGTGCCCATGTGTGCTGTTATGTCATCTCTCCATCTTTTCTTTTGCCGTCCTCTCTTTCTCTTGCCTGTTCTAGGCTGCCATCCTGTCATTCGCCTAGTCCACCTGTTGTCCTGAACCCTTAACACATGGCCTGCCCATCTCCATTTGGTCTCCCTTATCTTTTCAATGATGTCCTTGACTTTTGTTTTCTCTCATATTTTGTTATGGTTAACTTTATCCCGTATTGTTAAATGTACCATTTTTCTCTTCATGGCTCTCTGTGTTGTTATCAATTTGTTGTTCAACTCATTTGTTGTAGTCCATGTTTCTGCTCCATAAGTCATGGTTGTTAGGATGCATTGTTTGTACACTCTTCTTCGAAGTGGCATTGCTATGTTGTTTGTTATCGGTCAATATGTCTTTGTACATGCCAAAACTTCTCCAACCTGCTTTGATTCTCGACATAATTTCTTCTCTCGTTGTGTCTTTCATTCTTAGAGTTTGGCCCAGGTATTTGTAATTTCCCACTTTCTCTAGTTTATGGTTTTCAATGACAATTATCTATGTTTGTGTCAAAGTTTGTCATGTATTTAGTTTTATCCTTGTTTATTGTTAGACCCACTTGTTTGCTTTCTCTGCTTAGTTTGGTTAGCTGTTCCTCCATATCTTCTACTGATGTTGTAACCATAGCTACACCGCTCTACAAATCTTAGGTCTGTGAGTTTTTCTCCGTCGATATCTTTTCCCTTTTCTTCCAGATCTGATTTTTTTTAAACACTCTTCCAATGCCGCTGTGAAAAACTTTGGGGATATTGTATCTCCTTGTCGCACCCTTCTCTTTATTTTCACTTCTTTTGAGACATCTTTATCGATGTGGATCTTGGCTTCATGTATTCCCACTTTTCTCAAGGCGTTGAACATGTCTTTGTGTTCGATGGAATCAAACGCCTTCTGGTAATCAACAAAACCCAGACAGAGGTCTAGCTGGTATTCATTTGACTTTTCTGTCAGTTGATAGCCTGTGAGTGGTCCATTGTGGAATACACTGCTCTAAATCTTGCTTGTTCTCTGGGTCGATTTTCATCTAGAGTTGCCTTTATTCTGTTCTGGATTACCTTGGTGAAAAACTTGTACATATGAGAAAGAAGACTGATTGGGCGGTAGTTCTTTATATCTGCCTTGTCTCCTTTTTTTATGCAAGAGTATAATTTTTGCCTCTTTACATTTTGATGGTATCTTCTTAGTCTCTAGTATCTGGTTGAATAATGTTACTAATTGTGTTTTTATCCCATTCCCTCCTAACTTTATAATGTCACTAGTAATGTCATCTATCCCTGGTGCTTTGTTTTCCTTCATTTGGTCAACAGCCTCCTGAACTTCACTTGGTATTGGTGGTAGTTCTCCTTCCTCCATCGATTACTCCTTCATCGAGTACTCCTCATTAGCATCATCACCATCTTGTGTTGAGTTGTACAAATCCTGGTAGAAGTCTGAGCAAATGTTAAGTATTTCTGCTCTGTCAGCTGTTAGTGTCCCATCTGCTTGTTTTAATTGGCTAATTCTGGTTTTCTTGCACTCCATTTTGGTGATCTGTTTTGGTCCTTTCCCCTTTTCTAGCATTGTTTGGATCTGTTGGAATTTCCTTCGTCTATTCCTTTGTCTGCGTTTCTTTTTAACGGTTTTTACTGTTTCTGTATATTCTCCCTTCTCGGCTGTTGTTTTTGTCATCAGTTTTCTTAGTGGCTTTCTCCTTCTATCTAGATCCTCTGTCTCACTGTCCTCCTTGATTTTTGTTCCTTTATCTTCTTTGATGGTGCTAGATTTGTGCCTTCTTCCAGCAATACTGTAGTCAGCTGGTCGTACCTGTTATCAATATCCAATTCTTCCATCTCTAACCCTGCAAATCGGTTTTCAATTTCAGTTGGAATTCTTCTTTCTTTTCTTTCAGTTTCAGGATGTTAGTTCCACTCTTCCGTTTCTTGTTTATGAATTTGAGTCTGGCAAGTTTCTTGCTGATGCAGATGTTTGCTCGTACCATTCCATGGTCACTTGCAATATCAACATTGGTTAAAACTTCAGGTTTTTACTATTCCACTCTGGCTACAAAGTATATAGTCTATTTGGTTTCTTGTGGTTCCATTTGGACTCTCCCATGTCCAATATCGTTTTTTGGCCTTCTTGAAGGGGTAATTTACCAAATATTAAAGGTCAACAAATTATACAAATTTATTGTGGCTGCTCCTGTAAATAATTAAGCGCTGTGTATAAAAACAAATCTAGTAGATTTCCTCCACTGGATATAGCCTCAAGTCCATCCTTCATAAATACATTTTGTTATTCTCTTTTTAAGATCTTATGTCGTTCGCGTGAAGAAGATCGCATCTATGAGTAAGAGGGATGCTCTAGATCCCATCCATTATGAGGACTCCACCAATGACTATATTGCAGCTGAACTCTCTAAACAGATGGTAACCGACAACTTTGTAGTTGGAGACCGCAAAACTTATGGAGGCTACTACAATGCTCCCCTGGAAACGGGCGCCATGTACAATGTTCGTGTCGGGTCAGTCAGTAGGGGCAACGGAACGGTAGGCTCACTCGAATGTCGTGTTCGAAAAACCCCAATTAAAACAACTGCGTATGATTGTTCCTGGAACTGGTAGAAACAGTTGGCCCCTACACATAAGTTCCTTTGATTAATAAAACGTGTGTATATTATACATACATGTCAATATTGTACCCAGTCACTAACACAAGTAATGCAGACCTACCGTACTTATTAACAGCCTTATAGTCAATGTGCTATCATTATCGTCTCTAGACCACTGTTAAGGCATGAAACCTCAGTGGTTCTGAACCGTTTTTTATTCACCCAACATTATACAGAGCTTCCGAGGGCAGTCATCCTCATGAACCCCCACCCATCTAGGACCCACCCATGCTCCCCCCCGCCCCCCGAACCGCCAATATGAGTGAGCTCGTCAGAATTGTCAGTAAACAATTATCATACTGCGTACCATATTTCGGTTTCTTCAGTTTGTCTCCCCTGTTTCCCAATAAATATCTCATTCCCGTGATATGAAACCAATTATTTTATGAGTTTGTGTTGTTTCGTTTACTACCAGGATGACACGGTGACGTATTCGGATTCATTAACTGTAACAGGTAACCTTCAACATAAATGTCACATTTGATGGCTTGCTTAAATAAACACAACAATACAACTTGTCCTTATTGCATTTAAGTAACTATGAGATGTTATAGTTTTGAAATGATTAAATCTATTTTGTCGGTATATATTAAAGGAGTGTTATTCTTAGTTTCACCTTTAAAGCCACTAAACTAGCCTAGTATAATGATCAAAGTTTTACATAAAACTTCCTTGATGTAAATTTGCCAATGGAATCCCATTAAAATGTTTTTCTGATGTGCTATCTTTGTAGTGAAATTAATAACATAGTTTTTCAAATGAATTTTCCACTTCAGGAGACGAGAATTCCACATAGTAAAACGAATGCGAAAATCAGAATGCATCGTCACTATTTTACTGACACAATGAAATAAGTTTAACCTTTCACAGGTTGGTTTCTATTACAAAGTATAGATGTATTGACAGACATTTTACCAACATATTTATAAATGTATTTTAGTTTTATTTGTTATTTGTCCATTATCTCATGCTGATTATAAAGACATCCGTTTTCCCCATTTTGAAAGTGTTTCATCTGATTTCAATATGGATATAAACATGAAAGAGCTAATTTCTGAAAATTTCAGCTAAATTGCATTGTGTTGGTTATGATAGAAGAGTGAAAATGCATTCAGATTTTGAGCATTCGTGCACTCTTTCGTATAAACGTATTGTCAATTGAACCCAGACAACAAATTCCAATCAAATTTATATCATTAAAAGCTTTTCACGAAGTAAGTTTTTACATTAAAATTTTACCGTTTGGTTATTTTCGAATTAACAATAACTTATTTTGAACGTTCAGGCTTTTATTCGGCCACCAATGAAGACGCGAACAGGATGTAATGATTTTACAATCAATCTGTTTCACCCATGTTTATGTGTTTTGCCTTCTAGCCCAAGCACCGAGTAATAAAGAAGTTCCATTAATTGCTACAGTGAGCGTTCTTGTGGTAATTGTCTTAATACTTATGATTATCATCTACGTAATGTGGAGAAGAAGTCGCAATAATCTACTGCGTGACACATGCGGAACCACTGAAGGACAGGTAAGGGGGAAACTACACAAAACTAGAAGCCTTTTTTGTTTATTTTGGTGGTTTACTGAAACACGATTTGCCGACTGAAACTCGATGGGAGAGGTAGCTACACGCCTACTCCCCAAATCTCCTCCCTCTATCTACGAACCTGGACCCATCTAGCCCTGAAGATTATCAGACTGATCGAAACGTCGAGTTATCTCACTACTAGTTCTTCTCAGAGCAAAAAACAATAATAATAATTACAACTCATAAGATTTTGATTCATGGTGGTGGTACCGCAAACATTATCCCTATACTTCCAGCATGAAAGCTTCAAATCCCACTAACACGTTTGTTTGTTTGTTTTTATTTATTTTTCTGAAAGGTTCTGTCTGAAAATCCATTGCCACTTGTTCCTGTTAAAGAATCAGCAAGTACGGGCCACACATCCAAAGATAATGACATCTACGAGGACGTTGGTATTCCAGTCTGGGCACTCAAATGGGAAATTAAATGGAAGAATTTGATTATTGAGGATGAGATTCTGGGCAAGGGCAACTTTGGTGAAGTACGACTAGGTGGCGTAAAAGTACGAGGCAAAGTCACTAAAGCTGCCATCAAAATGCTCAAAGGTATAATTTTATAGATAATGGATGTTTACGTCTTTTCATAATTAAGGACACAAGGTTTTAAAAAAAATGTACTTTTAGCTCAGCCATTTTGTTATTTTTTTAATTCTATACCTTATCTTAAAATTGTGCAAGTTAAACTTGTGTTAACAAAATAATTATTTAACTTGTTATTTACTGTTCATTGTGTCCAATGGGTATAACTTAAGCTGGTGTGTTCAAGTCTGCCGCTGATGATTTTATGCAAGAATTTCAGACCATGACTAAGATCGGAGCACACCCAAATGTTGTAGCTCTGTTGGGTGCTTGTTTAAACGAAGGTAAGGATGATTTGTATTGTCCCGTAAGTCCTTGTTTAATAACAATATCAAATTATTCTGGAATTTAAAAACCAACATGTCATTGGCAATGTTGTAGTCGAAGCTACAAAGCCTCAGACCGAGACCTGGTGGTCTGAAGGGGAGACCGGTCTCGAGTCGTACAACACTGATCATTGGAACTGTGGGCATGCACTTGGAACTGTTGAAATACCATGTCATGTAACTCTGTGATAATTATTTGGCTGGTACTGTTTTAAATTACAATACATAGACCTAGTCATTGAAGATTATTCACTTTTAAACATTCAGGCTTATTACATCTTCCATTCTGCATTGTTTCTACTTTTGTGTTATTTGATTAACAATGTTTCAGTTGGTTTACACCACAGAAACTGGGTTGTTAAAAACTAAACCAGTGATCTTCGTATTTGCAACACCCCAGGTTTTGCATGGTACTTGTGTCTTATATTCCGAGTGATCATAACGGTCTTGTTTTTGTGGGTTTTAATTGCGCTCGAGTCACCTGATAAAGGGAGTGTATACCATTGGTAATTACCCGATTACAACATTATTACTTGTTAAGTTGGTGGTGTTACTACACATCCTGAGAAATTATTTCCTCTGAAATGTTGTAATGTTTTTAGAAAACTTTGAAATTGGTCATGGCCGTGATTTATATTCCACTTTAGGATAAATGAAACAAATCTAAATGCATTTTCACCATTTTCTGGTTAATGACAGAATACAATTAGCAGAGACTTTCACAAGTAGATTTCTGTACATTTCTCTTGATTTCCATAAGTACATGGATTTACAGATATTTTACCGACGGTGTACAATTTCATTAATTAATTTTCGCAAAGATGCAAAGTGCTACGTGATCAGTGAACCTTGTTGGTCAGGACCAAAATCAAACAAACAACATTATTCTTTTACAATAATTATTCCAAGGAACTCTCTATGTTGCGCTGGAATTCCTTCCCGAAGACAACCTACGTAACTATCTGCGGAATAATCGCCCAATAAAACTACAAGGGGCGCGATCGAAGTACAATACGTCTCCCATTACTTTCTCAAACTTGATGAAATTCGCTGTGGATGTTGCTAAAGGAATGGAACACTTATCAGACGCTGGGGTCAGTATCATTTGAATTAAATGTTCATTATTTTTAATACATGTTTTCTTTGGATTGCCTGCATGAATTTTCTTAAGGATTTATTATTAAAATAATGTGAAATAGGTTATCATTCCTATCGCAAAAAATTATATCAATCTAATGGCCTATAGATAGCAACCTTGAGAGATCAAGAGAGTACTTTTGTTCCCTACAGCTATGCATATGCTGATGTCTTTTTAATTTCGTATTGTGCAATTAATAAAGATAGCCAAGAACGCATACGCGATGTGCCGTATTTTCATAAAGCATTCATTTTGTTCGCAAATCACATCTTGTCTTCCTGCAGATAATTCACCGTGACTTGGCTGCGAGGAACATACTTCTTGGGAAAGACTTGATCGCCAAAGTTTCTGATTTCGGGCTATCCCGGGGAGAAAACATCTATGTTCAGGAATCTTCGGTAAATCGAGAGTTTAAGATTAATAATTTGATGCATTGGACGATAAGTTTCTTCTTTCAAACTTTCAAACATTAATTATATTGTTATGTTATTTTATTAGACTAATATGATAATTAATGACAAGTAACGTAGTCGAATTTTGCTTCAGAAACACATTCTTTGTTACATGATCTTGTAATTGTACTACGTCAAGTCTGCGCAATGGAATTTACCAATGGATGTACCTAATCACCAGAACAATCGGTCTCCTGATGACGGCTAGAGTAGACTAGTCGAAACCTTGACAACAAACCAACCGGCTTATCTCAGAGCCATCACTTCTTCCAAGAAGAGATCATGACATAGTGTACCCGAAAGAACTCAGTTATATCTATCTCCACCATGCAAATCCTGACATAAAGTAAGGAAGTAAGCAAGCGTTTATATAATTTGATAATCTAGTTATTACTAATAATTTCCTGTAACTATTATATTTACACTTGTTTGAATCAATCTAGACCCGAATACCTGTTCGATGGCTGGCCATTGAATCCTTAACACATCAGATGTATGCATCTAAGAGTGATGTGTAAGTAAAATCCAGCTTTACTACGTCAGTTCTAGTCAGATGTCTGTACACTGTAAACACGTTGGGCAACATAGCGCTGGGTAAGGTTATTTCTCCCAGAATTGGTCAGTATTTACCACAACTGTTCACATATTTTGGCAAAACAAATATCAAACATTTGGCAATGGTAAACCAACTGTGTAACCTGTTGATACGTTGACCAGTGTTGGGCAACATATCAACCGTGTTTGTCCAATATTTCTTACCTCTGCGACTAGTGCGTGGTACGCTTCTAGTTGCAGCGAAAACACATTTTCGAGCCTAACCCCATTCAAAAAGGTTTGTTGACCCTGTCCAGCCAGATAAGCCTCTCCCAGGATAATCTGGATCAGGTCCAGGTGTCAAATCTGTCCTGCTGACCCGGTTGTTTACTTAAAATGGATTTTTTGCACTTGCACCATAAGTGGTACACTAACTGTCGCAACCCATTTCAATGGCTTTCACAGTGTTGTGACTGGATTCCTTTGTTTATAATCCCCTCACACTACCTCCATATTGTCAACATTAAATATTGATATACTTCCCAAGGACCTTCAGGAAGAATACAAAACAGTTTCGAGCATAAAGGGAGCCCGTAAAGCCTAATTTTTGAATATTGAAATCTGCAACTAAAATCGTACCACTTCTGCATTCGAATGAAGTGAACCTGCACATTGCCTCGCAGGGTTACAGTGTAAATGCTTCCATACTTTATAATAATAAGAAAATATGTACAAAAACCAATTAACCTGTGAAAGTTTCAGCTTCTTTTTTCTATTGTAAAATTTCCATCTAAAGTTGGGAAATTATTTTACTAGAATGATAGCACCTTGGACTGAAAGATTTCAAGAGGTGTTAAAAACATCACCAATGTTATGCGAAGTATTATGTATAAAAACTATTATGTGTTGTTATTGAGATTACCAACAGTGGATCAGCATTGTTTGGACCACATTGACAAAATGTCCAGATAACGAGTCGAGATGTAAATTTTCTCGGTAGTTGACAGTAGATTAATGTATTTGAAATCAGGCCCTTAGCCAGAAATTGAAACGTAGGAGCACCCACAGGGGCACAAATATTGGCTTTTGTATGTGGGTGGATAGCCCGAAACGACTCCCAACAAATTGTAGTCCCTATTGTTCATCTTCCCACACGGGGGCAGGTTAGTCTGCATGGGGAGGGGTTCTGAGGGGGTCTTTGATTTGGAACAGTAATGAAGAAACCGAATCTTGTTCTGTGTCAGATAATAATAATATAAATATAATATTTAGATTATTATAGCGCCTCACGCTGAAACAACCCCAACGCGCTGGGACATGTCAAAAAAGTTAAATGTTAGTATAGACACTATCAATTTTAGATTTATGTCTCAATTATGTGTCTTGTGTTGTCTCCCATTGTTGTTATTCGTATTACTATTTATGTTTAACACGCAGATGGTCTTTTGGAATCTTACTCTGGGAGATAGTGACATTTGGTATGTATGTATACTATTTACAAAAACACTGCTTTAGCAATATTATTGTTGCGAAAACTGTCAACTCTGTTTATGTGTATTACTTTCATCTGTACATGGGTTACACTCAGTAACCTTTGAAACCGTCTTGAAAACTCAATGAGGAGTCACTTCGCAATCTGATGCATGTTTGGAAAGTTCTCTTATTAACTGTGTTTTATTGGTTAACTTAAATTACTTGGAACGCCATACCCAGGTGGAACGCCATACCCAGGTATCAAGAGCAGGGAACTAGCCGATCAACTACTGCAAGGATACCGTATGCCCCAGCCAGAAAACTGCCCAGATGAAGTGTAAGTCGAATAACTCACAACTTGTTTTACTTATTAACCAAGGCTTACCATTGGGCATTGAAAGTCAATGAGATTTCTTAAATTCTTAACTGGAACAGTTTGTAATAAATCTAGTTAATATAATATAAAACGCGCTTAATTTTGTTAAACACTGTTTTTAATTTATGCCAAATATCTAGCTATGATTTGATGATGCAGTGTTGGCAGAGAGCACCAAACAAACGTCCAACCTTCAAAGAACTCACCGAAGCTTTGGACCAAATAAACGACATTCCAGAAGACCATGTAAGTTTGTATAATCATATTGAGTAGTTCAGTGTAGATAATAGACTCCTGGTGTTATTTATACCTGTCCATGTATTGCTACCGGCTAGGCTAATACATATCGTTTTTCCGTTGTAAAATGCATGGTGTTAAATCAGTGGCGTTTTATACGCCATTGTGATTCGATGTTGGTCCTCAAATAACAATTCAGATGTTACAACATATCAACAAACTAACGCAATATCCGTCTACTTGATTCTGTGATTTTAATTTGTATTGCATATAGGCTCAGGCCTATATGAAATACAAATTAAAATGATAAACAGGCCTATAAATTCAGAGGCACAGAATCAAGTAGACGGATATTGCGTTAGTTTGTTGTTATTTGAGGACCAACATCGAATCACAATGGCGTATAAAACTCCACTGATTTACGATTGTTGTGACATTATAAAAACAAATTCTTACTTTGTGTTTCTAGACTTACATGTCACCAACCATCTATGAAAACTTCAGTGTCATCAAGCCTGAGTTTGACGATAACTAGATTCCTTCATGCCAACCTGTGGTCTATATATGACGTTTATCAGTAAATCAACAATAGCTCGTATTGAGGACAATAATACCAAAGGCTTGTGAAGTCTTCGCCAATGTCTTCGTATGCGTTACGTGCACAGTGCTTACTTTATGGTTCCGATCCCGATTACATAATGAGCCACTTGTTGTGTTAGGTTACCTAACTAACCGAGGGTTACATTATGAACCCCTTTTCTTCTTATATTATGAGCAGAATATACACTATGTGCTGGATTCCAAGCTTTTGCTTCAGTAAATTGCGTTTTTGTCCTATTTGTTTCACTTGGTTGTTTGAATTTAACTAATGTAAGTTTCGTTATAGGTAAGGTATAGAATTCGTAATTAAAATATTTCCAAATAGTTAGTTTATGTTGTTGTAAAGCTGATGATGGTATAAATATTTAGTATACTTTTTTTAAGACGCGTCAAATAATTTCTATTTTGAATTTAAGAAAGCGTCCTTCTTCAACACCAGAATAAGGCGTAACACGAGAATAAAGGCGTAAAATTCATATCTGAGTGCATTTCCACTATTTTCTCGTAAACGACACAAGTTTGACTTAATTGATTGTTTAAGGTATATGTCGATTTTAAAAGTAAGCATGCTTGTATAAGAAGTTTTGCAAACATTACCAGTGTTGTCCCTTCACCATGGGCGGATCCAGAAATTGTGGAAGGAGGGCACAGTGTCTAAATCTTATCTCGAAGGCGTCAGTGCGTAGCTCAAACACCTCCAAGCGTGAGGTACAAGGGGTGAAGACCCAGCGGGGTCCAGTAGACAAATCCCCTTGAATCATTTTAGGCAAGTTGGTGATACGGACATTTTCCATTTAGGTTCATTGTCTGATAAGTCCTCTGATAAATGCTCCCTTAAATATTAAGTGTCTAATATTCTTCAATAATTTAGTGATTAATACTTAGTAATGATTTATATGCAGTGCTATTAGCGTTAAATTGAAGCAGTTTATTTTAATCTCACTATACACATACTATATGAGTCACAGTACGTCATGCCTATACTGTTAATTAAAAAAATAAAGTAGTGTTTATTTTGTATATCCAGTCTTAATTATGAGAAGGACATTTGATTGTTAATATATTTGTATGTATAGGCTTACTAGATTAGGTATTGATGATAATATTAAGTGCATTGAGCAAATGATTAGATTTTAAAATTATATTGGAAACATTTTAGTCAGTGGCGTAACTAGGGTCCAATTTTCAGGGGGACTAGGGGTGCACCACTTTTAGGGGGGAATGTCAATACTTGAATCCTGCAGTCTCAAATAGGGACGTATTTTGTTTCATAATTCTGAATGGGGGGCACCCGGGGGGCACAGACCTCGGCTGGGGGGCACGTGCCCCCCTCACCCCCCATAGTTACGCCACTGATTTTAGTGCTTAACGAAAGTTTGATGATAAGAATTTGATGGATGAATTAGATGTATGGTTTAATTTTAATCTGAATGTTAATAGTTTAAATTAGCATTTTGGACGCAATTTCTTTCCTTTTTTGTGAAATTTATGCTGACTGTTATATTCCTTCAAATAATTATGTCTGAGGTAATATGTCGTTTTTGAAAAATTATTAATAGAACACTTTCCCAACTGATTTTGTTTGGTGACATCACTTTGGATTGAATATGGCAAATCTTAATACATTTTCATTATTTTTTCGAGAACGACACAACATTACCCATAAATAAGTTTGGTTGTTTTATGTACCGTATATATCCTGATTCAAATAAATTAAAGATTTATAATACATTTATAATACGTTTTGCCAATATTACCAATAGTACCATGAATGTTATTATATCTGCCTTTTTTGGTCAAAATCTGGAAAGGTTACACATCCAAACCTATCATTCCTATGTTGGAATGGATAGGTTACAATTCAAAACCTGCTATCTCTATCTTGGAATAGAAAGGTTACAATTCCAAACCTTCCATTCCTATCTTG
This sequence comes from Zoroaster sp. YZ-2022, assembly GCA_029582265.1. Taxonomy (NCBI): domain Eukaryota; kingdom Metazoa; phylum Echinodermata; class Asteroidea; order Forcipulatida; family Zoroasteridae; genus Zoroaster; species Zoroaster sp. YZ-2022. The sequence goes on along the minus strand of CM055825.1, from coordinate 32,389,671 downwards.
GAATAGAAAGTGTACAACTGCAAACTTTCCATTCCTATCTCGGAATGTGTTGGATTAATTTGTTTAAAACTGAGATAATGTTGATGCATCATTTGTTAACCTTATCAGGCCTTGAGACATTTTATAATATCTCCATAACGCTTTGTCAGATCACGCTTTCTTTGGGACCCCCTCACGCAAAAATCATCGATAATGGGTGTTCGTGGTTGCCATGACAACCGTTTATTTTGAACAGATCAAATTGAATTTTCACTTTTTTGTGAAAAATACTAGATTTTCTATACTGTAAGACATTTAATATGTGTGTTTAGGTTTGTTGTCAATTTTCAAACTCTGAATTGGACAATATTGAGTCATATGACCACTTCCAATGCATTCTGGTAATCCAATATGTGTTTTTAAAAGGTTTTCAGAATTTGTTCGCTTAGTATATAAATTTATGTCATCAATAGTACCATGAATGTTATTATATCTGCCTTTTTGGGTCAAAATCTATAAAAATCATGTTTTTGTAACAAAATTACAATGTTGCTTTAATATTGACAACCTTTGTGCAAAATTTCATGGGCAACGGATACAAATTAAGGAAGTTATGGGAAAAAATACTATTTTTACCACAAATAAGGAAACATTAACCAAATATGAATATAGCGCCCCCTTATGGTAACCTATGAACGATTTAATGGCCTTATTCGGTAGATTCGGTAGATCTAATACATGAAATACATGATACAGTATGTAAGAATTTTGAATCCAGCTGGATTTTTGTGCCATTTTTAGATTTCAAAATGGCCGCCATTTTGGACATATTTTCTCCAATTATTCGACTTTCTGACCACCTAAAACATTGTTGTTTTACATTTAATGATATATTTAGACCATTTAATGGAAATATTTGTCTGCTGGCACCACATATCATCGCATAGTTGACGTACATGTAAATGGTTATACAAATGGTTAAACTGTCTTTATTTATATTGCCCAAATAGGTCCCATTTGGATAGCCCTTGTGGGCACCATTTAATGGTTTACCTTACTGGGAGATTCGGCACGAGAGATTTGTCCGCCAGCACCACATACATGTATCGTCGCATAGTTGACAACGTTATGAATCGGCTATTTTGGTGGTTTTAGAGTTTTAAATTGGCATCTTTGGCTGCCATTTTGGATTTCAACGTGGCAGCAATTTGAGATATATTTCCATTATTTTTACACCTAAATTTTGTATTGCCAAAATTATGTTGGTTATAGGTAGTGGATTTAAAAAAAAAAAAAAAATTGTTTTAATTTTTTTTTTTAAATTAATTAATTAATTTATTTATTTATTTTTTCAAATACACGTTTGTGACTTAATACTCCCATTGCATTTAGATTGTCAATACAAACAAAAGTAGGGTCTTGTAAGCTCCAATAAGTTGTTTTCAACTTGTTTTATTTGCTTAGTGGTTAGAGGCGGTAACTGGAGAAAGCTTTCAAAGACACGATATCTTCGTCAGGATGTCAGGATGTTAATCAGTATTTTTAAATAATATTGTTTAAGTGGTTGTGTACATATAATGGCTATGGGTGCGGGTAACTGGAAATAAATTTGTCCTGATAAAAACACATGCGTGACAATTCAGGAAATGTTTGAGGAAATAAGTTTCAAGTTTCGTGACATTAGGTATTAACTGTTTTAGGGTTTTAAAAGTGTAAATGTTCATCTCTACTAGTTTTTAAATCATATTTTACATGTTTACGTTAAACACTGTTAAACTATACTCTGTACGTCGGAATTGACGTTAAAAACTGTCCTTTACTGTTTATAATGCAGTTATATGTGCACGAAGCCCGTCATAATAATGTTTCCAAATGGTTTCAGTCTTATCTTACTGGTAGGACTTGTAGAGTTAAGATTGCCAATAACTATTCTGATCCGCAAACTCTTGATTATGGTTTACCACAAGGTTCCTGTGTCGGACCTCAGATGTTTTCTTACTACACACACCCACTCTCAGACATTATTAAGCATCACTCTGGTGTCAAATTCCATTTTTATGCTGATGACACCCAATTATATATATATATGTGTTGATCCCCGGAAACCTGGTGAAACAGATCGTGCACTTTCAACTTTATCTGCTTGTGTTTCTAACATCAAGGCATGGATGTCACAAAATATGCTCCTCCTTAATGATGAAAAGACTGAATTTTTGTTGCTGCCAACCATAGACTTTTGAAAACATTACCTGACGTCACCATTACAATTGGTAATACAGTTATCAATCCCTCCTCATGTGTAAAAAACCTTGATGTTATTTTTGACAGTACTATGAGTATGTCTAACCATGTATCTTCAATATGCAAAACCATTAACTTTCATTTAAGAAATCTTTCGCAAGTTCGTATCTTTATTGATGAAATCACTATCACGCTGTGATACCGTTTGTGTAAGAGCGCTATATAAATGCCTTTATTGTATTGTATTGTTTTAACGCGCGTAGTATACTGCGCGTATAGTCCATATGGCTGTTTGTTCCAGCTTAATTTGATAGCGGCAACCTTTTTGATTTTTTCCCCTAGAATCAAGATCAAAAACCAAATAAGGGTAGGCAGGTATAAAGTTAAGTACGTCTGGGCTCAAGACTAAGCCGTATGTGCAGTCAATGTAAACTGTTGTAAAAGACTACGGCTTAACCCCGTCCAGGCTGAATTCATCTGTTGAATATAGGACTACATAGGGTTAGTTTAATAAAAGGGCACTTAGGGGCACTGTGCAAGCCCTTGTAATTTTCTTAGGGATCTGAATTTTGAGAGGGGGTGCAGAGTACAGGCCTCAGGTGTGGGGGGAACGAACTAACAAGAACGTAGTTCAAGATATAAGCAAAGTGGTTGAAAGGTTATGTTTAAGTAGGTCTAGGCAATGTCTGCATCAGGTTTGAAAAGGCCTGTTTGTATCTTTTAAAATCAGTGAAAGTATAATTATATTAATATAAAGGGAATCAAAAGGGCCACCATTTTGGACATATTTTCCCAAACGTGTTACTCTTTGATCACCCTATTACATTGTTGTTTTATATTTAATGTTATATTTTGAGTCTTGAAGCCTCAAAATAATGTATACAAGTAGTACATGTAGTAGGGAACCATCTTGAATTTTAAAGGAGTTTCCATTTCGATTTGTTTTTCTTAATTTGACTTACTAGCAAGCTGGTAGCAACATCAAAGAGAGTAAATGTTTACTTGCTTTCATTCCTTAGGGCAATAGTTAGGATGTCATTTAATTGGCATCTTTGGCTGCCATTTTGGCTTTCAACGTGGCAGCAATTTTAGATATATTTCCATTATTGTTAAAGTAGGCCTACTTTTACGCCTAAATTTTGTATTGCCAAAATTATGTTGATTATAGGTAGTTGATTTTTTTTGTCAAATACACGTTTGTGCCTTGTTTTATTTGCTTGGGGTTACAGGCGGTAACTGGAAAGATTTCATAATAAAACACACGATATATTTGTCAGGAAATGTTTGTCAGGATGTCAGGATGTTGATCAGTACTTTTTAGTAAGAAAACAACTTAAACTAGACGGAAGTGTTTGTTATATTACAAACACAAAGGTGTTCGGGTTTTGTCAGGGCAGTGATGATGACGTCAGAATGTTTGTTAAAGAAACTTTGCATTATTATTTTTTTTTCATATTAAAGAGTACCCTGTAAATTATGATGTGGTTACCAACGATGATTTGTTTGAAGTCCATTTCAATGATTTGAACTTAATCACATTAGGCCCTACACCAAATTCAAACTTCATTTCAAATGCAATGGTATAATAAAAGAATGATAATGATAAGGGTCAATTTTGGTACCGAAATTCTTTGAGAGAAGGCATATCTTTGGCGAGTTTTTACAACCCGTTTTCGTGTAGTTTCAGATACGAATTGTGATTTTGACGAAACCGTCGTCCTCGCTAATAATGTACGGTTTTGAAAATATTTATTTAATGTTAAACTTTGACTTCCGGTTTGGACAGGAAGTAAGGTCAAATTGGGGTCACCTTTGTGTAAATATTTTTTGACAATTAACAATCTATACAATGGTGCAAAACATTTCAATTTACCTCTTGTGGTTCTTGAGATATGATTTTTTTTAATATTAACATTTGATTTATCCTTATTAAGACCTCATCACGACGTCACAACTCATGTTTCATCTACGCGTTAAGTTCTAAGTACATGCTAAGTTTCAAGTTCATGTGAAGTTTGCAAGTATGTGTTTTCTGTATACAATCGATGGGGAGAAGAAGAAGGAGAAGAAAAAAAAAACGAACAAAAACAATAGGTGTTTCGGGCACATACCGAACACCTAATAATATTGTTTAGTTGGTTGTGTACATGTAATTGCTATGGGGGCGGGAATCTGGAAACAAATTTCTCCTGATAAAAACAAGTGAAATTCAGGAAATTCAGGAAATGTTTGAGGAAATGTTTAAGTTTCAAGTTTCATGACATGCTGGTCCAAAGGCTGCAAATAACTTGTGTGGACCATTGTGATGCAGGCGGATAACTCTCCTAGGGCCTACTGGGATATCACACCGTCAATGTTAACCCATCAAGTATGCCATTGCTACTGAATAGTATACAGATATTCTGGCGTCAAATTAACTCGGTAATTAATTTTCCCCACATGGGACCCATGTTGACCCCACTGAACATGAGGACCATAGTGGCGCCGGTGGTTAAATATCTTTTGACCCCAGTAGGGTAAACCCTACTTAAGACTACATGGGCTATCCACATGGAACCTATAATAGTAGCCCACTAAATGTCAACTTGAATATCGTTTTTATTCCACGAAGGACCCATGTAGGCCCCACATAAGGCCCATGTACAAATTGCATGGGGTAACATAACAAAGCTCATAACTATGTCTTCAAAATATCAACATAAAACAATTCAGGTAAATCGAATACAGGTCGACAACATTTCAGATTAATGCCTCAACATCTGTCTGGAACCTTGGAGTCATGTTTGATAACACTTTATCAATGGATTCACATGTCAAGAAAGTCTGCCAATCTGTGTACACCCAAATAAAGAATGTATGAAGTATTCGGAAAGTGCTTTCAGATGATGATGCTGCAATAGTTGTGCAATTCTTTACTGTTTGCCATATCAGAGTATCTTCTGAAGAAGCTCCAACATGCCCAGAATGCTGTTGCACGTGTTCTTTCCAGGGGGAGAAAATTTGACCATATTACCCCCAATACTTATAGCATTACATTGGTTACCCATAAAACAAAGAATTAATTACAAACTCGTACTGTTGACTTGGAAAGCACTTCACGGTTTAACTCGTGTATATACGAGACATGCTGTGTGCATACCATCCTCATCCTAATCTAAGATCCTCAAACATACTGTTGTTAAGCGTTCCAAGAACACACTCTTCATCGGGTGATAGAAGTTTCATTTCTTGTGCACCAAACTATGGAATGATCTCCCCCATCAACTCCGTACACTTGACTACATGCAGAACTTCAAAAGACTTAAGGCAAATCTCTTCAAATCTGCTTACATCGTATCTCCTCATGAAATTCTGTGAATTCTCGTTTTTTATTATTCTTCACTTCTCCAAGCGCCTCGGAATAGGCAACTAGAATGACGGCGCTATACAAATGATGATGATGACGATGATGATGATGACGACGATGATGATGATGATGATGACGATGATGATCCAGTCTGAAATACAACCTGCCGGCATGCACAGTGCTGTAATTAATCACCAGTTAGTCAAGTGAATAAAAATAAAATACCCTAAAAATATTATTAAAACAGCAGTGTTTAGAAAGTTAAGCAAGCAGGGAAAATATTTCATAAATCGCTGAAAATTAGAAATCCAAAATGGCGCTGGAAGATGCCAATCAACCAAAGGGCACCCAGAATATTTGCCCTACAAAATTATAACAAGTTGCCGGCAATGTTTTAAAAGACACAAACAGCCCTCTTCAAACGTGATGTAGACTTAACTCTTTGCATATTTTATATTAGTTTGTTAGCAAGTTAAATTAATTTTAAAAGTCAAAATGGCTGTCCCTTTAAAATGGCGGCCTTGGCCCTACATATTAATAAAACATTGAGAATTCGAGACTCAATATACTGCGTTAAATGTAAAATAACAATGTTTAACTGGTTAGAAAGTCGAAAATTTGGTGAAAATATGTACAAAATGGCAGCCATTTTGAAATTCAGAATGGCGGCCGAAGATGCCAATGAAAAAATGGCACCCTATTTTTTGGAATTCAGCATATCAAGACTGACAAAGTTAGCCAATAAAATCCATTTTGACAGCCTGGACTAACATTACGTGGTTATTGGAACCAGGCCAAATTTCGCATACACCAAGTATGGTGGCTAAGAGAGGCCTCACTAATAGGGCAAACGTTCATACCCCTATGTGAAAAGGTTGTTTAAAACACAGTACGGCACAATTCCAATCGATCCAGGACATCGTTTTACAGCAATAAGAAAAAATAAATAAACAATTTCAAAAAAATAAAATAAAAATAAACAAAAATAAAAAAACAATTTGTGATATCTACACGCAAATACAATCAAATAGTTTTGTGCGTAATTGTGTCAAAGCTAAATACTTTGAAAAACACAGGGCACGTGGTAAATCAGGAAGTTAGCTTACTCTAGCTAGAATCATAGACCGTGTCTGGTCACTATTGGGTAATACCTAAACAGACTATGTTAGTGCATGTAGAAGGGCCTTACATGTATGTTCCATGGGTATAATTATTATCACGGAATAGCAGACTGGAGTATCATTACGTTTTCAACTAGTGTTCGAAATTGTGTTCACCAGATTCAAGGGAATTACAGAATGTTACAGATTTAGTCAACAGTCGCCATGATGTCAAATGAATCATACCAAAACCATCGTGGCTTGTCATTTCTCCTATTTCTTTGCTTCTTTCTCAGTAATGGTGAGTAAAGTTTAATTTTGCAAGATGGCAGAATGACATCAAATTTAGGCCTAACTGATTTAAATGTGGTGAATATTACAATAAATAAATTATTTTTTATCACAATTCTCAAATGGAGGACCGCTCTATTTAGACGGTCTGTAGGCAGCGTATTAGGATAGTCAAAAGTAATATTTGTAACCTTGCATGGTGAAAAGGATAAGAAAAGACTATTTGCGGTGACACCATGTGAAATTCTCAATTGAGTAGTAATTAATTCTGAAAAGAACTGGTTACTGCTGGTTACTACTACCAGGAGAATGCCAGACTCTGGGAAATGCTGCTGCTTAAGTAGACTGCTGGAGAATCATGCTGAAGGATTAGTGCGTTGAACCGTGCAGGCGGGGAAATGTGGAATTGGGATCCTTGGAGGGGGAGAGGAGTGTTGTGCTCGCTGAACTGAATCAGTTGTTAACGAGCACAGGGGGAAGGAGTGTGGGTGACTTAAGATGTAGGATATCCCTCACTCTGGGGTGGGTTGTGGACTTTGAATATAGAAGATCGTTCGGTCCGTAGTAGGACTCCTGTGCATAATACATCTGTACATGTGTAGTATATATAGACCAAATTCCCATGTACTTTGCAGTGATGGTCAGGGTTTTAATTTAACTGTTAATTACTTCCCTTATTGACGAAAACTCAACTTGAATTTGCCAGATGAACAATGATTACAAATTATAATCAAATTATCCTACGAAATTCACCTGAGAAATCACACTAAACAATGATTTACTCAATATGTTACCTTTATTATTGAGGAAAACAACCTTTATTTACATAAATCAGCCCACAAAAAACCCACACTGCACCCACTCCTGCTGCCCATCTTGGAATCTATGGGGTTTCAACACAATGAAGCCCACACAAAATGCCACTTGGGCAAACCTTTCAAAATTCATTGCTTGGACTAGCTATGTCACAAGGAAGGTAACAAAGATAAATACAATTTAACCGAGAGTATGAGTGTTAAGGCCTTGTCACAGGCAATCAAGTTGCTAGCAATTTAACCTGGGCAACTTTTGTTGAGTCCACTTGCATGTCACACGCAGCAATTTCAAAGCAACACACGTATTAATCCTGATTGCATGCAACCATGATGCAACTAGGTATCCAATCATTATTTAATAAGCATTGGTCATGAGAAAGGTCAGTAGCCCCTGTAACTTTTCAACTAGCAAAAAGCAAACATTCATTTAGCATGTATCCACGAAGAATTTAGCATGTATCCACGAAGCAGTCTTCCAATCAGACACAAATGGCAACATTTACAAAAATACAAAATGTTTTCTTGTAATTAAATGCTTATTTGCCTCTGACGTATTCCAGGTTTCTCTAGGCCATGTTTTCTTAAAGGGGAGTTACAACATTGGTAATGTTGGGAAAACTGCTTCTACGAGTATGCATACTATCTTTGGATCAAATTATACATTAAACAATTAACCTGTGAATGATTCAGCTTATTACATTTTGTCAGTCACAAGAAAATAGTGAAGATTTATTTGTGTATTCATTCTATTATGTGAAATTTATTCGAAATGGAAATTATAGATTATCTTGAAATTGAAAGCACATCAGACAAAATAATTTATATGAAATCATAACCGCAAGTAAGTTCACATTACAAATCAATGAATTGGATACATTTTTTAATTACCAATCCTTTACATTAGTTTTAAATTAAATCAATAAGATGTTTTCTCAAAGGCCTTTTTACACTTTCGTTGACTGCTCCAAACCCAGTTTCTAGATCCAAAGTAACTATTTTAATAACAATTCATATTAAATAATAGTTTATAATAATTAAAATGAGTTATCAAGAAATTCATAACAAATCTCATTTAGCATGCCTTCTATAATTCAACCCTCATTAACCCCACCCCTTTTGCATTTTCCATTCTGAATTTTGGTATACACATGCTTTCCACCAAGACACACACGAATTTGTTTATTTTCCAATTAAAACTCATAAATATGTTTTCATCCCTCTGCGCTTTTTCTTCAATTATTATTATTTTTTATATGCAGGCCCTTGTTTTCCCCTCTTTATATGTTACAAAACCATCTTCTTTCTTCAAAGCATACCTAATAGTCCGTGGGCTACCACCACCACCCCTCCCCCTGGGGATTTTTCAAGAGAAATATTTTTGTAAACCTTGACCATAGAGCTATTGAAATCAGGTTTTCTGCATGTTGCATTTTGCATGTTGGTGGCTGAGGCTGTGAGGGCGTTTTTGTCAAAATGGCCGCCAAAATCCTGGTAATCGATCATGCCACATAGGAGGACTTTTTATTTTTTAGTGCCACCTAAAACATTTTCACACCTGTCTGAAATGCTTAAACTACCTCAAGAAAATACTTGCAAGAATAGCTAGCTCTTGTAGAACTTATGTTACAATTATAATAAAACTACTTCTACTAGTGTCTTTCACAGTGTCACAGATCTGTTCATCCAAATCCTACATCCTGCATTTCTTCCTTTCACGTTTGTTACCTGTCCTTTGAGCCTCTATCCTTTCAAAATGTTCTGAAGCCAACGCTGCCCTGATAGCTTCCTCTAAAGTTGATGGATTGGCTCTGAAGATACCCTCACGGATCGACTGGCAAGCAGTTGCATCTGAAAAATGACCTCGCGCAAACCAGTCTCTGAAAACTTGGGGTATGCTAATGCTGTCAGTTCTTTCGTACCTTGTCTACGATTCTTCAACTCCATTAAGAAGTTCTCCGTCCAAAGCGAGCATTCAGCAAGTCAAGCAACTCCCTATAATAATGTTTTCTTTTTCCATCCTCTCCTCGATTAAGTAGCACCATTAGTGTCTGGCCCTTGAGGCTCGCAGCGAGAAATGCAGCCGCCTACTCGTCGTCCCAAGCATTGGCGATTTTGCAGGATTCAAAGTGTTCCAGGTACGCTCGATTCGAGGCAGTGATGTAGTGCCTTGATGCTGAGCCTTGGCCTTAAGGCTGACTTAAGGCTTGATTTTAGGGCCTTGGCCTTAGCCTTAAGGCTTGAGGGCAAAAGCCTTGGCCTTGGCCTTAAGGGTCAAAGCCTTGCAACTTTAGGGCCTTGCTCTTCAAGGCCCATCGATTTTTGAATTGTTCAGGTAAATTTGTTTGAAATTTTGCTTTTCTACAAACATACAACTTGGAGTCAGCTGTCTGCAAAGTCTGCAGTATCTAATTTAATCATGTTTTACCATGGAGGAGGGAAAACGCCCTAGATTTGTGTGTTGACACACTTTCACTTTTACAGCATCACATTTTGTTACCATGATAGTACATTTTGCTGCTTCCCCCAAAACAAAGCTATAATAATTTTCTTTATACTTGTACTTGTGGGGCCAGGGAGATATAATTATACTTAACTTGCATACAGTTATATGGGGTAGATAGAACATCATCTGATTTGTGCTGTGGACTGCTTTATTTATTTATTTATCGTATGGTTCATACAAAGTTAACATGACAAGGTTAGGTTATGGATCCAGTTTAATGCAGACTGATCGAGTTCAGTTAAATTTCCATCACATCTGTAAATAATACAGTCATGAACGATGTGGTGTACAGTCTGGTCATCATGACCACAGGTACATTTAGCGTTGTCACGTAGTCCCACGCGGAGCATGTTATGTCCAAATCGGCCATGGCCAGTTCTTAGTCTGTTAAGTTTGACCCAGCAGTGGCGAAATGTAGTTAAATATCCACGTCCTGGATTCTGATTCTTGCCACATATTCCGCCACGTGTTTAGTGCCCAAGTCTTTGGGTGCGATCCGGTGCTAATTTCTAGCAGTTTGTGAGCTTGTTGATGGAAAGGATTTCTTGATGGCAGTCGCAGTTGTGGTGGGGGTTTTTGATTGGTGTTTGTCAACAGTTGATGAAGCAGATGGGAGTCACACCCAGCGGCACGTCGCGCAAGAGCAAGGTATTGCTGCTGTCGTCTCACTTCATAAGGAGCAATTCCACTGACTACTGGAAGGTATTGAGTGGGAGTTGATCTGATACATCCTGAGATGATGCGCATGGTGTTGTTAAGGGCTACGTCAATCTTGCTGGTGTGGGTGCTCCTTGCCCATACCGGTGCACAGTACTCTGCAACAGAGTATACTAAAGCTATTGCTGAGATTCGAAGAACGTTGTAGTCGCGCCCCAGGAAAGGCCTGCTAGTTGTCTAATGAGACAGTTGCGAGCGTTGGCTTTCTGTGCGAGCTGTGTGAGATGGCTTTTGTATTTTAGAGATCTGTCCAAAGTAACACCAAGATACTTGGGGAAATCATCATACGGGATGGTTGTGCCATTGCAAACGACTTTGATTTTGTAGTTAGCCAGTCTAGTTGCTAAACAGTTTTGGTGATGTTAAGTCGGAGTCTCCGGTTTTTGAAGTAACAGCTTAAGGATTCCATATCGGTGCCAAGTGTTGTTTCAAGCTTGTTAAAGTTTTTGGCAGAGGTTATGAGTGCTATGTCATCTGCGTAGATGTATTTCTTTGAGACAGTGGTTGGTAGGTCAGCGGTGTAGATGTTGAATTAAATCGGTGCGAGCACTGAGCCCTGCGGGATCCCGTTTTTCAGGAAGCATTTTTTACTGGTTTCTTCGCCAATTGTAAAGCTTCTGCAGGTGATCATTGTCATGAGAAAGGTTACTAAGGTTTTATCAGGTATGATTTTGTGTAGTTTTAGGGCAAGACCTTTATGCCATACCGTGTCATGTGCTGCTGATAGATCGACCAGTACAGCACCGTTTTTGAGACCTTTTTGGAAGTTGTCCTCTATGTCTTCTGTGAGGAGTGTTACTTGGTCTGTTGTACAGCGTCCTGTACGGAAGACGGCCTGCTCAGGTGGGAGTTGAGGATCCAAAATGGCTTGGATACGATTGTATATTAGTCTCTCCATCACTTTGTAGATTATGCACAGTAGGCTTATTGGACGGTAGCTGCCCGGGTCTTCGGCGGCCTTGTCCGGTTTGAGAATTCCCATTACTTTAGCATGTCTCCATATTTTTGGGATTTTCTGAACTTTGATACAGGTGCTGAAGTAATCTCGAAGACATTCAATGGATTTTGGTCCAAGATTTTTGACAAATTCTGGGTGAATATAGTCTGGTCTGTTTTAGGTAATGCTAATATTTCTAACCATGATGGCCCAGAAAATAAAATTACTTCCATGTTACATAATAACGAGGTAACATCAGTTAAAAACAGCCGTTCTTAGATCCCCCTTTTGTTATACTTTTGTTATACCTTTTGTTAATGTGCATCAGTATGGAAGCAAACCATTCTTTTTGTTATATTTAAATGGTATCCACGAAGACCTGAACTTCTACTCAGTCATATATTTGTACGTGAAGTTTTTATTCTTACTTTGAGCGATTCGTTATGATGTGACATGTTTATATTAGTAGTAATTTTATACTAGAGGGCCTTGGCCTTGGCCTTAGCCTTAAGGCTTGAGGGTCAAAGCCTTGGCCTTGAGGGTCAAAGCCTTTGCTCCAACACTGATACATATGATGTGCGGTGGTGATATTTTGGGGGGTTAATTTGACCCCGCCCCAATGCTTAACCAACCAGTATTTTTTTGCAGACAAGCAGATATTGCAATGGCATACAATAGGCTGACCCAAAAAAGTAGTATGTTGTAGTACGTTGATGTGATCTGTGTACAGTGCTGCAATAACAGCCCACTGTACTTATGATGACCACATTTGACATCCGTGCTGCAATAACAGCCCACTGTACTTATGATGACCACATTTGACATCCGTGCTGCAATAACAGCCCACTGTACTTATGATGACCACATTTGACATCTGTGCTGCAATAACAGCCCACTGTACTTATGATGACCACATTTGACATCCTACCTACGTGCATGTGGAACTCTCGACGATCGAGGAACTTTGTTTCTCATGTTTTAAAAATTTTGTGCAAACACGTTGAAACTTGAGTTGAATTGATTTATTTCTCAATATTTGTAAAGCTCATGGCCTTCATCCTTCCTGTACTTGTTTGATGCGCAATATTTGAACTTTTATATCCTGCAGCCTCAAAAGGGGACCTATTTTTCCAAAATTCTGAATAGGGGCACCCTGGGACCACAGATCTCAGCTGGGGGCACGTTCCCCCTGTGCCCCCACCCCACCCCATAGTTACGCCACTGGAAGTCATCCAACCAGTTACACAACTGAACCAATTTGATCAACATTTCTTAGAAACATATGCATAAACTAGGCCCCTCACATCAGTACAACAAATGAAATTATTGCAAATAAATTTATAAGAAAGAGTACCCTTGAAGATGGTCCTATAAACATGCTAAAACGAACAATCTGAATCGGTCATACTAAAAAGGCGTCAAGGACTGGATTCGCAGCGTCAAGGCCTGGATTCGGCGTCAGTGCGTACATCTCATGGGCGTCAAGGGTTTTTCTACGATGACAACGAGTAGACAATAGCCGACAACAAATTATAAAATATGGCCAAATACCTACAGGAAGCGTTTATGTGATATATAAATATTTTCGGGGAATTTCTAAAATTCTTTTTACCATGAATTTTTTTAAATTTTAACTTGACAAGCGTTAATATTTTACGACGGCCATTTTGCCTTTTCCCTGTTTAGTCATGCGCATAGGACTGGACCATTTCTGAGCAAAAAAAGAAAAAAGGGCATTAATCTCTGAACAAAAGGTTTTGTGGTGCAGTTTGGTGTATGCATGAATTTGGCTAAGATTTGTTGGTTTATTTTTGGTGTAGTCACAAGAGTGGTGCACATTTGGTGTACACCACCGTTGTACAATTGGCTCCATGTGAAATAAAGATAGTAGATGATTATTCACATGAATTTCTCTATTGTAAACACACTATTGTAGTCTGTGGGCTGGAGGGGTCTACCGTGCACCCCCCATAACCCACCGCCACCGATATTTTTTTGTTCCTTTGGATGTCCTAAACACGAAAAAAGATGTTAACATTGAAAATTTTGGGTTGCACTATGCTGATAATTCTTAGCACTAGGGGTGGAAGAAGATCAAACATCTCGCCATTACTCCATCATGCCTTCACCTATTATCATGTAACTTGGTACAATTAATGTTCAGTCATATGTCGTCATGATGACGTCATCGGTTCTCGTAAATACGACCGGTAGAGGGCGCTATAATTGCACGTATATTATGCATATTTTAATTATAGGGATTTTCAGAAAAATATCACATTATAAATCATTTAGTTTTTATTGTTGCCACCAAGAACAAAACAAATAATTAATTTATGCCTTAAATGGGTTTGTCTATGTCTAATGTAACCACACAAATGTGTTAACTTAGAAGTTTTTTGGATTTTTTATCTCTGGGGGCACTTTCTAGCCCCATGGTATTAAGCTTAGTTGGACGTCCATATTACTACATATTGAATAATCCTTTATTTCTCAAACATGCTTTGACCTACATTAATCAAACTTGGCACAATAAATGTTCATTCACAAGTCGTCAAGATGATGTTATTGGTTGTCATGGAAACTACCTCTATTTTTATAAATATGCGCAAATGAATAAATGGTTAATATATTTCTTATTTTTAGCCATTGTAGTACACTATAGGGATAACGTATCGTTAATTTTTAACTGGATATGATATGTCAACTCTAGTGTAAGAAAAAATGATAAATTTGAAAATCTTGGATTAAGTTGTCTCTGTTGAGCCAATAATCCTTAGCATATGGGGTGGGAGGGATTAAACAAACCTCCATTACTCCGGCATGTTTTGACTTACATTCATAAAATTTGGCACATGTACTGTTCATGTATATGTTGTCAAGATGATTGGTTTCCATGGAAACTTCTATGTTGTTCTACATGTTCTGGTTCATCGCTGATTAGGTCTTTGTCTGTAAGAAGAGCTTCCTGTTTGGGATGGTGAGTCCACCTTTACAAGGAAGCTTCTTTCCAGGCTGAATGGGAGCACCAAATCAATATGAAACTTCCTGAAAGGATACATTAACCTTGCAAAGTCAAACAGTGTTGGCACTTGTTCCGAAATGTGGCTTCCCCTAACATGGGGACTGCTGAGATGTATGAGCCAAGGCATCTGCCTGTCAGCAATTCATCTGTCATCCAAACTCAGTGGCACACGTTTTATTTTCGGGAAGGGTTATTTATCCAATGGAAGGTCACTCCGGCCTGGTTTTAGGCATAGGAAATAATCAACCGGCTTGAAAGGGTTCACATGGGCTATATGGTTCTCTCCAAATATGAATGTATTTTATCCACAGACTTTGCCTACAGATGTGCTCAATTCATCACCTTGATTAGTCAGCTTTCCTGCGAGGCTGTGTAGGCTGGGTACTTATTCTAGGGCTGGGTCGAAGGCACCCGGTTACTGTGTGCAGGGTATTGTTCAGGCTGCTGTCCACCACAGGAGTATGTTTGCTACTGCACTACACAGAAGAGCAGAATTCAGCAGAAATGTACACAGAAACTATATTGAAAGTGTGTAGGATAACATTGGGTCTCCTACATGTAGTTCTTGCCAAACAACACAATGACGGCACAAAGGCACTCCGGGATCACCATATCCTTTTGGAGGAGTTTTGAAAAGTCCTGAGCCTTAATTCGTTTTATCCATAGGTGTTACCAACAGATTACTTCATTAGTTTGTTCACCTTCATTAGTTTGTGCCGGCCTGTGCCGGCCAGTGCCGGTTTGTGCTGTCGTGTGTCGTCCTGTACCGTCCTGTGCTGGCCTGTGGCAGCCAGTGCCGGTTTGTCCTGGTTTTTGTCCAGCTTGTGCTGTATGGCCAGAACTACGAGAGCCAGTGCCATCCAGTGCACTTTCAATATAGTTTTGTTTACATTTCTGCTGAATTCTGCTCTTCTGTGTGGTGCAGTAGCAAACATACTCCTGTGGTGGACAGGAGCCGGAACAATACCCATGTGCACAGTCACTGGGTGCCTTTGACGCACCCCTTGAAGAGGTATACAGCCTACAGAGCCCCACAGGCAGGCTGCATTGAATCGATCCGCTACGCAGTGAATCTAAGATCGCATTTGAATGGAACATCTGCGGATGAAATACATTTATGTTTAGAGAGAACCATATAGCCCATGTGAACCCTTTCAAGCCGGTTGATGATTTCCTGTGCCTAAAAGTAGGCCGGAGTGACCTTCCATTGGATCACTGAGTTTGGATGGCAGATGAATTGTTGACAGGCAGATGCCTTAGCTCTGCCTTAGCTCATACATCACACAGCAGTCCCCATGTTAGGGGAAGCCACATTTCGGGATGGGATGCAGAACAAGTGCTACAGTGCTGGCCTATATACCAACACTGTTGTATTGTCTGACATTGTGAGGATACTGCATCCTTTCAGGAGTCCCTTTCAGAAGGTTTCATAACTCCAACATATTGATTTGGTGCTCCCATACAACCTGGGTCTGCAATGATGCTTCCTTCAAAAGGTGGATGCAGCTCCCTTGTAAAGGTGGACTCGCCATCTCAAACAGGAAGCTTCTTCTTACAGACAAGGACTTGGCCAGCAATGAACCAGAACATGTAGTACAACACAAATGATGTCATCTTGACAACATATAAATGAACCAAATTTTATGAATGTCAAAGCATGACGGAGTAATAGAGGTTTGTTTAATCCCTCCCACCCCATATGATAAAGATTCTTGGCTGAACAAGAGGCCGATAGGGGCGTTAACATTGATCTCCAGAGACAACGTAACCCAACATTTTCAAATTTATCCTTTGTTTTTCTTACACTAGAGTTAACATATCATATCCAGTTAAAACTTAATGATACATTATCCCTATAGTGTACTACAATAGCTAAACATAAGAAATACCTTTAACCATTTATTCATTTGCGCATAATCTTCATCCAAATACAGCGCCCTCTAGAGGTAGTTTCTATGGCAACCAATTATGTTATCCTGACGACATATACATTAACATTTAATGTGTCAAGTTTTATTAATGTTAGTGAAAGCATGCCAGAGTAATGGAGGTTTGTGTAATCCCCTCCCACCGCAAATGCTAAGAATTCCCGGCTAAATTTGACATGATAGGGGCTTAAACAATGAGCTCCAGAGACCCCTTAATAAAATATTTTCAAATTTTTATCTTTCGTTTGACATTTGACACACCCTTGTGAAGTAAAACTTAATGATACTTTATCCCCATAGTGATACCAAGTGTACTACAATGGCTAAAAATAAGAAATAATTGTATCCATTAATTCATGTACGCATAATATGCATCCAAGTACAGCGCCCTCTAGAGGTAGTTTCCATGACAACCAATGATATCATCTTGACGACATGTGAATGAACATTTATTGTGCTAAGTTTGATTAATGTAGATCAAAGCATGTTTGAGAAATAAAGGATTATTCAATATGTAGTAATATGGACGTCCAACTAAGCTTAATACCATGGGGCTAAAAAAGTGCCCCCAGAGAAAAAAAAATCCAAAAACTTCTAAGTTAACACATTTGTGTGGTTACATTAGACATAGACAAACCCATTTAAGGCATAAATTAATTAATTTTTTGTTCTTGGTGGCAACAATAAAAACTAAATGATTTATAATGAGATATTTTCTGAAAATCCCAATAATTAAAATATGCATAATATACGTGCAATTATAGCGCCCTCTACCGGTCGTTTTCACGAGAACCCATGATGTCATCATGACGACATATGACTGAACATTAATTGTACCAAGTTACATGATAATAGGTGAAGGCATGATGGAGTAATGGCGAGATGTTTGATCTTCTTCCACCCCTAGTGCTAAGAATTATCAGCATAGTGCAACCCAACATTTTCAATGTTAACATCTTTTTTCGTGTTTAGGACATCCAAAGGAACAAGAAAATATCGGTGGCGGTGGGTAATGGGGGGTGCACGGTAGACCCCTCCAGCCCACAGACTGCAATTGTGTACATGGTTTCATAGAACTTGTGATATCTAAATGCAAATACAACCACCTGGTTTTGTGTTTAATTGATGTCAAAGCTAAATACTTAAAAAACAGGATAAGTGGTAAATCAGAAAATTAGCTTACTCTAGAAAAACAGATCGTGTCCGGTGACTATTGGGTATAGACTATGTTAGTGCATGTAGAAGGGCCTTACATGTATGTTCAATAGGTATATTACCACGGAATATCAGACTGGAGTAGTATTACGTGTTCGACTAGTGTTCCAAAGTGTGTTCCCCAGATTCAAGGAAAATTACAGAATGTTACAGATTTGGTTTTACAAAAAAACCACCATGACGTCATATGAATCATACTACAACCATCGTGGCTGGTCATTTCTCCTACTTGTTTGTTTCTTTCTCAAAGTTAAGTCGTAAATCAGACCCTATTTGTGTTGAAAATTATATCAGATTTGAAAAGGTAAAACTTGTATCTTTGCATGGTGAAGAGGATAAGTAAGACTAATTGCGATGACACCATGTGAAATTCTCTATTGAGTAATAATTACTTCTGGAAAGAACTGGAAGTTCTTGACCAGTATGCTCTGGTCGTCCTCAGGAGAATGCCGGACTCTGTGAAAAGCTGCTGCTTAAGTAGGCTGCTGGAGGATCATGCGATGGCTGGATCATGGAAGCTTGAGGATTAGTGAGTTGAGGCGTGCAGGCGGGAACTGTTGGGACTGGGATCCTAGGAGGTGGGGAGAGGAGTGTGTGCTCACTGAACTGAATCAGTTGTTGACAAGCATAGGGGAAGGAGGTAGTTTGACTGAGGGTATAGGAGATCCCTACGTCTGGGATGGAGGGGGCTTCCTTGGGCAGACTGTTCTTGGCGCATAAGTTGTAGGCGCGTTCCACGAGGGTGCGGTTGACCGATGACTTGATGCTAGGGTGATGGAAGGAGCGTTGGTTGAGGTAACGGTTTGTGTGGGTGGGCTTCCTGTAAACGCTGCGGTGTAGGGAGCCGTCTGGGTTTCTAGAAATTCCAACATCAAAGACCGAGATCTTGCCTTCTTCTACTTCCATCGTGAACTTGATGCTAGGATATTGCTCGTTGAGGTGTTGTAGAAAGTCCTGAAGTGCGTCCCTGCCATGTTGCCATACCACAAAGGTGTCATCCACATAGCAAAGACACAGGTGCGGTTGGAGGTCAGCGGTGTGGAGGGAAGAGATCTCAAACCCAAATTCCATGAAAATGTCAGCAAGGACTGGGGATAGAGGAGATCCCATGGAAGTCCCAGCTGGCTGCTCGTAGAACTTGCCTGAAATTGAAAACAACTAGAAGAAACACAAGTTAGTAGCAAATCATGTATTTGGACATGGGTGAGTGATGTGCGATCATCAAGGGAAAGGTCTTGTTCGAGTCTGTCCTTCACCAGGAGGCATGTCTCTTCAGTTGGGACATTGGTGAAAAGGGAGATAACATCAAAATGTCGCTGGGTTGTAGAGTGAGACCCCGGGTGATTTCACCGAACTGACTGGAGTTGGTAATTTGGTGCTTAGTGAGAGCCAGCAATGGTCGAATGATCTTAGCTAGGTTGCTGGGATGTGTTGTATGTGGGTGAACCTCTGGAGGCGACGATACATGGGACATAGAGAAACATCGGGCTTGTGGATCTTCGGCTGGCCAAAGAACCTGGGGCAGCATGAGCTGGAGGGTCTGAGGTGTCGGTAGAGTTGGATGGTGAGGGCATCAGCACGGTGAAGGGCAAGGAGTCTGCTGGCAACTCTTTTCTCACTGGATGAGATGGGGTTATTCTTGAGGGGGCAATATGAACCAGATAGAAGAATGTCACTTATCTTGGCGGTGTATTGGAATCGATCCATGATGACTGTAGTATTGCCTTTGTCTGCGGTAAGGATGTGAATAGAGCTATCCTGTCTGATGTCGCGTAGAGCAGAAAGCTCTTCCTTGGAAAGGTTGGGCTTTGCTGGCTTGGCTCTACGTAACACCTCACTCGTCAGCTTCTGTCTTGTCGAGGCGTCGTAAGGCTGGTTCTACGGACTGGATGATCTCTTCCGTTGGGATGGATTTGGGCGTGAGGTCGAAATTCATACCTAATGACAGCACTGATGTTTTGGTAGGGGTAAGGGTACGTTCGCTAAGGTTGACAACGGTATGCTTGCGGAACGCGTCCTGTGAACGGAGGAGTGGAGGTTGCCTTAATAAGGATATAGATGATCCTGTATAGGTCTACTAGAAACGCGGTTGGAGTGAGATATTGGAGATCTCCAGGACTCCGATTCGGAAAGTCGTGGGGATATAAGAGATCCCTTAAGAGACCGAGTGAACGCGCGAGGGAATAGGGATGTAGAGGATCCCGTATCCAGTCTCCTAGAAACGCAGTTGGAGTGAGATATAGGAGATATCCAGGACTCCGATTCGGAAGGTCGTAGGGATACAGATTTGATCAGTGAATAATAAATTATTATATATCAACTATCAAATGGAGGACCAATTTAGACGGCATGTAGGTGCGGCAGCGTTTATTAACAAATATTTATAATTTAACGTTACAGAGTATGTTGTATAAATAGATAATACAAACCACTACAATATGCTCCATATAAAATAAAGATAATATAGTTGATCATTCACATGCATTTCTCTATTGTAAACACACTATTGGTTTATGTTTTTATACAAAACATTTCAGATAAGTCTACCTTTAAAAAAATAGATATAAATTATAGTTATCACGATTGCATCTTTATGTTCATATAGTAATATATGTGTATATTTTTGGTCAGTTTATTCGCATTTTTCACCTGTGATCGTTGTTTGGCCTGTGGTATCTATCTGTCTAGGTTTTTTAATTGGTACACAGTCATGTAATATGGTTATAAATATAGTCTTGTGTGCAATCTTACCTGTTGTTTTGATGGAAAACGTTCTTAATCATGAATAATCCTGTAAAATGGTAGAACTATTTCCCGCCTTTTTAGGTCATTCATGTCTTTAGTTCGGTTGTCCTTTCAAGTACTGCTTGTGTTTTTACCATTTTGTCTTTTTTGATGTTTTTTATTTTTAATAATATTTAATATAAAGAAAATAAGTTTATATAGTTATGTGATTTTGCATACTGATATTTATGACCCGCTCTGGCAAAACCCAAAACTTCTCGGTATTAACCATAATCTGTAACAGCCACGAAAAGGTGAACAACTAACCCCAGGGATCAGTTATAGGCCTAGAGCACTTTCTCTAGATTTTGATGGAAAAAGAATCCTGAAATGTTGTTAGGAACATTTTTAATTTTCACGATAAATGTGGGAGGTCACTCCGAAAAGTTGGGTCCATGTTTAGGGTTTTGCCAGAGCCAGTCACACTTAATAAAAATTATTTTTAATATTTTATTCCTATTTGTATACTTTTATGAATTATAATTACCACTGTGTAATTAAGGCTTTTTGGTTGCATTAGTGAAACAATAAACCAATAATAACAATAATATAACGTAATACTAATTACATACAAACGACAAACAAGATTAATGTTATAAAAGTTTTTCATTCTGAAATATACTGAACCGCAAAAGAAACGCAAATCCGAGTTCTTGTCAAGTTTTCAAACAGAAGACAAACCATTTTGATTCTAATCACTCATTTAATGAAAAATGCTTTCAATTTGTGAGCTGAAAGTGTATGTTGAAATTGCAACAATTTCAACAGTCACTTTCAGCTCACAAATTGAAAGCATTTTTCATTAAATGAGTGATTAGAATCAAAATGGTTTGTCTTCTGTTTGTAAACTTGACAAGACCTCGGACTTGCGTTTCTTTTGCTGTCCTCGGACTTGCGTTTCTTTTGCTGTTCAGTATAGAATGGAGAGCAAAACTACAAAACAAGGAATCCATCTATGGACACATTGATCAGAACCTAAACGAGACTGCGATAATCTCATCATGAGCAAAATGTTGAACACAATATATTAGGATGAATTGGACAAAAACTATTTTCTAAATGTCAACAAATTTCCGTATGTATTGTTATATGAAGAATGAAACATTTTGGACCCACTTACATGTTCGAGTGCAATGATAAGCAGAAGACGATAGAACATTACAAACATTCCAAAATGAATTTATGGCAGGACATGCCATACATTGATCTAGATTTTTGGATCGATTTACTGCTACGGTATAAGGAAAATAACAAAAATCGATGAAAAGGGGAATATCGGTAAAATAACCTTGAATTGGGAAATCTCATTATTTCTCAGAAACGCGAAAACCGATTGAATCGTACACATACTCTGAGCACGCACTTGTACGAATGCATAATGCACTAGTAGGAATGCGCATATAATGTACCTCAAATAACAATAAGTTGGCCCATTCGTGATACAACCTACCGTATTCATGATTTGGTATTTTGCCTTTATTACACCTCAACTATTTCATATATAGGTTTAGCCCTACATTCGCGCAATCTGCAGACCTTGAGACAGTCAGATGGAAATCTTGAGACAGTCACAGGTAAGTTTCTTTACCATTTGGAATAAAACGGAACGATTTAAATGTACAAGTCAATCGGTCTCGTTGTAATAAGGAACAATTTGTTTTTATCTAGTAAGGAATAACAATACAAATTAAGGAAGTTATGGGAAAAATTACCAAAAATGAGGAAAAATTACCACAAATGGATAAAATGCCCAGCCACAAATAGAATAATTCTACAGAACAACCGAATACGTTTCATATATTTACTTTAATTCAAACTTAATTTTGTTTTCTTTATTCATGTGCGTTTCTCGTGCAGTTTATGTAGGGCCAATCGTTGTTACTTTGTTTTGTTTTTTAATTTGATTACAATCTTTCTGACCTGAGCCTAATTCTGTAATGTGTTTTTGAAACATTTATATTATATTGGACTGTTTCATTATAACCTGTTTTTATTGTTTGAGTGTGTCTTTATGATTTGTTGCTGGTTTCTTATTGTCCATTCATTCATTCGTGAACCGTTTAATACCGTTTAATAAAAATCTATAGGAAACTAAAGTTAAACGAAGTTTAACAAAGTGTCAAATAAAGTTGCACATAATGAATTTGAATGACAAAATACGCACCGCAAAAAACTCCTGCAATTTGAACGCTGTTCGAGTGGATTGTTAAATTGGATGGTTATTTTGTGTAAATCGCATGACACAAGAGTACTATTGCCCAGTCATAAAATGAAATTGAATGATGATTTTTAGCAGTATTCAATTCCGCGCGAAACAGAATTACACAGTGTTTAAATTGGCTACTTATTTGCTGAAATTGACTGGGAAAACCTACATTATAATAATTAATAATTAATCTTATAATTATTTTGTCTCAAAAACATGCTCAATATATAATTGTATAACATGAATAGTATCATGGATGTTATTATATCTGCCTTCATTGTACTTTATATGATAAAAAAATCTAAACTGTGGGTCACAATCTTTGAAAAAAATCATGTTTTTGAAACAAATGAACCAAAATGTTCGTTATAGCGCCCGAAGACAATATTTGTGCAAAATTTCATGAACAACGGATAAAACGTAAGGAAGTTATGGGAAAATACTATGTTTTACCACAAATTCAGAAAAATTACCAACAAATGGGAATAGCGCCCCCTAATGGTGACCTAAGGAAGTTTTCATGGTTACATTTCATAGACCGTGTCAAACTGAACACACCTATGACGATTCATAAAAATTGGCCGAAAAATACAGAAAATAAGGAGGGGGCTTGAAAAGAATTTAATGGTGATTTATCGGTCCATTTTATGGAATGTACTTTCCAAGACATGAATTTGATTCGTACACGTTTTATATTTAGGTGCTTGTGCGATCTGACCTTTACTTCTGGTCTAAACAGGTTCAAATTCCAGTTCAAATTCAACACATTCTAACGCAAAAGTGATTTTTTGAATATGAAATTGATATTGTTATAAATAAAAGAGGATACTCCTTTATAAAATATGATTGACATCATCGATGGTAATTTGATTGAACCGGATGTTGACACGAACACCATGTGTTTGTTCTAATAAACACGAGCTCTAGTTTACTTCTTCTCCGTGTGTATAGTTTCAGACAAAGTTGCGACGTCATGGTGACGTCATCAGATATCAAAATACACTAAAATTAAATTTTAATATTTCAAAAAATAATATCTCATGAACCACAAAAGATATTCAGACAATCTTTGCATCATCTTACAGATCTTGAATTGTGTGACATTTCGTGAACAAATATTCTGAAGGACTTTTATAGGGTCCATGATATGGTATTTGAACATGCTTCCAGTGGATGAAATTACTATTGACCTGTCACAGCGCCCTCTGGCGACAGGTTTAGAAAAATAATGATTTTCTATCTAAAAAACATAGGAAATTTATATATGACTGTGAATAAAGTGACTAGTGACGTCTTATCTTTTCGAAAAATATGTTTGATGACGTAATCAAAGCTCAGAGCGCCCCCAGCGAAGGTTTTAAAAAGGGATTATTTTCCAATCTCAGAAATTGAACCAAAGCAGGTATTAACGTTTATTATGATGATGATGTCATATATATGACCTTTAAATCACCTGATCTGACCTGTTCCAATAAACACATGAGCTCAAGTTATTTTTGTATTTTCATTTGCTTCAGTTTCTTTCTTTTCATCGTTCCTGAACTGACCATTTTTTATGGTGTTCTAAAAAGGACACATGCACATTGCAAGAAGAGTGTGTAAGCGTCGCATTAGGATTCACGCGTCGCACTAGAAGTGTGTCGCGTCGCATTAGAAGTGTAGTCGCGTCGCACTAGAAGTGTGTCGCGTCGCACTAGAAGTGTGTCGCGTCGCACTAGAAGTGTGTCGCGTCGCACTAGAAGTGTAGTTGCGGCGCACTAGAAGTGTAGTCGCGTCGCACTAGAAGTGTAGTCGCGTCGAACTAGAAGTGTAGTCGCGTCGCACTAGAAGTGTTCACCATTGCAGTTTTTTCTCGTATGAAGAGCCGTATGTGACTAAATTTCGACTTATTAATATATAAGACTAAAATAAATGTCAATCCATATATTTACTAGAAGAAAACAATTATACAAAAGCGGCAACCAGACTGGTCGGCAGCTAGCATGCATACGGTACTAAACATGAATTTTGGGATTTATATTCCTTTAAAAAAGTCCTCCACAGCCCATACATTATTGTTTTACAGAAAGGTTTTGTTTCTGAATTAGTGTTGTAGTTAACAAAAATGTTCCTATAATCCTGTTACAAATATTTACAACCTAAACCTAGTCTCGATCCCAACTACCTACATGGAAGGTGAGAATTCTAAACCACAAGACTACCATGCCACTTGAATTTGGCGATGAATTAAGTACAGAAGAATTTGTAAAATTGTATTTATAAAATAATATAAATTGTTCAGAAAAATATTGCGCAGGCCTACAGGGTTCACTCGTCCCCACCGCCCAGGGCCGTAGCGAGCGGGGGAAGGGGGTATATTGGGTGTGACACCCCAATAATTGTTCTCTGAGTCGGCAAATCAAAGGTACTAGAGCAAGAGTTGGTCCAAAATAAATTTTCAGTCAGCAACATTTGTATGTTTTATATACTGATGCCTCTTTTCACAACAAACTATTTTAAAGCAGAACCATACCCTAAATTCATGGTCACACAATAATGTAATTATATCGGGGGGGGGGGGGGCGAGATGACAGATAATTAAAAGCAAAAAGGACACAAACAGATGATTTTATTTTTATAAAAACTTTTTTCAATCATCAACCATTATATAAGCCTACTGTCCCAAATAATTATGTCCCACAAGTTGCATTTTGAGATAATCAAATGTGTTACACAACTAACTGTATTAACTCTAGGCAGGAACACATTTATATATGTTATGGAATACATCAATCAATGTTTCTTTTGAAGCCTTTTTGTCTATAATTTCAGTATAACTATTTTTTCAAAATGATTTTTTAAAGTTCATGAGACAAACATTTCACATAATAAACAACCTGAATGTATTTTCACTATTGCTGAAGCTTTCATATAGGCTGGAGTATGCATCAACAAAATAATACATTTACAGAAAAGAAATATATTTTACTACAAAAAAACTTTCTTAGTGGGTAGACATTCACAGGTCAGTAAGTCTGACCAAGTTCCAATTTTTCAGTGTAACTTTGACTTGTGTCACCATAAAATGACACAGACTCAAAGTTTGAGGAATACGTGTCTGCTCTGAAAGTTTAATACATACTTAATACAAAGTTGATGACCACTTGTAACAGTTGTAATTAAAGAATTGCCAATCATGAAAAATTATTTTGACATTTATTAATATTTCATCAGTAGTGTTACTTTCCTTCTGTTTCTATGATTTTTGGATGTTACGAACCTATAATAGTGACTGGATTATTTAAATTTCTGATTATTACTTAATTCCTATTATTGCATTTTCCACTTTTTTATTGTTGGTGATTCCTCAGTTGAATCAAATTCACTCGTCCCCACCAACCAGGTCCTCAGCAAGCGGGGTGGGCGATTTCTTTGTGCCAACTAAAATTACCATCCCGCGATATATCAGCCAGCGATGTTTTATACATATTCGTGGCTTATTCCATCAGTCCCAAAACACTTAAATATCTGGCTAGCCCTAACATATTAATGACCTACCATACCAAACCAAAGTCCCTAGGCAGACCAAAGGTCTCTGCCAGAATGTAAACAAACCCACCCAAGGCCATACCTTGGCTGATGATAAGAAGTGACACTGTACTATGGCATGAATAGACAGTGACCGGCTCCACAAAAATGGGTATTATGGGACAAAATTTTAAAATTTAGTTACATACATAGCTGAATTGGTTACATTATAAGCTTTAATTTGGTGTAGGTTTGAACCCTGTGGCATTTTGCATTCTGGAGATATGCTGATTTTTGCATATTCATATTGTACAAATTAATGGAAGTGCCTTCAGAGATACAGCCCTTTAAACACAGCAAGTGGAAAAAGAAATGAGCTAAGAAGAAACTCTCTTGAATGCCCATAGCAACAGTTATGTTCCTTTTGAGCTCCTTTAGGAATGCTTGTGCAATATAAATTTGAATTATCAAGCATCTTAAAGTATTTTTAAAAATATTTTTGCTAATTTGCATAATGTGTAAAATTTAAACTTTTGTTTTTTCATCTTTACTCATCAATAATAATATTTCTGTAAATAAATTATGAAAGTATTGATATAATAGAAACCAATAAACCAACAACAACAAAAATCACGTTGTGAATTTCTTTTTCACCCTCTCCACATAGAACAGCCCTTTACGGGTAATAGCCGGCATAGCGTCCCTTAATACCCTTTTTCGCAGAGCGGGTCACATATACACAATGTTCGTTTGTATCAAAGAATTTGATAGTGAATTTAATAATATAACGACCGGTACTAACACAATTAATATGGAAACCAAGAAAATTGCAAAACTGGAGGCATAAGTTCAGATGGTCTTCATCTGGAATACCTACAACCAGTAATACAGTTAATTTAGGGTTTCTTATTCTCAAAGTGACTGAACAATGGTAGGCTATAAATTTACAAATAACTCGGAAACGTTAATATTTTACAAGGTTTACAACAAAATGATAAGTGGAAACAAGATCAATTATAAAACCTGTCATTCAGTAGATTACAATAACAGTGTAAGCACTTTGATTTAACTGAGGAATCACCAACAATAAAAAAGTGGAAAATGCAATAAAGTAAAATAATATGAATTAAGTAATATAATCAGAAATTAAAATAATCCAGTCACTATTCTAGGTTCGTAACATCCACAAATCAGAGAAACAGAAGGAAAGTAACACTATTAATGAAATATTAATAAATGTCAAAACAATT
Organism: Zoroaster sp. YZ-2022; assembly: GCA_029582265.1. NCBI lineage: Eukaryota > Metazoa > Echinodermata > Asteroidea > Forcipulatida > Zoroasteridae > Zoroaster > Zoroaster sp. YZ-2022. The sequence continues at coordinate 32,361,827 of CM055825.1, read as the reverse complement.
TTTCATGATTGGCAATTCTTTAATTACAACTGTTACAAGTAGTCATCAACTTTGTATTAAGTATGTATTAAACTTTCATAGCAGACACGTTTTCCTCAAACTTTGAGTCTGTGTCATTTTATGGTGACACAAGTCAAAGTTACACTGAAAAATTGGATCTTGGTCAGACTTACTGACCTGTGAATGTCTACCCACTAAGAAAGTTTTTTTTTAGTAAAATATATTTCTTTTCTGTAAATGTATTATTTTGTTGATGCATAACTCCAGCCTATATGAAAGCTTCAGCAACAGTGAAAATACATTCAGGTTGTTTATTATGTGAAATGTTTGTCTCATGAACTTTAATAAATCATTTTGAAAAAATAGTTATATTGAAATTATAGACAAAAAGGCTTCAAAAGAAACATTGATTGATGTATTCCATAACATATATAAATGTGTTCCTGCCTAGAGTTAATACAGTTAGTTGTGTAACAAATTTGATTATCTCAAAATGCAACTTGTGGGACATAATTATTTGGGACAGTGTTGCACATGTACACAATATTCCTTTAAATTAACAGTAGGCCTATATAATGGTTGATGATTGAAAAAAGTTTTTATAAAACTAAAATCATCTGTTTGTGTCCTTTTTGCTTTTAATTATCTGTCATCTAGCCCCCCATATAATTACATTATTGTGTGACCATGAATTTAGGGTAAGGTTCTGCTTTAAAATAGTTTGTTGTGAAAAGAGGCATCAGTATATAAAACATACAAATGTTGCTGACTGAATATTTATTTTGGACCAACTCTTGCTCTAGTACCTTTGATTTGCCGACTGAGAACAATTATTAGGGTGTCACACCCCATACCCCCTGACCCCGCTCGCTACGGCCCTTGGCGGTGGGGACAAGTGAACCCTGTAGGCCTGCGCAATATTTTTCTGAACAATTTATATTATTTTATAAATACAATTTTACAAAGGTTCTTCTGTACTTAATTCACCGCCAAATTCGAGTGGCATGGTAGTCTTGTGGTTTAGAATGCTAACCTTCCATGTAGTAGTTGGGATCAAGACTAGGTTTAGGTTGTAAATATTTGTAACAAGATTAGCAACATTTTTGTTAACTACAACACTAATTCAGAAACAAAACCTTTCTGTAAAACAATAATGTATGGGCTGTGGAGGACTTTTTTAAAGGAATATAAATCCCAAAATTCATGTTTAGTACCGTATGCATGCTAGCTGCCAACCAGTCTGGTTGCCGCTTTTGTATAATTGGTTTTTCTAGTAAATATATGGATTTACATTGATTTTAGTCGTATATATTTAATAAGTCGAAATTTAGTCACATACGGCTCTTCATACGAGAAAAACTGCAATGGTGAACACTTCTAGTGCGACGCGCTACACTTCTAGTGCGACGCGACTACACTTCTAGTGCGACGCGACACACTTCTAGTGCGACGCGACAACACTTCTAGTGCGACGCGACACACTTCTAGTGCGACGCGACTACACTTCTAGTGCGACGCGACTACACTTCTAGTGCGACGCGACTACACTTCTAGTGCGACGCGACACAACTCTTCTTGCAATGTGCATGTGTCCTTTTTAGAACACCATAATTTTTAGCATGCTGCGTTCATTGTCTTCTTTCTCGAGGTCTTCAGGCTATAGAGACCTGGAACATCATAGTTACTTTTAACGAATTCGATGTCCAGGCTATCAGTTCTTTCTGAAAAGCCCAAAACCCGAGACTGTGCCAATAAGAAGATTCCTCTTGTCACATATCATCCCTCTCTACCCCCATATTACCAATGCCTCCAATGTACAACCCTCTGAGGTAGGAGCCTATGATTACTGTCAGACGGCTTCCTAGTCTGAACCTTTCACATGTCGGCTTACTATTTCATTTCTTGAAACTGTCCATGCACGCAGACCTTACCTAATAATTATTGTTATCGATTATTACAAATGACACCCTTATGGTCCTGTACTCGTTGTTATGGGATAGTGATTTCACATACATTCAGAAAGTACTGATTTTCATACTATTTATGATGCTGATGACGTGAATGTGGCCTGGTCTAATTTTGTTGATATATTTCTGAGTGTATTGGATAGATTTGTTCCTAAAATAAAAATTAAGGATCCCACAGCTCCTGGGTAGATAGATGCAGAAGTCCGACATGCTCAAAATGAAAAAATATCGGCCTGTAGGAAGGCTAAAAAATCTAATTTAACCCAACACTGGACAGCTTTTCGAAAGCTGCTTAACAGTTTTAAGAATCTTTTGTCTTATATAAGTATAAGCAGTATTTGAATAATCTTGGGTCAACTCTTGTGGACAACCCTAAGAGATTTTGGTCATTTTTTAGGCAAAAACCTAAAACTAAATCATTACCCAACACGGTAAAAAATGGTATTGGTCAAACTGCTACTAATGCTAAAGATAAAGCTACTTTGTTTAATAATTATTTTTACTCCGTTTTGACCCAACCAAGGGATTATGATTTCTTACCCGGTATTCCTGTTTATAAACATGCTGAATTGGGGTCAATATATGTTAATGAGAGTGAAGTTTTAGACATCCTTAATCATTTAGACATAACTAAAGGCCCTGTCACACCATGGCGTATGGCCTGAACGTATACCGACGTATACAAAAAATAGCTCGAAAATTGTCAGAGTCCAAGAACGTCCAACTTCCCAACGAATTGCATCTGAAAAGTCGACATCGGTGTTGGAATGGACGCATCCATAGCGTATCCATAGCGTTTTTAACGTATACATAGCGTATGACTAACGTATTGATAGCGTATCACTAACTTATAACAAACTTATGACAGCGTATCACAGCGTATGCGAGCGTATGGCCAACGTATGCTTAACGTATTCGTAGCGTATGTCTGCCATGCTCTCTGATGATGATGGGTTGATGATGAGTTGATGTGTTCAGCACGACAGACCATGAAGAAGTGAGGATGAGTTACTCAAGGGACCCATATATATACTCAAACCCCCCCCCCCATAAGTTCCCAAAACACCGAATGCTCGCTAGCTGTACGGCACATACGCTAGCTGTACTGTAGAAACACGTTATATACGTTACACGATCGCCAGGCATAAGTTGTGCATAAGGTGGATACGTCAGAATACGTCGAGACTAGTTGGAGATACGTCAGGCATAGGTTAGACATACGGCACATATACGTTATCAACTCGTTATCACTACGTTGGCTGTACGTTTCCCCGTCAGCCGACGTACATCAACGTATACCAACTTACGAGTAACGTACCTCTAACGTATGTCAGCGTATGTCAACGTATGTCTAACGTACCACGAACTTACCGGGAACTTATGCAGAACGTATTAAGCACACGTTGAGTACGCCGAGAAATTTTGAACATGCTCAATAATTTTTGGCGGGCTCGACGTGTTCCAAATTTTCACAGCGTATCACAGCGTGCTCTTAACGTAAACGACGTATCCCCAACTTACCCCTAACTTATATCAGCGTACACCAACGTACACCAACGTATTTTCGATATTTCGCATACGTTGGCATACGTTCAGGCCATACGCCATGGTGTGACAGGGCCATAAAAAGCAGAATGTGCTCAACAGATTATTTCTCCTTTGTGTCATATTTTTAACTTGTCTCTTAGAACTCAAGTATTACCCAGTGATTGGCTAAGAACAAATGTTGTTCCAGTTTTTAAAAACTCGGACAAAGATAAAGTTGAAAATTATAGGCCAGTGTCTTTACCCAGTGTATGTGCCAAGGTTATGGAAAGGGTTGTTTTTAATACTATTTTTCCAGTTGTTCGGGATGATATATACAACTTTCAACATGGGTTTGTTAAAGGTCGCTCTACGGTTTCACAACTCTTAACAGTATTACAAGAAGTCAGTTGTGTTTTGGACAGTGCTGGACAAGTTGATATGGTTTATCTTGATTTTTCCAAAGCTTTAGTAGTAGATAAATTGCTGCACCTCGACCACTCCCCAAAAAACCGGTTTTTGAACCGGTTCATCCCTCCAGATATTGTTAAATATCTGGGGAAAATCCCGAAGTTGGACCATTTTCCAAAAAACCCTCGGTTCATCTCTCCAGATCTTTAAACAAAAAAGAACTAGAGAGATTTCCTTCAAGACAACCCACACACACAAAAGATATAGAAAAACCAACTAAAAAAGTTGAAAAAAGACAAAATAAAATCTAGTATGATAGTAAAGACGATGGTCAAATATTTATCGAGATGGACATTAAGCGAATTGACCATTACCGGTGTTGCGAGACGAAAGAACAAACAGACTTAATTTTGCCAAATTTGGGAAACGAACCGTCAACAGTTGATTTTCTGCAATAGTGCTCGGATTATTTGTGATGACAACTTTTTGGCGCAATCCTTTTATACCTTTTGGTTCTCTCAATTTTCTGTACGGATTTAGTTTGTGTACAAATGCTTGGCTCATATTTAACATGTAGTATTATTTTATTAAATAAAAAAAATGTTGTATTTGAGTAAAATGGTCTCTATAGCGATGATGATTGGAGGCGCTGTAGTAAACGCACTCGCTTTTTCCGGATCTAATGCATTATTTTCCAGTTTACGTTCCAACGATGCCGAAAAAGAACGTAAGAGGCACGAGCTAGCGCTAGAACAACTTGCTAAAGCCAGAGACGAATGGTCTAAAAAGCGAATAAAATATTTAGATTTTTTGAACGACAGACTCGAGAAAGAATCGCACGCTAAAAAAACTTTTACCGATATAAATAAAGCGATGAATGAATATTATATCGTCACCGGCAGTCAATTTAATTTACCGGAAAATTTATACGACGAGCCCAAACTATCCGATTTTTACTCTCCTAGCGAAGATAAAAAAAACCCAGAGAAGTCTTGTTTATCGTCTTTAGCATGACAATAGTAGGCTACGTGAGCTATAAATTATTCGAGCGAGAAAAAAATAATAATAATAATTGTAAATGGCGGCGAGAGGAGGCGATATCAAGATGGATGAGTTTAATCCGTCAGAAAAACAAGAGGATAAACAAAATGATTACTTTCAAGAATTAACTGCCGGTAACGATGAAGATATTATAGAAAGATTACAAAGAGAAAGATTAGAAAGTGAAAATATCACTTATAACATAAATATATCGGCGCAACGAGTTAACCTTATGATTGACAAATTTCGAGAATTTTATGCCGAAAACTATGATCCCAATATAATGTACAATAATGAACATTTTCATTTTGTTGATAAAAATGATCCTGGAAAAAAATAGTTAAAGGTTTTTATTACAAAGATGTAAATTTAACGTATGTAACCGACTCGAGTAAATTTGTTAACCCAAGTAGAATAGAACAAAGAGCGAGGGAAAAAGGATACGATGGAGCAGCAGTTGTCGAAAAAGGGTCGTGAGAAACTTTTAAAAAACGTTAGTAATCTCGATAAAACAAACGTCGAAGGCGCTCCGAGGCGAGCTTTACCGCAAGTTGCGAAAACTGTGAGGGAAAACACCGATGAAATAATTACTATTCTTCAAAAAGAAGAAGAAGAAACTCAAACTGATGGGCTTCCATTGCGAGAACTGATGGGTCTCGATAAAGCCTTGCGAATGATTTGAGGTGAATTAGTAAATAATTTAGCTAAATTGAGTACACTTGATAAAGAAATCTTTGATCTTCAAGAATTAATTTCTGACGCTAATTAGCGACGGCTTGATGATGAATCAACCGCAAAAGCTCGTAAACAGCTGCGAGATAAACAAGACGAAAGACGAGTCAGATTAGAGGTTGCGAGTACGAAAGAACGCGTTCTTCGTAGTCAAATCAATAGAATCAAAGAAACGATTAATAAAATGTTGGAAAGAGACGTCACGTTAAGTGAATAAAATTAAACTTTATTTAGAGAACAAGGCATTACGATAGTCAGTATATTAGCGGCGATTAGTTTAGCGATTAGTACCATCGTTGCTTCGATGGTAGCGAGCATAAAACCGATTTTACCACCAACGCCCTCTACACCCGCTACGCCAATAAAAGACTGGATACAAAAAACTTTGCGAAATATATCGAATCTGCTAAAAAAAACTTGGATTAAAAGCCTTGGATTCTTTACCGGGTATCATTGGTGGAATATTGAGTTGGTTATTGACTCAACTTTCTACACTGGTAGGATGGGTAGCGGAACATGTGTGGCTATTCGTGAGCGGAGTCGGAGTTTTAGTTTGATCTTATATACAGAGTCAACGTTGAAACAACTCGTAAATAATGACGCCTAACCCTAAAGAAACTGCGATACCAACAATCAGAGAATTTTTCTTCTTGGTGAGTATCGGGTAGTTGCAGAGAATTGGTAGATTGATCGTTAAGCTGTGATGTATCAGGTTATCGTTAGACTGTGATGACAAAGGCGATAGATCGCTAAACTGCGGTTGCTGAGTATCTAATGATGGTGGTAAAGGTGACGGCGTTGAATTTGTGTCTTGATTCGACCCAAGCGACAAATCCGACGTTGCGATTAAAATATTGTTGTTGTATCGCACGTACGACCTATTCGCAAATTCATGTCAGATAGCATAAGGTATAACTTTTCTCCGATGACAAAGTTTAACCGCGATCTAGCGTATTGTAAAGAATCTTGGTACATTTGAATAGAAGATTGCAAATCTATCGGAGAATCGATCGAAGCATCGAGAATGTTTAAGAATTCTCTTTTCGCATCTAAACCGGTACCCGGTACGAGAATTCCAGTTTTAGTTTGAGCTTGAGCTCCTAATATCGCGTAAACGTACGTTCTTATAGAGTCGTTGATTCGTTCTATACCTATATCCGTAAAACCCCGAGCCAATTTAGACTCGAGTTTAACCCAAGCCAACTCTGTATTAGATTGCTCGATATAACCGACCTTAATATAAGTGTCAGGAAATTCCGCCTCGGCTAATTTCATCAATGGAGCATCTGGGTAATATTCACCGTGTTTAAAACGCGTATTATTATAGCTTCTACTGGGTACGGGAGTGCAACCTACTTTTTTATTTTCCCAATAATAAGCCGTGCCTAAACCTCCCGAGTTTTCGTATACTTGTTGTATCCAATGAGTAGATAAGTAAATACTGGCGATGCGTGAAATTCTCTGCATATTTTGTTATACGCGCTAATGTCTATATTGTTTGCAAAAGCGTTCCAAATAGCGTTTGAAGATTCGAGACAACTCATTTCTTTGAGCAATCGTCTAATTTGATAATAGACGTGAAACTTGAAAAAACTGCTAATCATCGGATTCGAATGGAGTAAATGTTTATAACTCACTCCGCATCCCGTCGTACTACACCACGTTACAAAATTTATTTGATTTTGATAAAACTTTATAGGATGGTATTTCCATTCGTTTACAATCACGTCGCTATCGACGCGAGGCAACTTGTATTTTTCAAATGGAGTTCTACATTTAAAAAAGTCATTTTCATTAACGTAAATGTTCACGTCGGTCAAATCTCTAGAAGTAAAACTTTGAGTTACAAAATTTCCAGATTGTTGATACCGCTTTGATAAATTACTCCGAAATGCTAAAGGATGCGTCATTTTATTATAAACATATATTATAATAAAATGCATCATACTGTCGAAATTAAATATTTCAACAAACCAGTCGAATTAGATAATTTTATCGATAATCGCGATGGTAAACTCACGATTTCATTAAAGACCGTCAACTTTTGGGTCGGTTACTATAAATGTGCGTAAAAAAGAAAAAAATATTGCGTCGTACAACCAATCCGGATGGACGGCCAACGGAAGAAACTGAGTTTATCAATCCTGGACTTTATAATATAAAAGAAATTATCAAAATTGTCTTAAATAACACACCTTGGCTTACATTTACCGTCGATGAAAAATCCGGTGAATCTTTGCTAAATATTATTAATCAAAACCGAAAAATCAAATTTTCGTCCGGGTTAGCCAATTTACTCGGGTTTCCGGATCAATTTCTAGCTATGGGAGAGCATCGTGGAAAAATTTATTTGCAACCTTTTAAAATAATGCACATTCATTGCGAACAAATTTCTACGAGCGAAACTTTTTTCAACGGTAAACCTTCGAGTATTTTAAACGTTTTTCCGTTACAAGATAAATCATTGGGCGAAAGTACCTGGATAGAATATTCTAATCCATTACGAAAAAATCTCAAGACTGGCACGTTAAACGAATTGAGCTTTAAAATTAAAGATTCTATCGGTAGAGACATTAATAATCACGGTATGCCGGTCATTTTAACCGTCGAAATTAATAAATAGTTTTTAAATAGTAAATACAAATGGCGAGTATTTACGGCCCTAGTCGAAGAAGCGAGTCAATTTCTTTAAAAAATTACAATCCGTCCATTTATGAACACCATGGGCATATTGAGCCGGATGAAATTCAACAAGCGATACCTTTGATAAATTTATTCGAAAAACTACACATTAAACTCGGGTGGGAGGGATCTTTTAGTTTACCCTTTGTCACGTTCGATAAAGCACCAACATACTGTTCAATGTTTGTGAAATTTATGAAGGTTAGTGGTATTTATTCATACTCGTCAACACACGACTTTGTAGCCGACGTAGCCCATATACCTTCTCCCGCTCGAGATAATAAATTTTCTTTTGTCAATGAATCGCAGCATTTAGAATGCGAAATTTCCTTCCGAAACAGAAAATAAAAAAGTCTTTGTACGAGTGACCTTTTTTGGAAGTTTAAGCTCTGGAATCTGTGTCGATATAAAAATTTAAAGCGCCAGTCTTGAGATTTAAAATTCACAAGTAGAGACATTAATATTATGAAAATTAATAAATAGTTATTATAAATGGCGAGTATTTACGGTCCTAGTCGTAAGAACAACGAGCGAATTTCATTTAAAAATCACAATCCAACCATTCATGAATGTAGTGGGCATATTGATGAAGACGAAATTAACGAGACAATAGAATTGCTAAATTTAGGCCGTAAACTACACATTTACATCAAGTGGGAGGGTGCATCGCGTAAACCACCATTTTTCTCATACAAACAACGACATACTGTTCAATTTATGCTAACATTTTTATTCAATCACATCAAAACGCGAAATAAGACCTGAAATTTTGTTACCCTATATTTTCGATAATTTTTGTGAATTTAATGCTAGATTTACTTTTGACGATGAACCGCAACATTTAGAATGCGGAATTTGCTTCAAGACAGAAGATAAAAAACATCTTTGTACAAGCGACCGTTTTGGCGCTATAGACGCGGGAATCTGTTACGATATAAAAATTGAAAGTTTTTCGTTGGTTTAAAATAATAAAAATTATAATCTTTTATTATTAATAGAATAATGACGGATGCATTACCAACCACCTCTTCCGATACAAGGTTTTATCCAACCTTACCAGCTATAGACAGCGCGGGTAATGCAGATGTGAATGCGTTTCGTTTGCAAAAAATCAACGACATCCAAAAAGAAATTTCCGTAGAGAGAAATGAGCGCGAGAGATCCTAGAAAAAATACAATAAAATCATCAAAACTTGTTCAATCGTAGAAACAATGGCCGAATGCGTCGCTGTCGGAGCCCAGAGCGATGGGAATTGCCAGTTTGGCTAGCGTCGTAGCGGCGCCGGTCGGATTCGTTCTAGAAGGAGTAGCCATTGGGTTAGGCGGTATGGCTATGACGATAAAATCCGCTAAATACAAGCTCTGTAAAAAATCAAAGAAACACAACGAAATAAGAGTTTTAGCCGAGAGTAAACTAAACACCATCGGCAGCCACGTTTCGAAAGCGATCGAAGACAGTCGTATAAGCCAAGAAGAATTTGTTTTAATCAACGAGGAGCGAAACAGGTACTCACAGATGAAAGAAAACATTCGAACGAAATTTACTCCTAAAGACACTCCTCCAGATGTTAAAGCCATCGTCGAAAAAGAAAAAAAGACCTTGTAGAAAAACTTTTGAATTTAAAGTAAAATTGACTAGAAAAAAATCTTACAACGATATTTATAATAAACTAGCCTTAAAAAGGCCCCCACCGTATAATTCAACTTTTTAATTCTATTTTATTTTTCAACTCTTTTTCGACGAGATTAAAATTTCTTCTAGCTCGAGCTTCAACACGGTGAAAAAAAGTTCTTTTTAATTTATCGCCGCATTTCGTACATGAATGCGAATTTGTTTTAGTACCCTTCTTACACACTCTGCATGGAGCCGATATAGATTTTCCTTGTCGAATACGGTACTGATGTTGCGCGCAAAAATTGTCTCCTGGCACGCTCGGTAAACAACACTTGTTGGTTTTGCCAACTAAAAGCCATTCACACGGAATAATCCTTTTAGATGGTAATTTATCTAAATATTTTATAACCGCCAATAAATAATCGAATCTAGTCAGTTTACCGTATTTTCCAGTGGGTTCACCCATCTTTACATTATTTTTTTCAACAAACTCTTTGAGTTGCGCGACACTGTGTAATCTGTAGTTGACCATCGTCTTTACTATCATGCTAGATTTTATTTTGTATTTTTTCAATTATTTTAGTTTTTTTTGTGTGTGTGTGTGGGTTGTCTTGAAGGTAATCTCTCCGAGGTTTTTTGGAAAATGGTCCAGCTTCGGGATTTTCCACAGATATTTAAAAATATCTGGAGGGATGAACCGGTTCAAAAACCGGTTTTTGGGGAGTGGTCGAGGTGCAGCAATTTATCTACTACTGCTTTTGATAGTGTTTCTTCACAAATTACAGTCTTTTGGTATTCATTCAGATTGGTTGGTTTAATCGTCTTACTTGAATAATCGTCAACAAAGGGTGGTTGTCGAGGGATGTAACTTTGATTGGCTACCGTTTGTGTCAGGTGTGCCACAGGGTTTCGTATTGGGTCCGTTATTGTTTCTTCTGTATATAAACGACATGCCCAGCACTGTCCAAAATTCTACAGTGGCACTGTTTGCTGACGATTCAAAGTGTTTTAATTCCGTTAAGAATATATCTGATTGTAAATTATTACAGAAGGATATTGATTCCCTGTATTCTTGGAGAGTTGAGTGGGATTTGCATTTTAATATTTCGAAGTGCCAAATTATTTCCATATCTAGGCGTAAACAATTAGTAAATTTTGATTACAAATTAAACAATATTTCTCTCGAACGGGTTGATTCCGTTTGGGATCTTGGTGTGGATATTTCCTCGGGTTTTGTTAATATCATGTTAATAGAATTGTTGGCAAATGTAATAAGCTGATGGGGTTGATAAAACGTACTATTGGCTATGAAGCTCCTGTTCGAGTTTCAAAAACGCTTTATTTTTCTTTGATTAGAAGTAACCTTGAATATTGTAGTTCTGTGTGGAGTGGAACGTCAAAACGCAACATTAGATTAATTGAAGGTGTTCAAAGACGGGCTACAAAATTTATCCTGCATTATCCTGAGGAAGACTATAATTCACGATTGGATCGTCTTGACATTTTACCGTTGTCTTTTAGAAGAGAAATTGGTGATCTTACATATTTTTTTAATTGTAAAGATACACATTTTGATATTGATTGTTATGTTAGTTTTAATATAACTCAAGGCCGTCTTACCACTATTTTCTGATCCTTATATGTTAACTGTTCCTAGGTATAAAACTGAATCACATAATTCTTTTTATTTTCAGCGGATTGTTCCAATCTGGAATCAACTTCCTTTGGCAGCAAGATCTGACATTTCACTTTCGTCGTTTAAATCTCAAGTGTCTCAGTTTTATAGAACAAAATTTGCTTCCAGTTTTTCGGTAGATAATATTTGTACTTGGATGTCTTTTTGCCATTGCTCTCTCTGTCGGCGTAATTAATTTGTTGCTTAATGTTGTCTTTTCCGTCCATACTTCCTTCAGCAGCCGGCCCTCCAGTGGTGTAACGGAGGCGGGGGGATGGGGGTGTAAAGAGATATATAATGTTTAGTGGGTTTCTTGTGGTAGGATGGCCTTGTAGAGGTGCTGGTCACCTGTTCTATCTTACCACTCACTGGCTTTGTTTAACATGAATTTTTGTGTATTTTTCGTTTTTTAGGGTTTGGTTTTATATTTAATTGATGTAATCTGATTGCCAGTGTAAAATGTAATAAAACAAAAATAAAAATAAAATAAACACACACCTTTTCATTGAACGTATGTATTTAGTATTAATATTGTTATGCATGATTACCAATGACACCTGTATGGGCCTGAACATAGGCCTACATTCGGAAATCACACACCTTTCATTAAATGTATGTGTTAATAAAATACAATGACCTACCGCCTTGTCTCTGTTCAGCTTCTTGGAGACGTGATTAAGAAAGACACGTGTCATGTTGACAGTTGTTGATATGACTTTAATGAGCAATGTGACTTAAAGGAACTAAAGAATAGAAGCTGGGTATATGTCTTTGTTTATGAATTTAATGTAATGTCAATAACCATCCTTATATTTTCCAAATCTTTAAGCCCTTACTTTGACTGGGAAGCCTACCAGCCAAAGCTCTACATATTACGATTGGACTGCCTCTAGAGCTATAGGCGTACAATTGGCTGACCCTCAATGCAGCCACACAGGTATTTACCTAAATACATTTAATATATTAGAGGATTTTTCGTTTTAAGGGATTGTATACTATTGGTATATTGTATTTATTAATGCATCCATACTTCACAGTAATGAAGAAATATGTACAAGTTTAAGCTGATTTCGTTGCGTCATTAACGAGACAATTGTGAAAATGCATTCACATTTGTTTCTATGCTAACAATATTGAAAATGTATCACGACAGTGATCAATTTCAAGTTTTCTTTAAAAATACAGCATATCAGACGAGATTTGTTCTGTGTATTATATTATATTTAAATTCATAATTTTTTTTGGAAATTTTAAAACCAAAAGTGTACACTCCCTTTAACACTCCATGAAATGTCTGATACGCAGCTTCGAGTACTTACCGTATATGTTTTATTTGATATGCAAAAGGCTTGAATGTGTGATATAGCACATTCGCGAAAACAAACGGAAACGTTTCTGGATCCAAATCCAGACTACAGCTGAACCGTGCCCATGTCAGAATGGGTAGAATCAATCCGATTCTATAAATAGCCTACTGTGATGATTTCTTCTTTTTATTTGTGTTCGTCGCCATCTTGGATCTATATTATCCACCGTGTGAGCAGGATCAGCAAATAAGGATCTGGATCAGTAAAACGTCTGAACCATAATGACTCGGTATCTCTGGTTATCGAGATCTGGATATGTGCGAAACAAACAGGTCCAAATGTTGTATTCACATCGAGAATCTGGTAATGAATATCGCCAGTTAAGAATGAAGTTGAACTGGGCTGCACATGCGCGGCTTAGTCTTCATTCCAGACAATTGTGAAAGTATTCACATCGCGCTGTGTACTGCACAACCCGTGCAGTGCGAATAGATTTGGTACATTGGTGGAAATCGATTAGACGAGTCCAAATAAATATTTGAGGTAGGCGGGGCTATTGTCACATTTGTGTTGGTGTATATCAACACCCCATCAGAAATATGTGGGGATACTGATATTAGTACACAACTCATGTGTATTATTGCAAATTATTATGGCTAAAATATTCATAACATATCATTCGTAAATAACTTCAAAGAGCCTCAATTGTATATTCTGACGGTATTTGCCAGTCATTTTTAATAATTTTCATGTTTCAAATATCAAAAATCTGAAAGTTACGGGGAAACAGCTTTTATACAACATAAAGATACAAACAATATTTTAGAGGTGTTATATACAATCTGATTAGCGATTATTTCATATTATTTTTCATGGCCATGTGGCGTGCTACTAGGCGCACGAGTCCCCCTGCTGAAAGGCTGTGCCCCAGTACCTCCGATGAAAATGTTTGGTTAGGCCTAAGTTTTTGCCAGAAATCGCGACTTTTGACAAAGCTCTTCTAAATTTAAATATTCCACCGAATTTAACATTTAATAATACTAAGGTGAAAACTAAGATATTCTACAAACCTGTTGTTTTTCTCTCATCTCAGAATTCAGACCGAATCCATGGTGGAAGGTGGACCTGGAGTCTGATTACTGTCTTGGTAAAATCAGGATTCGGAACAGAGACAGTACATACCGTAAGAATCAACCCTAAAATGAAAAGAAAATATGAATTAAGAATATGTTTCAAGACCGTTAAAATGGTACAATATTATTACCCGTGTTATTTTATACAGTTAAAACATGTATAACGACCTTTTAAATCAACGCTTTCTGGAATAATATGAAATCAAGTATATTGCCACAACTACGAATAGGATTCTTTATCCCAAACTAATATAAAGATCCGGTATATATGTTAATGATTGTACTCTTTGGTTTAATTTTAAAACGTCAATATTTAAATTCCAATTAATACAATGGAATCCTTTTATGAAGAATTACTTCTAGTAATGATGAGAAGATTTTTCTACACATCATGTAGGCTAATAACCAGCATTCCAATAGTAATAGTAAGAATCAATCTTAAATTGAACAGAAAATAGGAATAATAAATATGCTTTAAGACCGTCAAAATGGTACAATATCATTTTCTGAGCATAGTGTGCATGAATAACTTTTGCAATCAGCGCTTTCTGGAATAATTATATGAGTTCAAGTATTGGCACAATTATGAACAGAATGTCTCATCCAAAACTAGATCAATCGGTACATGTACTGATTGTAGATGGTGGTTTTTAAAGGGCAAAATTTAAATTCCAATTACTAAAATGGAACCCTTTTATGAAAATCTAAATTTACCAATGACGAGACGACTCATCTACAAATCTTATGTAATAACTGGCATTTCGATGTACATATTTCTAACGTAGTAATCTTATATGTATTATTTAGAAGATGTCGAGTTACGTTTAGTGAATGCGGTTGTACGGGCTGGTCTGAGTGATACACCTACTGATAACATAATGTGCGGTAATCCAGTAACAACTTATCAAGCCCTGTCAACAGATTGGATTGAATTTACTTGTGATCCATCCGTACTTGCTCGGTATGTTAGCGTTGATATCCCAAGACGTGAATTTCTTACTCTATGTGAGGTACAGGTATCGAAGTATGATCTCCAGTCACCAGGTAAATATAATGCCTTAAATCCTCGTTAGGCCTAAAAGGAAGGGACAACATTTGTAATTACTAGATTATCCAATAAATACCATGACCAAGACCAAGGATTTGTCTTTCCAAATTAGTACAATTGTCCAAACTTACAATGTTAACCTTAAATGTTATAAACACTGAATAAATTTGTTCCCATAATTTGTGTGCTCGAATTTAAATTTGGAACCGAATCCTAAATTAATTTCTGTCCACTGATCTACTATTAGGCCTAACCATTCTCGTTAAAGTAGTTTAAAAATACACATTTTGTTCAATCTCTTAAAATTGTTGTCCACCAATGACTTTCTACCCCTTTATCTACATGTATGTGGGTTAAAGTGTCCCATTTCAAATTACATTGAGAAAGGGACCACGCCCCCATTACAGCCACCAGAATTAATTATTTCACGTAAAATCGCATCGCAGACAATGCACTTTATTTAGTCATAACGCCAGAACACCAACCGTCCCCCGAAATAGAATTCTAAACTAGAACCAGAAGGGGCAGGTAGGCCCAGAATGGCGAATAAGGCTGGTTCATTATTACAAAGTGGGGGGGGGGGGGTGGCACTCACCCCAAAAAGATGAGCATACACAACAATATGTCTATGCAGTACAAATAAAAAGGTGGGCACATGACCCCTGTCGATCTGCAAAAATTGGATCCAGAAAATAGGACCTAAATATATTGGGTCCAACCTGACGATATTGCAAGCTGTCATGTATTCACATCTAAGACTTCTTTCTGATTGTTTCAGTTCCAATTGCATCCCCAACTGCATTGATGTCAACCTCTGTGATGCAACGCAGTCTGAGTTTCTCCTGGAGTGAGCCACCATGCCGAGACCGAGGTGGTATCATCACAGGGTACACGTATAAGCTGACTCAAGTAGGTTCGGTAGACGACAACATGATACAACAGTCAGACACTTCAGAACTATCAGTAACCATAAATGGTTTGATACCGTTCACTAGGTATAGCTTTCAGGTCGCAGCCAGCAACAGTAATGGAACTGGGCCATATACTGATGCTGTTACTATGACAACAGCAGAAGCAGGTAACCCTCATCTTATACAAAACCATAAAGTGATCAGCTTTCTAAAAAATAATGTATTTTTGCATTATTGTATTGCCAGCGCATCAAAATATACATGGCCTTTGAACTTTTTTTACAATCTGTATTTTCCCCAAACCATTTATTATTTTGTATATTAGAAGGGCCAGGCAGGTCCGGAATGGCTAATAAGGCTGGTTCATGATTACAAACAAGGGGCACTCACCCCAAACAGAGGGGGTATACACAACAATATGTCCATGCACAACGAATAAAAAGGTGGGCACATGACCCGTTGGATCTGCAAAAATTTGATCCAGAAAATAGGACCTAAATACATTGTGTCCAACCTGACGATATTGCAACCTGTCATGTATTCAGCTCTAAGACCTCATATCCTGATGTTGTATTTTGCTTTCTGATTACTTCAGTTCCAGCTGCTTCCCCAAGTGAATTAATGGCAACCTGTGTAATGCAACACTCTCTGAGTTTCTCCTGGAGTGAGCCACCATACGGAGAGCGAGGTGGTATCATCATAGGGTACACGTATAAGCTGATACAAGTAGATTCTGTAGACAACAATATGATACAACAGTCAGACACTTCAGAAAAATCAGTAACCATAGATGGTTTGATACCGTTTACTAAGTATAGCTTCCAGGTCGCAGCCAGCACCAGTACAGGAATTGGGCCATATACTGATGCTGTTAATAGCAGAACAGCAAAAGCAGGTAAATATCTTAGTACAAAACCATAAAGTGATCAGCTTTCCAAAATAATGTATTTTTGCATTATTGTATTGCCAACGCATCAAAATCTACGTGGCCTGTGTTTGCCCCAAACATTTATTATTTTTATGTTTTACTCTAATATAGACGTTATTTATTTATTTATTACGCAATGACAATGACATGAATATACCCTTAGGAAAAAACAATAGAAAGTCATGGTCATACCATGGCCCAATCACGCATTCTACAACTTTCTTGATATTGACATGTACGTGCATTTTACTTAAATTTAGAAGATCGAAGAAAGTAAAGTAATATCTTTACTAGGGCAGTCACATAAACATTATGATTAAAAAAAAGAGGAAACAAATTACAGTTTTGTAACAGACACAGTATGGACAGAATCAATAGTACTGGTAAATGTTTTTGAGTTATACATTCATACATTTCTGTGAAACGTGTGTAACGTGGATCAAGGGTCGATACCATAGCGCGAAGTACTACTAGAACTTTCCAAAAACATTTGGAGAATTGATTTTCCTTCTTGGAAACAATTGCTATTGTTTTTCTTAAATGATTACACTTCTGAAAACAAATATTTTTCACGATATCCGAAACATTATATTCAACAGTCGGCGCCACGGTGGCATATTCGGATTCAATAACTGTAACAGGTAACTTTCAATGATACACGCATTAATGTCACATTTGAAAGTTTGCTGAAATAAATACAAAAATTTCAACTTGTCCTTATTGTTTAATTAATTATGATATGTTATAGTTTTGATATGATTAAATCCATTTTGTCGGTATATATTAAAGCAGTGTTGTTATCAGTTTTCACCTTTAAAACCACTGCAGTAGCCTTTTAATAATCTCAAACCAAAAATACCGTTGTTGTACATAAAAATTACTTGATGTAAAATTGGCGATTCGATCCCAATGATTTTTTTCTGTCTGTACAATCTTTATAGTAAAATTAATAACATTATTTCCCAATAGAATTGTTCACTTCAGGAGACGAAAATTCCACATTCAGTTAGTAATACGTAAACAATATGAATGCATTTTCACTAGGGGCCTATATCAGTATTATGTTCTCGTTACCGACACAATGAAATAAGCTTAACTTATCACAGCTTGGTATGGATGCATTGACAAAAATTTTACCCCCAAAAACATAAAGCATTTTAGGCTATTGTGAAAATTAATTCATTTTAAATATTCATCCGGAAATTAAATCTGAAAGCGTTTTATCTGATATAAATCTGGATATCTACATTAAACAGCTAACTTCTTAATGTTTCAGCTAAATTGCATTGTGTTGGTTACGATAACTTGTTGATTCAGATTTTGGTATTTGTGTATTGTTTCCTATAAATTTAATGAAGATAATATAACCTTTTCACGAGGATCAGGCTATTATATCCCCCAATGAAGACGCGAACAGGATGTAATGATTTTACAATCAATCTGTTTCACTCTCTGTTTTGTGTTTTATCTAGCACAAGCATCGAGTACTAAAGACGTTCTATTTATTGCTACAGTGAGCGTTTATACGGTAATTGTCTTAATACTTGTTCCAAGTTTGATTATCGTCTGCGTAATGTGGAGAAGAAGTCGCAATAATCTACTGAGTGACACACGCGGAACCACTGAAGGACAGGTAAGGCCCGGAAAACTACACAACAAAACTCGGGTTCGATTTTGCCGACTAATTTTACCGATGTTTGAAGTTAAAACTTAAATATTGTTAAGTGTTGTTGTTGTTACCAATTCTATACTCTATATTTAACTGCACATTATTTGGTAGGAGTAAGGTTTGCTGTAGTACCATGTATCAATATCTTAGCAGATGTAACATAATTATTAATTGTTCAGGAGAAGATGATCAGAGTATACCGATAAGAGATTGATATTATGGTGCTACCTCAAATATTACTCCTACTGTACTTGTACCATGCAAAGCTTCAAATCCTACTAACACATGTTTGTTTTTCTGAAATTTTTTTATTTTGTTTTAAAGGTTCTAGCTGAAAATCCATTGCCACTTGTTCCTATTGAAGAATCAGTAATTACGGGCCACACATCCAATGAAAATGACATCTACGAGGACATTGATCTTCCACACTGGGCACTAAAGTGGAAAATTAACTGGGAGAATTTGATTATTGAGGATAAGATTCTGGGCAAGGGCAACTTTGGTGAAGTACGACTAGGTGCCGTGAAAGTACGAGGCGAAGTCACTAAAGCTGCCATCAAAATGCTCAAAGGTAAAATAAACAAACTTTTATAGATAATGCATGTTCTTGGTAAACATTAATCAACCAACCTGGGAAAGTTTAACCATTATTACGTTGTTTAGTGAACGTAAAAATAACATTAAAAAATGCATTCAGTTGTTTCATTCTTATGTGGAATTTTTAAAAGAGTTACTCTTTCCAGTAAACTTATCGGAACTTAACGTTTCTAAATAAATTAAATTAAAACAATTAATTATTAATTATTATTATTTTTATTTTATTAAATATTAATTCGACAATTTGATTATGTTTTTCTTAAAATGTTATACCTTATCTTAAATAAAAACATTATAATTTAACTGTTATTACTGATCCTTGTGTCCAATGGGAATAACTTAAGCTGGTGAGTCCAAGTCTGCTGCTGATGATTTTATGCAAGAATTTAAGACCATGACTATGATTGGAGTACACCTAAATGTTGTAGCTCTCTTGGGTGCTTGTTTTAACGAAGGTAAGGATGATTTGTATTGTCCCTAAAAACTTTCTTTTTCTTTTCTTTTTAACCAATATCACATTATTCTTGAAATTAGAAACCTGTATATCCGTGTTACTGTGTGCATGCACTTGGGACTGTTAAAAAAATCACGTCATGTAACTCTATGACCTGGGGCCTGCTAAGCAGGCACGTCATGTAACTCTATGACCTGGGGCCAATTACACAGAGCTGCTAAACAGGCAAATTTGCTAAGCAAAAGTTTGCTCAGCAAAAACAGGTTACCAGCAAAAATATTACGTGAAGTATACGGATTGTGACTGGTTCCTTGCTATTGTTTAATAAATAAATTTGTTAGGCAATAATATCTGCTTAGCAGCTCTATGAAATTGGGCCATGCTCATCAGGAGCATTTGGCTGGTACTAAGTTAAATTATAATAAATAGGCATAGTCATCAAAGAAGATTATTCACTTTTAACTTTTGGAAATTGATAAAGTCAAGATAAAATGTACTGTGTAAATTCATTCAGGCTGATTAGATCTTAAATTCTGCATTGTTTCTGCTTTTGTGTTATTTGATCTTAACTTCTTATTTGATTAACGATGTTTCAGTTGGTTCACACCACAAAAACTGGAGCGTTAAAACTATACCAGCGGTGTATACATTGGGCAACCGCTAAATATAAACACCATGGAAGAATAAAGTTGACACCACTAGGGTAGTGTTTCTTAAATACCCCGTGTTTTTGTAGGGGAGCTCATCATGGTCTTGTTTCTGTGGGTTCGATTGGCGCTCGAGTCACCTGATAACGGGAGTGTATACCATTTAGACCATGGGTTGAACTTAAAAATGAGACCTATTTTTTTATTTTTTTATTTCGTGATCCACATCACAGGACCACATAAAATTTAGAACATAGGTGGTTTCAGTGTTGCTGAATCTAATTATGTTGATTGTCGCAAAATTGCACATTTTAAAGATATTAATTCTTATTACTTTTTAATATTGATTAACCCTATAGGGAGCGGCGCACAATTTGCCCCTAAGTGTATTCTTTTGCATTTTTTTTCAATTTAAAAAAACAAAACAAAAATTAAATGTGATTGGTATTTGTCACATTATCATATCAAATGCATTATGGGAAATCAAAATGGCCACCACAGCCGACAGCCATCTTGGATTTTGTCTTTTTATTTTGTAATGTTGGGGTAAAATACGTATTTAGTTTTCTCAATGGATGCTTCTTACTTTTCATGCCAAGGAAGGATATAGAAATGTCACTTCATCCTCAGAAATGCATTCCAGGCCCCAAAAAGCTGACACCCATGTTGATTTTTAAATGACAAAAACGTACATTATCGTTTTTTTGCCTCAAATTGGGGAAATAATGGAGTACAGCACCCCAACAATGACCCCAGGGGAAATCCGATGATATTTTTATTTGCCAAGCTTTATGAAATTTTGCCAAAGAATACAGAAAATATTACAGAAATACGTTTTTGGGCAAAGACACTTAAACACACCTTCTAGTGGTGACTTTTGGAAATTATTTTTACGTCGCCATGTAGGTTTTGCTGGAAGGAACATTCTTGCCAAGTTTTATGAAAATTGGCCGATGACTTTGGAACATATAGACGGGTGCTTTATGAGCCCCCACCTCCAATAAAAAATGCCTGGTCCTGATATATCATCTAGGTAAATTAATAAAATGCTAAGTCTTTATTCTTTATAAGTTGTTGTAAGATTTATTTATATCAAATCCATCTGAAAAAATTGTTGATTTTACATTTTGAATGGTCGGCGTTGTAATATTCCCAGTTTCGTCTTTATAAACATGCATGCAGCAAAAAATGGGCTGAATTTCATGCGATGCTGGGTCTCAACGATGACGTAATGAGTATTTCAGAGCTTTCTAATCACGAAATTGTCGTCACATTCAAATAGATTTAGAGATAATGTGCAACTTAATAATAATAATAATAATAATAATGTATAGATTTATATAGCGCACGTATCCACCAACTAAGTGGCGCTCAAGGCGCATTATATTATTATCCCTGCTCATAAGGCTCATAAGGCTCATAAATCATTCCTGAAACCATCTCAGCTCCCTGGGGAGTATACAGCTCAATTGCTGCCATTTCTAGCGCATATAGAGCAAACCATCTCTGCCTTCACAGGTACCCATTTAACCCCTGGGTGGAGAGAAGCAATTATGGTTAAGTGTCTTGCTCAAGGACACAGGTGTCACGGCCGGGGCTCGAACCCACACTCTGCTGCTGGCAACACCAGAACTTGAGTTCAGTGCGCTAGACCGCACGACAATCCACTTTACGTGCATTATACAACACACGGGACCTACGGCTTTACGTCCCATCCGAAGGACGAAGCAATTATGGTTAAGTACCTTGCTCAAGGACACAAGTGTCACGACCGGGGCTCGAACCCACACCCTGCTGCTGGCAACACCAGAACTTGAGTTCGGTGCGCTATACCGCTCGGCCACGACAAGCAACATCGTGTTTTGACATTTTTATAGTTATTTCCTCAATTATACACCCAAATTTCGTGGTCCAAAAGAGGGTATCACGGTTTGAAACAATTTCACTGTTCATCCCATGGTCTAATTGGTAATTACCCGATTACAACACTATTACTTGTTATTAAGTTGGTGGTGTTACTAAACATCCTGCGAAATTATTTCGTCTGAAATGTTGTAATGTTTTTTTTTAAACTTGAAATGTTTTACAAATTTGTTTTACATGGCCGTCATCTATTTTCCACTTTATTTTCCATTTTCTGGTTAATGACAGAATGCAATTAGTTGAGACTTTAACAAGTATGTTTCTGTACATTTCTGATGATTCCAATATGGTAGGTCTATGGATGCATTTACAGATATTTTACCAATGGTGTACAATTCCATTCATTAATTTTCGCAAAGATGCAAAGTGCTGTACTATGTGATCAGTGGACCATGTTGTTGAGGGCCAAAATCAAACAAACAGCATAATTCTTTTACAATAATTATTCCAAGGAACTCTCTATGTTGCGCTGGAATTCCTTCCTGAAGACAACCTACGTAACTATCTGCGGAATAATCGCCCAATAAAGCTACAAGGGGGGCGAGCGAAGTACATTGCGTCTCCCATTACTTTCTCAAACTTGCTGAAATTCGCTGTGGATGTTGCTAAAGGAATGGAACACTTATCAGACGTTGGGGTCAGTATCATTTGAATTAAATGTTTTGTTTTCTTTTGACTGTGCATGGATTTCTTTAACGACAGGATTTATTATTAAAATAATGTGAAATACGTCAGAACGCGTGTGATGTGCCATATATTCATAAAGCATTTATTTTGTTCAACTATCCGCAAATTACATTTTGTCTTCCTGCAGATAATTCACCGTGACTTGGCTGCGAGGAACATACTTCTTGGGAAAGACTTGATCGCCAAAGTTTCTGATTTCGGGCTATCCAGAGGAGAAAACATCTATGTGCAGGAATCTTTGGTAAATCGAGAGTTTAGATTAATAATTCGAAGCAATTGACAATCATTTATTTACTTTGAAATATTGATTGTTATTGTGTTGGTATTATAATTGAACTCTTCAATTATAAGTTATACATTTTTAGTAACGCAGTCGTATTTTGCTTCAGAACCATATTCATTGGTGCATGATCTTGGTGCATGACTTATACGCAATAGAATTTACCAATGGATGTACCCATAATCACGTACAGTACAGCATTGATACGTTCATTTCAACCATCTATAGTTTTCAAGAAATGTATCATTAAACTAACCCGTGATAGTTTCATCACAATAGGAGATCACATTTCAAGAAAACGACAGATTTAAAAAAAAGTTTAGCTTAATGTTTTCGACAAGTTGCCAGACGACAACTTTTTGAAATTTGAAAGAACAATTCCTTGTTATACTCTAAGATAAAACGGAGTTATTTCTCCGGATGGTTGATCCTTGTACTGGCTTTTTATGGCCCTGTCACACTGTTGCGTATGAGAGAAACGTAAGAGTTGCGTATGAAAATTCATAATATAATTTTCATACGCACAAAAAGCCCTTGAAAATACAGAATTGTGCGTATACTTACCGTATTGAACCTATGAGTAGCGTATGAGTAGCGTATGGCAAGCGTATTGACAGCGTATGGACAGCGAATGTCAGCAAATGTCAGCGTACAACCAGCGTATGTCAGCGTATGAACAGCGTATGACCAGCGTATGGACAGCGTACTCTGCGTATGGCTAGCGTATGAGTAGCGTATGAACTGCGCATGCCCAGCGTACCGCCTATCCGCCTATCACGTGACAAAGTACTGCCATATAATCGGCGGCCTTTCAATGCGCTATCAATACGCTAGCTGTACGGTACACCTTCATGCCAACGTATGGCAACTTATGTCCAGCGTACTCGACCTATGAGTAACGTACCTATATCGTACCTCTGGCGTATTCAGCGTATGCCTAGTGTATGCTTAGCGTATTAACCATACGTCCGCATACGCACAAAATTTTAAGCGTAAAATTTATTTCTGCCTCAGCGTATGCCAGCGTTTGCCAGCGTATGCCACCGTGCTTGAAACGTATACAACCTATGCCTAACGTACCCCTAACGTATGTCACCGTATACCAGCGTATGAGTGATAATTTTCATACGCTGGCATACGCTAGTACGATACGCAACAGTGTGACAGGGCCATCAGCAAGTAAGCCTTTAGATAATAATATGATAATCTAGTTATTACTAATAATTTCCTGTAACTATTATATTCACACTTGTTTTAATCAATTTAGACCCGGGTACCTGCTCGCTGGCTGGCCATTGAATCCTTGACACATCAGATGTATGCGTCTAAGAGTGATGTGTAAGTAAAATCCAGCTTTACTAAGCCAGTACTAGTCAGATGTCTGTAAATGCTTCCATACTTCATCCATATAAGAATAAGAAAATATGTACAGAAATATTATACAACCCCAAAGCGCTGTAACATGATCAAAAATGTTAGATTAGTAGGTCTAGCACTATCAATTTCAAGAGAGCTAGATTTAATACGTTCATGTCACAATTATTGTTATCCCATTGCTGTTACTTGTATTACTATTTATGTTTAACACGCAGATGGTCATTTGGAATCTTACTTTGGGAGATAGTGACATTTGGTATGTAAACTTTTTACCAAAAACTGCTTTTCCTATTATTGTTGCGAAAATCTGTCAACTCTGTTTATGTGTATTACATTGTTTACACTCAGTAACCTTTGAGACCGTCTTGAATCAATTAGGAATCACTTCACAATCTGATGCATATTTGGAAAGTTCATTCATTAAGAGTTTTATTGATTAACTTAAATTACTTAGGTGGAACGCCATACCCGGATATCAAGATCGAGGAACTAGCCGATCAACTATCGCAAGGATACCGTATGCCCCAGCCAGAAAACTGCCCAGTTGAAGTGTAAGTCGAATAACTATTGACCAAGGTTAACAAACAACACAACCAACACAACCAACACAACCAACACAACCAACACGACAACAACAACACCAACACCAACACGACAACGAAAACACCAACACGACGACGAAAACACCAACACGACAACGACAATACCAACACGACGACGACGATACCAACACGACGACGACGATACCAACACGATGACGACAACACCAACACGACGATGACAACACCAACACAACCAACACCACAACGACGACACCAACACGATAACGACAACACCAACACTATAACAACAATGACGACAATGATGACACCAACACGACAACAACAACGACATTACCAACACGACGACACCAACACGACGACGACAACGACACAAACAACAACACAAACAACAATATCACCAACAACAACACCAACACAACAACAAAAAACCAGTTTTAATATGTTTCTTAATTTATGCCAAATATCTAGCTATGATTTGATGATGCAGTGTTGGCAGAGAGCACCAAACAAACGTCCAACCTTCAGAGAACTCACCGAAGCTTTGGAACAAATAAACGACATTCCAATAGACCATGTAAGTTTGTATAATCATTTTAATTTGTATTCCATATGTGCCCGATTCCACGATTGTCTTGACATGATAAAAACGAATTCTTATATTGTGTTTCTAGACTTACATGTCACCAATCTTCTATGAAAACTTCAGTGTCATCAGGCCAGAGTTTGACGATAACTAGATTCCTTCATGGCAACCTGTGGCCTATGACGTTAGCAGTACTGATCAACAATAGCATGCAAAAATGTAAAAGGCTACAGAATTCTCCACTAATGTCCTAGTATGCGTTACCTGCATGGCGCTTACTTTATGGTCCTGATCCCAATTACATAATGAACCATGTTTTGTGTTACATTGAAGTCTATACATTATAAGCTACTTTTTATATTACCTGCGAGGTGAGAGTTACATTATGAGCCCCTTTTCTTCTTACATTATGAGCAGGATTAACACCATATGCTGGAATACTTTATGGTGCAAGCTTCTGCTTCAGCGTTTTGTCTTATGTTGTTTCATTTACCGTTGTTTGGTAATATTCTTTAATGTTTGATATTACCTACTATTTACTTAAACAAAAGTTAAACATAATTTCCAGAATTTAATAAAGCTTCTGATCCTTCATAATTTTTTTTTAGCTATAATAAATGCGTAACTGTATGCATTTTCACAATTTGTTCTACTAATCATTGTTGTCTGATAAATGTTCCTTTTAAAATGAAGTATCTATTATTGTTTAGTAATTTACACTGATTTTAGTGTTAATGATTTATATGCATCGCATTATATTATTATTATTATTATTAATCAACACTTATATAATTGTTAAATTAAAGCATTTTATTATAATCTGACTACACAGTATACACGATTCACTATAGTATGCCATGTGGACTGTTAATTAAAAAAGTAAAGTATTGTTTATTTTGTATAATATCCAGTCTTACGAAAAATAAATTTGTAGGCTAACTAAATAGGCAAAAAAGTCTCCGGTTTATGGTCTCCGCGCGCGTCGCTTCAGACCCCGTACGTCGGCATTGTTAGTTTTCTTTTCTTTTTTTTTGCTATGAAAATATGCCCAATTAATTACTTAAAAAAGAGAAAGAAGAAGGAAAAAACATGTTACTACACTGATTTTTAAGCCGACCTGTGACCAGGATCCGGACATTTTTTTTTTGTCCTTAGGTATTTATGATAATATCATGTTCTTTGAGCAAATAATTACATTTTAAAATTGTATTGGAAACATTTTAGTGCTTAACGAAAGTTTTGTGATTAGAAGTTGATGGATGAATTAGATATATGTTAATCTGAATATTAATTATTGTTAATGCATATAGTTACAATTATAATTTTGGACGTTTTCCTAACTGATTTTGTTCGCTGACATCACTTCAACGTTACTTCAACGTTAGGTTGAATATGATACATCTGAATGTCTTTTCATTATTTTCTCGAGAATGACACAACATATGCAGAAATTGTCAAGATGGTATTTATATCCACTGTCTAGTGGGTAGTCAATGGCCAACCCACAGAGCTGGACGTTAACAGCATTTAACAGGATTTTTGAGAGAGATTTCAGGTGTCATCATATATTCAGGTAAAGTAAACTTTAATAAATCAAATTGATAACTACACGCGATTGCGTACATTGTTGATGTCTGCGGGCTCCCCTGATGACTGCAGTTATGTTATATTATTAGGTATATTTGGTAATGATATATATGCATCGCTATATATATATGTAATTGTTAAATTAAAGCATTTTATTATAATCTCACTACACAGTATATACGAGCCACTATAGTACGTAATGCGGACTGTTAATTTTAAAAGAATAATAAAGTAGTTTTGTATAACATCCAGTCTTACGAGAATTAATTTATAGGCTAACTAGATTAGGCAAAAAAAGTCTCCAGTTTCTGGTCTCCGCGCGCGTCACCTCAGACCCGCGCGTCGGCATTTTTAGTTTTCTTTTTTTGTCTTGCTATTAAACGATGCCCAGCTATAATTGCAAAATTGCTGGATCGATTGTCTGCTGCGCTGTGCTTTAAACCACTTTTTCACATAAGGGTACGAATTGTTTGCCCAATTTGTGCGGCCTCCCTTAGCCACCATACTTTGTGTATGGGAAATTTGGTCTGGTTCCAATAACCGCGTATACATGTATCACGTATTTCACTGGTGGCAAAAAATAAATAAATAAATAGGCCTAACGTAAAAAAAGAATAAGAAAAAAACTCGCGTCACCGCACCGATTTTGAAGCCGACCTGTGACCAGGAACCGGAGATTTCTGTTTGGCCTCAGGCATTGATATAATGATAATATTAAGTTCATTGAGCAAATGAAGAGATTTTAAAATTGTATTGGAAACATTTTAGTGCTTAACGAAAGTTTCGTGATTAGAAATTCATGGATGAATTAGATATATGTTAATCTGAATATTAATTAATGTTAATGCATATAGTTACAATTATAATTTTGGACGCTTTCCTAACTGATTTGGTTCGCTGACATCACTTCAACGTTACTCCAACGTTAGGTTGAATATGATACATCTGAATATCTTTTCATTATTTTCTCGAGAACGACACAACATACATATAACCTAAACCTTTCACAGGTTGGTTGTTTTATGTATAATCCTGATTCAAAGAAAGGAAACTTTTAGAATCAGATTTGCCAACAATAACAATGGTGTAAATGGCTTAAATTCAAAGGTGCCTGCGAAATTGAGATGTTATATTTATATCCACTGTCTAGTACGGGGTGGTCAATGGCCAACCCACAGAGCTGGACGTTAACAGCATTTAACAGGATTTGTTATAGAGATTTCAGGTGTCATCATATATTCAGGTAAAGCAAACTTTAATAAATAAATCAAATTGATAACTACGCGCGATTGCGTACCGTGTTGATGTCTGCGGGCGGCCCTGATGACTGCAGTTATGTTATATTATTAGGTGTATTTGAATCAGCGCCAACTTGTAATTTTGAGCCTATAGTCATAAGAAAATAATATTCTAACAAATTGTTAATAATAATCAAGAAATTTATTCGACGGTTGAGGCCTTTATGTTATATTATAATTACCAGTGGTAATGATATATATGCATCGCTTTATATAATTGTTAAATTAAAGCATTTTATTATAATCTCACTACACAGTATATACGAGCCACTATAAGTATGTCATGCGGACTGTTCATTTTGTTTTTTAAAGTAGTTTTGTATAACATCCAGTCTTACGAGAATTAATTTATAGGCTAACTAGATTAGGCAAAAAAGTCTCTGGTTTCTGGTCTCCGCGCGCGTCGCCTCAGACCCGCACGTCGGCATTTTTAGTTTTCCTTTTTTGTTTTGCTATGGTATAATCTCGAAAAATATAAACAGTCAGTTGCACGTGTAACATATTACTTGGTGCAAAGTAAATGGATGATAGTATATCAATAACATTCCTTGAAATATTTATGTCTGAGGTGATATATCATTAATTTAGAAAAAATTAATAGAACACTTCCCCAACTGATTTTGTTCGGTGATATCACTTTGACGTTACTTCAACGTTAGGTTGATGATGACACATCTGATGATGATTTCATATCAGTAATTCAAAGAATGATTTTGCAAGAAAGCTAAATTGTTAAAAGGGTTAGACAGTTCTGGAACATTTTAACCTTTAAATGCGGGGCCCGTCTAGAGTACCAAGTGCTTATTACGACAATTCCAGGCGAAATGTATTATACAGGCCTGTGATTTCTCCGTTTGCCTCAAAATTTTCTTGAAAGAAGAGAGGTAGCCTGTTTTGTGTTCAAACCTCTAGCTTCTTATTGTTTGTGTCTATAAATCCTCCAAACATTCAGGAGCAGAGGGCTTTGTCCTCCAGACCAAAGGGAGTGGACCCAAGCCCGCTAACCATTTTTCATAATTTTTTACTTTTGTCAAATTACACCCCTGATTCTAGGTGGTTTACCGACGAAAAGTTGATATTATAGGTCTGTGAGCTGTAATTGTTAATAAAGTGAATTAAACTGTAGTTTCTGCGATATCAGGAAGGGGTTACAACTATATTATAGCCCGCTACCCATTTTTCATATTTTGTTTTACTTTTGTCAAATCACACCCCTGATTATAGGTGGTTTACCGACGAAAAGTTGAGATTAGGCTGTAGGTCTGTGAGCTGTAATTGTTAATAAAGTGATATCATATAGGTGGTTTACCGACGAAAAGTTGAGATTAGGCTGTAGGACTGTGAGCTGTAATTGTTAATAAAGTGATATCATATAGGTGGTTTACCGACGAAAAGTTGAGATTAGGCTGTAGGTCTGTGAGCTGTAATTGTTAATAAAGTGATATCATATAGGTGGTTTACCGACGAAAAGTTGAGATTAGGCTGTAGGACTGTGAGCTGTAATTGTTAATAAAGTGATATCATATAGGTGGTTTACCGACGAAAAGTTGAGATTAGGCTGTAGGTCTGTGAGCTGTAATTGTTAATAAAGTGATATCATATAGGTGGTTTACCGACGAAAAGTTGAGATTAGGCTGTAGGTCTGTGAGCTGTAATTGTTAATAAAGTGATATCATATAGGTGGTTTACCGACGAAAAGTTGAGATTAGGCTGTAGGTCTGTGAGCTGTAATTGTTAATAAAGTGATATCATATAGGTGGTTTACCGACGAAAAGTTGAGATTAGGCTGTAGGACTGTGAGCTGTAATTGTTAATAAAGTGATATCATATAGGTGGTTTACCGACGAAAAGTTGAGATTAGGCTGTAGGTCTGTGAGCTGTAATTGTTAATAAAGTGATATCATATAGGTGGTTTACCGACGAAAAGTTGAGATTAGGCTATAGCTCTGTGAGCTGTAATTGTTACTAAAGTGATATCACTGAGGGCTTACAACCATATTATAGCTGTATATATGCTAATGACAGTAGTGGATCGACAATACAGTCTTAAATTTGATTTAAACTTTATCGTAATCTTGTAAGCTTAATTACATTGTCTTAATTAAACCATTTAAATTGCTATGTTTTGGTTATGAAATTATCCGAGTCGAGTGTTGATAAGCTTGTTTGATTTCTTCGTTGCATCCAGAAATTCTAGAGTTTGGGTATCATGCAGATTTGGGCTTTTTCTTTTGCGTTGTTGTGCCCCTCCACATTTCCTTTAATCTTCAGCCGATATTCATAGAACTTTGTAGGGATATAGGCCTATTGAGTTCAACAAGATCTATGGTCTTACAAATTTGCATAGTTGACCGCGAATATAGGGATCGAGCGCTAGTATACCCATTGCTTGGCCATTTAAATCGTAATTTCCCCATTGTCAAATCAATTTGATTACCACAAGAGGGTTCTATGACAAAACTGTTGGTAATTTTGTACCAAATGTTTCAAGCTGCGCAGCTGCCGTCATACATGATAGTGGTGCCGTTCCCAATTTTTAAAAACTTGTTGTCTTTTAACAAGTTTTTTTAAAGAGATATTTTTTTCCAAAATTGCCGACGTTCGTCCTGAAAAAAATACGCGTGCCACACGTCACAGTACACAGTTAGTCTATATGGTCCAGATGGGGTGGGTACACGCACTAACGTTACACATTCTGTGAAAGCACTTTGTGTCAACATTGACACATAAGTAAGACTAATTGCGGTGACACCATGTGGAATCTCAATGGAGTAGTAATTAGTTCTGAAAAGAACTGATGGAGGTACAACTCGACGTGTCGATCAGTATGCTCTGATCGTCCTCAGGGCATACTGATCGAAACGTCGAGTTGTACCTCCAGTTCTTTTCAGAACTAATTACTACTCAATTGAGATTCCACATGGTGTCACTGCAATTAGTCTTACTTATCATCCTCACCATGCAAAGCTACAAGTTTTACCTAACATTGACACATGTACAAGATGGTGGAAAGTGGGACAGCCATGTAAGTTTGTATAATCATTTTAATTTGTATTCCATATATGCCCGATTCCACGATTGTCTTGACATGATAAAAACAAATTCTTACTTTGTGTTTCTAGACTTACATGTCACCAACCATCTATGAAAACTTCAGTGTCATCAGGCCACAGTTTGACGATAACTAGATTCCTTCGTGCCAACCTGTGGTCTATATATGACGTTATCAGTAAATCAACAATAGCTCGTATTGAGGTCTTCGCTAATGTCGTCGTATGCGTTACGTGCATAGCGCTTACTTTATGGTCCCGATCCCGATTACAAAATGAGCCACTTGTTGTGTTAGCTTACCTAACTAACCGAGGGTTACATTATCAACCCCCTTTTCTTCTTACATTATGAGTAGAATATACACTATGTGCTGGATTCCAAGCTTTTGCTTCAGTAAATTGCGTTTTTGTCCTATTTGTTTCACTTGGTTGTTTGAATTTGAATTTAATTAATGTAAGTATAGAATTCGTAAAGCTGATGTAAAGCTGATGATGGTATAAATATTTAGTATACTTTCTTTTAAGACGCGTCAAATAATTTCTATTTTGAATTTAAGAAAGCGTCTTTCTTCAACACCACAATAAGGCGTAACATGACAATAAAGGCGTAAAATTCATATCTTTATGCATTTTCACTATTTTCTCGTAAACGACACAAGTTTAACTTAATTGATTGTTTAAGATATATGTCGATTTTAAAAGTAGCCATGCTTGATGAGGTGAAGCTTGCGGTAGCACCATGTGGTAGTTCTGAAAAGAACTGTTGAGGGTTGAGAAGGTGTCTCGATATTTCGGTCAGTCTGTGCTGACCGTCCATGCTTGTATAAGAAGTTTTGCAAAAGTTTTGCAAACATTACCAGTGTTGTCCCTTCACCATGGGCGGATCCAGAAATTGTGGAAGGAGGGCCTGGTGTCCAAATATGATCCTGAAGGCGTCAGTGCGTAGCTCAAAGCCCTCCAAGCGTGAGGTACAAGGGGGTGAAGATCCAGCAGGGTACAGCGGACAAACCGGAAGTATTTTAGGCAAGTTGGTTCATTGTCTGATCAGTCTTCTGATAAATATTCCCTTAAATATTAAGTGTCTAATATTTTTCAATATTTTGGTGATTAATACTTAGTAATGATTTATATGCAGTGCTATCAGTGTTAAATTAAAGCAGTTTATTTTAATCTCACTATACACAGTATGTATGAGTCACAGTACGTCATGCCTATACTGTTAATTAAAAAATAAAGTAGTGTTTATTATGTATATCCAGTCTTAATTACGAGAAGGAAATTTGATTGTTAATATATTTGTATATATAGGCTTACTAGATTAGACATTTATGATAATATTATTCAAGTTCATTGAGCAAATGATTGGATTTTTAAATTGTATTGAAAACATTATTTAGTGCTTAACGAAAGTTTGGTGATAAGAATTTTATGGATGGATTGGATGTGTGATGTAGTTGCCTTTATTATTATTCAGTGACTATTTCTGTTAAAGACTGTTTTGTAACATAGCGACTATTGTGAATACCGAATTACCTGTGGAATTTATATTATGTAACTTACTCTATAAAATCCTTGTGGTCACGCACGCTCGATGTCTGTTTGTTCTCAAAGGGATGTGTGTGCTTCTCGTGGCTGTGGTGCTGAGTTCAACGGATCCACTGTGTTACCGGTAACAGTGGGTCCCGCGTCAAACCTCATTTATTAACTGGAGATTCGGTAGTTATTGTGGATTTCATGAAATAAAATTAAGAGCTCATATATTCTTGTTCCTGGCTGTTCCTTCCAAGTCTCTTGTCTGTGTTCGATCCAGATGGATAAACCAGCTAACCATTACATATGGTGGAAGATCCGGGTATGTGTCCTTAAATTTAAATTCATATTTACTAGTCATTGTGATGCAGTTTAATGATTATAAAGTTACAATAAAAAAAAACACTGTTCACACCGAAACATACAGAGCACAGTAAAATATATGGTAACAATTACATCAATAGTGAATAAATAAGCTGGCCAACTAATACACATCATACTTTTATAATTATAACAATTTTAAAATTTAATTAATTAACTTGCAGTGCATGGTCGCAATATAAAAACGCATACACATGAAGGCACTAAATCATTTAGTACGTATGAATAGCGTGTAAAACGTTCATATAGGGGCACACAATCCCTTCTCAAATGGTGTAACCAGACTAATAGAGTCCCTCTTAACCCAAGAAACCAATTTCAAGCCAAATATAAAGTTTTATATGGGTGTCAGCCCACAATCCCTTCAAAAAAAATTTGTTACCAAAAACCAATTTGTTTGCACATTTTTTGCACTGCTGACATTCTACAGAGAAACCAAGAGATTATATTTGTCTGGCCATTCTAATACCCACAACCAGACCTCAAAATAAACATCTCAGGGTGCCGGAATGTCTGGGCCAAGGCAAGCAAGCGACAGGATGATTGATTACATAGGGATTAGTGCGGTAACATCAGCTGAATAACAGCTGTACACTTTCAATGGGTTGTCTGCTGGCAGGGGGGGGGGGTGTTTACTTACTTTGAAAGCTGCATACCAGGTCAATGGTTCACCCCAGGTTGAATTTTTTTTACCATGTTATCAGGCACTGTATCAATAGAGAACTTATGCAAAGTGGCTGAATTTGAGTTTTCCATGAGGTAGTAAACAACAATTGTTTACAAACACACTGAATGTTTTAGAGCCGGCATGATCCGCACAATTATAATACATACCAAAATAAACCAGACCAGTGGGTCTGTGTCCTTGTGTGTATGCCGGTCAGGCATGTTGCTGAAGTTCAGCTCTGGATCTTTCAATTCGCCCCTAATTTGCCAAAGTGACCAATCCCGAATTAATTATGTAGTGCGAATAACACGTTAACAACTAATTTGACTTAATCATTATTGAACATTATAAAGAATTTTTAGCGGAAAAAGTCATTCGTATAACCATCATGTGAGAAATTGTTGCTATAATATTAAAGTTATTTTTTTTCTTTCCTTTTATTACTTTTTTCTTATGAAATGTGTTACCTATGACCAAACTATGTCAATTACGCTCTAATTTATTTAAATGTTCACTTGCTTACAATTTTCACTACTGATGTATTATAGTATGTTTTTAAATTAAGAATTCTCAGACAAAAACCTTTTCACTTTATATTATACTATTTTAAAAGTTACAATTTCAAACCTTCCATTCCTATCTTGGAATGGAAAGGTTGCGATTTTTCATGGATCTTATGGTCTTGGTGCAAGGCATCGTTCAAGTCTTGCAGAGTTTGGTGGGCGGGGACATTTCCAAATATGGATTGGTACATTCGAAGAAATAGACCTAATCGATTATCACAACGAACAAATTTAACTATCGAATAATTAGCTGCCGTAATGGCGAACTGTTAATTTGCACTACGACAGACTATAAATTAGTTGTCAACTACGGATTATAAGGCCTTTAAAAGACTAACATAACACAACATTAATCGATGTATTAATAAGTTATTCCTGAGCGCCTAAAGAGGGCGCTATTTCTCAGTTCTGTTTTAGGTGCAAATTTGCTGATTACTTTAAAAGAAAGGGTACACAATTAATATTTGGAAATGGACGTTCTTTTAATCGGTTGTCTTTTAATTAGTTGATCAGAAATACATCTTGAGGTGTCGTGGCCGAGCGGTCTAGCTTACCGGATTCAAGTTCTGGTGTTAGCAACAGAATGTGGGTTCGAATCACGGCCGTGACAATTGTGTCCTTGAGCAAGACACTTAATCATAATTGATTCTCTCCACCCAGGGGTTAAATGGGTACCTGTGAAGGCAGAGTTGGTTTGCTCTATATGCGCTAGAAATGGCAGCAATTGAGCTGTATACTCCCCAGGGAGCTGAGATGGTTTCAGGAATGATTTATGAGCCTTATGAGCCTTATGAGCAGGGATAATAATATAATGCGCCTTGAGCACCACTTAGTTGGTGGATACGTGCGCTATATAAATCCACACATTATTATTATTATTATTATTATAAAACTAACCTGTGAAATTTTCCTCCCGAATAGGTGCTCACGTTTTTGAGAAAAAGACAGAAAACTGTTAGGCCCTACATTGTTTTTTTTTATTTTTATTTTTTAATAATTTTTTTATATATATATTTGCCGGACAACAACGTTTGCATATTTGACAAAACAATCCCTGTTTACATAAGACAGTAAATTAACTTCGTTAATTTTATAATCAGGTAATTACTAATGTAAGCTGTGGAGGAATTGGCCCTGAATAAAGGTTGTTTAAAAATAATGTTGATGTAGTGAGGAAGACTTGTCAAAATGGTCATCATTTCTTAACCTTATCAGGCCTGGAGACATTACTTATAATATCTCTTCAACACTTTGTCAGATCACACTGAAATTTCATGAGTTTTCCTAATTATTTCTTTGGGGCCTCTCACGCAAAAACATCGATAATGGGTTGCCATAACAACCGTTTATTTTGAACATGTCCAATTGAATTTCCCTTTTTTGTTAAACAATATTAGATGTTCTATACTGTAAGACATTTAATATGCGTTTTTAGGTTTGCTGTCAACTTTCAAACTCTGAACTGGATAATATTGAGTCATATGACCACTTCTAATTCACTTTCGTGAAAATCGTCATTAAGAATACCAAAAAATACTTTTTTATTTGCAAACCAGTGAAATACGTCATACATAGTAGGGGCAAATTCCCGCAAATTACTAACACTTATTCTTATGGGTTCTTATTCTTTTTATTAGCATATTTGGCCGCCATTTTGGATTTTCACAGATGCAACCAATTATTTGATTTTCTGATCACCTTCATCAATGTTTTTTGTTTCATTTATTACTATATTTAGAAACCTCAGATAATATTACTTGTATTATCTTGAAGTTTAAGGGGGTAGCCATTTCGATTTCGTTTTTTCAATTTGAATTGCTAGTGAACATTTGCTCAATATTTTTTTTTTCCCAACAGTTTTTAAGAAGAAATTGGACCATTGCCAGTCGTCATGCTTGTTTCTATGCAGCTTTTTACATGCACAGAGAACTTGGCTATGGGCTTGCAGAGAACCAATTGGATTGAGATATGTGTAAGATAAAGAATGGATTCGGGCTTGGCTGTAAGTATTGGTAAAAACGCCTTATATTACATGATTTGAAGAGACCTTGTCGAGGTAGGATCTTTGTGGGTTTATTCCCATGAGATTGCCTGCATGGGTGGGTCCAGTGTGGTTATAATGGTGGGCTAATTAGATTTTATGGTTGTTAAAAGGGCTTGGGAGTGTGCATGTTATGTCGGTTATGTGTGGGTGTGTTGATAACCCATGTGGGTTACATAGGTAGTTGATGTGATCAAGTACAAGGCTTATTATATTGGCTACAGAAGTGGTTTAAATATAGGTATCATTACGAGAATGTCCCACTCAAGGCTATCCGAGTTGGAGGCTTAATTACACGTTCCATGTTTGTATAAACATTTAAAGTTTTAAAACGATAACCAGACATCATTTACCTTCTGTTCATGGTACTTGCAATTGAATGCTGGCTTCGTGCACCTTTTTCGTCCACGCATTGATAATTGCATAATTATGTATGCCGCTACCCAGATTAGGAATATCTCTACGATGGAATGTTCACAGCCATCTACTGTGGATTTCTATTAAACCAGTCGTATTCAAAAGTACACCCATACATCATAAATCATCCATGTACCCAGCCAACACACCCAAGTGGGGTCCATGTGGGATATTGGTGGTTTTAGTGGGCATAGGTGGGATTGGGCCTGGAAGTGGGCTGTTTTATGTGGCCCGAAGATGGGAAATTGGTGGGTGTAAAGTGGGCATGGGTTTTGCGTTGGTTGTCTGTGTGGGCCCAACATGGGTATTTAGCGGGCATTTTTTTTAAATTTTTGAATGGGGTTTGAACGGGCTAGCCCAGATTGGACCATTGTGTGTTAGATGTGGAATTGTTGAGAACCTATGTAGGTCCCACATGGGGTTTCGATGGGTTTGAAATTGCATGGTTACAGGATGGTCTACCAGGATACATGTTGGTACCATGTGGGAAATGTGCATTGCATGTACAATGTACATTGCATTATGTACATTGCATTTTATGAGGGCTTGCCCATGTTTTACAATGGCTTGTTAAGCACCCACATGGGTCCCACATCGGATTGGGATGGGTTAAAAATTACATGGACATGGGCTTGTGAGTTAGGCCCAATATGGGAATTGGGTGGGATGAGCATGCATTATTAACATGCTTTCTGAGAGGGCTTGCCCAAGTGAGTTGTTTGGGTTTGTTAGAACCAACGTTGGTCCTACATTATGTGTTCTATTGTAAATGGGTAAAAGCTGTTCTACAAAAGGGGCCCAAATGGGAATTGGATGGGCCGATCATGCAGTTACGTTTTGAGAGGGCTTGCCCAAAGTGAAATGTGTGTGCTTGTTAGAACCTACGTTGGTCCCACATAAGATTCTAATGGGTTCGAATGTGAATGGGTAAAAGCTGCGTTACAAAAAGAGTCCAATATGGAAATTGGGTGGGCTGAGCATGCGTATTTACAGTGTTTTCTGAGAGGGTTTGCCCAAGTGAGAACTATATACCAACCCACGTTGGTCGTACATGTAAATGGTTATACAAATGGTTAAACTGTCTTTATTTATGCTGCCCAAATAGGTCCCATTTGGAGAGCCCTTGGGGGCACCATTTAATGGTCTACCCTACTGGGAGATTCGGCACGAGAGATTTGTCCGCCGGCACCACATACATGTATCGTCGCATAGTTGACGATGTTATGAATCGGCTATTTTGGTGGTTTTAGGGTTTTAAATTGGCATCTTTGGCTGCTATTTTGGATTTCAACGTGGCAGCAGTTTTAGATATATTTCCATTATTGTTAACGTAATAATAATAATAATAATAATGTGTGGACTTATATAGCGCACGTATCCACCAACTAAGTGGTGCTCAAGGCGCATTATATCATTACCCCTGCTCATAAGACTCATAAGGCTCATAAATCATTCCTGAAACCACCTCAGCTCCCTGGGGAGTATACAGCTCAATTGCTGCCATTACAGCGCATATAGGGCTAATCAACCAACTCTGCCCTCACAGGTACCCATTTAACCCCTGGGTGGAGAGAAGCAATTATGGTTAAGTGTCTTGCTCAAGGACACAAGTGTCACGGCCGGGATTCGAACCCACATTCTGCTGCTAACACCAGAACTTGAGTCCGGTATGCTTGACCGCTCGGCCACGACACTCCACATAACGTAGGCCTACTTTTACACCTAAATTTTGTATTGCCAAAATTATGTTGATTATAGGTAGTGGATCTTTAATTTAAAAAAAAAATGTTTTTAATTTTTTTTAAATTTATTATTATTATTTTTTGTTTTCAAATACACGTTTGTGACTTAATACTCCCATTGCATTTAGATTGTCAGTACAAACAAAAGTAGGGCCTTTGTCACGCGCGGACCTAAAACGCAGTGATCTAAAAATTTATTCGAGCTATTTGCCTACCCAAGAAGAAGACAAAATAACATACACAGGAAGTCTGATCTTAAATTTACAAATAAATTTAATATAGAAAAAATATGGTAACCTAAATACAACTATTTACATGACAATAACAGCAGTCGGGGTCTTTTCCAGATTACAATTGTGGACCTGGTCACCACCCTTAAATACCGCAGAATATTATAATAAATAGATAAATTACTACTACCTTATCTAGGGTGCAACCACCAGTATCTATTTGTAAGTCCTTACATGTGGCTCAGGTGTAAACCTCCTGGGATATCTTTCCAGCAATGACACAGTTTATACAAAAATACAAAGATACAAAAATAGGTGTAAAATTCTCTTATTCTTTGAGTATGTAGAATTGTATAGTTATGTATAATTAACAGAGCACCTGGTTTACAAAATTCCAACTCTACAAATATATTGAATATTCACGAAGTTATAGAAATAACTAGTACGAGTGTAGAGTGTACACGCACTGATTAACATTACTACACACAAATGGCTACTTTTCACAATATAAACTGATTGGAAAAAAGGCGGTCTTAATAAGACTTGTGGCTCACAAGTGAGTAAATGTTTAAATTATTGAGCAGGGATTCACTAATC
The DNA here is from genome assembly GCA_029582265.1 of Zoroaster sp. YZ-2022. NCBI lineage: Eukaryota > Metazoa > Echinodermata > Asteroidea > Forcipulatida > Zoroasteridae > Zoroaster > Zoroaster sp. YZ-2022. Next base: position 32,321,970 of record CM055825.1, on the reverse strand, counting down.
CACCAATCCCACAAAATATTGACAACTCCAGCAAAAAGTTACGGCAACAGAGTTCAAGGTTAACTAATAGAAAAACACAATCGCAGATAAACTACGTAAGTACGTTATAATAAAGCAGGTGAAATAATTACATCACCCCTCAAAATGCCAGAGTCGAACACTGAGGTCCCGCATCTAGGACAAAAAAGTCGCTTACTTCTAGTAGAGCGGCACACACTACTAGGCCTGTGCGAATAATTCGATTATTCGAATATTCGCGAATAGTTGTTGCTAATCGTACTCGTATGTCCTGGTCTGGAGAATTACTTGCTTGACAAAACAGATTTCCATGGGGCAAGTCTTAAATTCAGGCTTCGCTCAAATACCTTGCCACTCGATCGTAGAACAAGTAGATGGTCCCCGGACCATGGGCCGAATTAATAAAAGTTAGCAATTGCTTCCTAGCAAAAGGTGTAAGCAATAGCAAATGGTTATCAAGTAAAAGCTCTAGGTCAAGCAATTGCTGAAAAATGTATAAAATAACCTTCTTCTTTGACTAGCACCTGTTGCTTGGCTGGGTTAGCAATTGCTTATGGGTATAACAATGATGGGAGGTCAGTTCCGGTTAGCCTAGTGGTTGTATGAGGCATGTGTTAGTAGTCTGCGAATACATCAGCAACATGGATGCTGCCGAAGATTTGGGGAGTGGTACAAATAGTGAGCAATCTTTGAACAAACTGTTCGTTAGTATAATCAAAGAGTACCCTGTTCTAATCGAGAAAAGTCAGTTGCCGGGGGCAAAAGACATGAAGGCAAATGCACTTAAAAAAGCAAAAATGTCAATTGCTACCAACACTGGTAAAGCCATGGATGAGAAGCAAATTTTGAAAAAGATAGGAAACATGAAAGGTCAAGTGAAGAAGAATACAGATGGAATGCAAACAGGAAATAGGAAGATTGTTTTGGTTCCATGGGAACAAGATCTGTGCAACATCTTCAAAGGGGATGAAAACCCGACTATTACGAAGATGCCATGCGCCATTTCTGCTGGTTTCAAACCAAGTACTTCGACTGCTGCTAGCCACTCCAAATTTTCAAAATTGAACCGAAATAATTTCCGGTATCTGGTAGTATTGACTTCATCACGATTTAGTATTTCATTGTACACCTTTTTATGTTCCCTTACATGCATAAACTCGGCCATGATGGCAGGAGTAATGCAACATGCAAGTGTTAGCAAATGCGTAAGCTCCTCATTGAGGATCTTGTAAAAATACTAGCAAGTGCTACAAGTCATTAGTAAAAGGTCTGGTTTATTTATATGCTTCCAAGCAAGTGCTAGTCTCTCTAGTAATTGCTTAAAAAACACAGCAATTGCTTTTTGCTAACTACTGGAAGCAATTACTTGCAAGTAATTGCTCACTTTTATTCATGAAGATTTAAGAAAATGACTAGTAAAAGCAATTGCTACTTTTTATTAATTCGGCCCCATGACAGCACTTGCAAAACGTGTAATAATGGAACTGAAAATATTCAACATTATTTGTTCACTTGCACTGCGCTAATGATATAAGAACCGATGAATATGTTAAGTTAGAAAGAAAATTAATCTCCATGAATCGTATTGATGTTTGGGAATTATTTATGTCAAGTAACTTAGATGTTAAATTGAACCTTACATTAGGTAGTGATGTATCAATTAATCCAAACAAATGTGATGTTGACAATATTGCTATTATTTTTGATGATTTTTGTAAATCTTACACCATGCGTGCATGGAGCTAAGAGCTGACTTACGTAATTGATGTTTATATAATTGTTTACTGCCATTGCTGTTGATTATTTATAGCTATTTATTGTATTGTTTCATTAATATAAAGGCATTGTGTTTAAAGATGATGGTCGCTTGCAGAGCTTGAACTACCCCCGGCGGGTTCATCAACTGCGTTAATCCATGCGTCTCAAATCCGCGGGTGGAGGGCGATTTTGACATGGACGGGATATTCTTGTCGCTTTGACATGTTTCTAAATCAATTGTTTTCATGTTTTCATTTCTCTTTTTGCGTATGGGTTACAAGACTGATGCGTTGGGGTGTTAGGAGATAGCCTATTAGCCTATCCGCCGAAACCCACACCGTTGGAACGCGTGTTGGGAGCTTTAGCCGGCACGGACTGCCGGGTGAGACGCGCAATTGTTGTTGGATGATTTTCACCAACAAGTTTTAAACATTAGTAAACATTGATTAAATGTTTAAACTTGTTGGTTAAATGTTTTAAACGGCTGTTGTGTGGTTCGCATGTGGTCCGTGTTGGTTGAGGTTTTAGCCAGCGTTCTAACTAGTGTACAGTGTTGTCAAATCATCTTTAAACACAAGACCGTGCAATTTATTTTGCAATTTATTTTGTAAATATCCATTTACTTGATATTATTTATTATTTGTATTTGACGAAGCAAAGCGAAATGCAGGATATAGGCCTACATTGGTCCATATGCATTTTGTTATTTTGCTCACCCTACCTCAGTAGACCTACCTGGCATTGTGTAGGTCTACATGGTTATCTCGCATACGACGGTGCGGCGTGTCAATGCGTCCCTTCGTTCAGCTCCATGCGTTCGCTTTGTTTCGCTAAATTATTACTATTATTTAATATTTTTATTATTAAATATTGTTATTTTTATAAATATTAATTGTTGTAACTATTGTACTTAGAAATTGTTTTGATGGATGCACCGATATTTACATACATCGTGTGCCACTGTTTCAAAAGTGTAATTCCAAATAAATAAATAAAATATTACCGAGTAATGCTGCGAATTGCGCTGTTCTCTCTATAGGCACTGCTGGTAGTTGTACGCATTGTAGTATTCGCGAATAGTACTCGCAAGTAATGCCTTTGAGGATGCCGACAGGGCAGGCTGGATGGCTGTGACTGCAGCGATTGTTACCTGTGTGACGAGATAGGGGTGGACCGACACAAGTCTAGTCTCCCCTTATGTTGTTAAGGTCTTTGAACTTCAGTGCAGAAGTAGGTCGGACAAGCTGCCGTGCATGTGGCGAGGCAGCCAATTGGCGCGCAGTTAGGCATGCGGCAATCAATTGAGGGTTGCAGTTCTTGTCGCTGGGCAGAGGTAGTGAGGCGGCGGCCAATCATGTTGTGGTTGGGCGGGGTCTCGCTGCTGTGTCGCAGCGTGGGTTTTTGGAGTAAGACACAGCCGGGCGCGGCGCGGCAATTTGGCAGTTGCCTATCTATGGAATTCCATTACTGCCATTTAAACGGCGCATGTATGGCGATGATGGTTTGGTCCCTAGCCTTTTGCGCCGTCAACGGCGCATAGTCGCGTCGTGCCGTCGCATAGTCGCGTCGTGCCGTCGCATAGTCGCGTCGTGCCGTCGCATTGTCGCATTGTCGCCCCGTACCAGCAGTTTGACTGAATTATCCAGTGCTTGCCAATAGGTGGCGCTGTCTTGACTTCAGAGGTACTCTCACCTTTTTCCCCGCGACGACGAATAAGTCTCAAAGACAAACTCAGTAAAATATCAATTGTTTTCTGAAGCGACATGGATTAACATGTTAAATAGATTTTGTAATTTGCAGCTATCCAGAACCGGAAAAAATACGGAACCGGGAAAGTCTTAGTGGGACCTGCTAACGGTCAACATTCATACGTCTAGGAAAGGCCTAGATTAAGCCTTAACAACATTTTACCCCTTTTTTTGACCGATTTCCTTTAAATAAACACGTAACAAGTACATAGTAACATACCCCGTTCTCTTCAAACTCCTGTATCAGCTGTTCCAGACCCAACTGGCGTAAAATAACATCCATCTTTTACTTTGTCTTTGAGACTTATTCGTCGTCGCGGAGAAAAAGGTGAGAGTACCTCTGAAGTCAAGACAGCGCCACCTATTGGCAAGCACTGGATAATTCAGTCAAACTGGTGGTACGGGGAGACAATGCGACTATGCGACGGCACGACGCGACTATGCGACGGCACGACGCGACTATGCGCCGTTGACGGCGTAAGCGGCTAAGGACCATCAATCAACACGGGCGATAATGCGACTATGCGACGGCACGACGCGACAATGCGACGGCCCTATACAAGCAGTACAAAACTATGTGACGGCACGACGCGACTATGCGCCGTTGACGTCGCAAACGGCTAGGGACCAAACCATCATCGCCATACATGCGCCGTTTAAATGGCAGTAATGGAATTCCATAGCGCTTGGGTGAGTTGCTTGCTTGTATTGTATGCAGGATAGCCGTCAATGTCCGACCTCACTTCACGGGTAGTGAAGTAGCGACCGAGCAGGGCAGATCGTACGGTGATCAGTGTTGTATCGGTACGGGCGATTGTGTAGCATTAAGTTTGCATTAGAGATTGATTGCATTGACTTTGGTTAGTGTGGAACTTAGGTTGATTTAGTATAAGGCTGTAGAATCGTTGTCTCGATTTCACAGGGGAGTCGAACAACGTTAGAATCGATCACAGAGGTCGATGTAGATGGCCTTGGAGAAATACTAAATTAGTTCCAACCAGTAGGAAAGTCAAGAATACTGCACTCATTTATTCAAGCTTGTGCTATATTTGTGGAGTGTCACTGAATCATCTGCGGTATGTTTTGGTGAGGTCCTCCCTTGCAATTAAAGTAGGTCAAAGATAAATAAAGGATAATAAGCAGGGTTGTTAAAGGTTTCCCAAGTCCCTTTCAGAGTTCTCTTTCCCCAATAAAACTCTGTCTATTTCTTCTCAAAATAGAACTGCGTGATGCTGTCTCTTCTTTACTGTTTTCTCTCTCTCTCTCTCTTTATCGTCGGTCTGTTTGTCCGTCTGTTCAGTTGTGTCTAGGGCCAAGTAAAATTCAGCAACCAACCGGGCGGTATATTTCCTCCAAACGAGCTCGCATCCCTGGGCCTGGAGACTGCTCGAAGATTTCCACGGTCTTAGGCCGAAGATAGGTTTCAGGAACTCTCGCCGCAGTCGGCGACTGTTTCTCTGAACCTCCGAGTTTATTTGACCTCGGGAGATTACGCCACACCTGCAATAATGATTGCCTTTACACAACATAAAAATTGCGATCGTGAACTGTTTGCGAACTATTCGCGAATACTATTCGCGAGTAATGCTGCCAATTGCGCTGTTCTGTCTAGGCACTGCTGGTAGTTGTACGCATTGTAGTGTTGCATTCCCCACGTTCGTGGGTCAACAAATAATAGTCGGACACAAACTTTCTTGTGACAATCTCAATCAATGGGGTTGGTTTATTATTAACATCACTATTTAACAATGGCACTAGTAACATGTATGACAGGAGTGGTAGCGTATAGGTACATGTCAATAGTTAAACTTATATACTTGTGCTAAGTTCCGAATAGGGTGTACAAATACCAACTATTGGGTACAGTCAGTGGGGACCATCGTTCGTTCATGCGGCTTGTCACTCGGCATACGGTACGGGCACTGCTATTCCGAGAGACGGGCGGCTGGTCGGTCTCTACGACGGGGACCACCGGGGCTTGACTACACGGGGTATCTGGACGGGGCCAGAGTGTGTATCAGACCGTATTAGCTACATGTAGGCGAACCAATGGCCATATCGACGCCCTGCACCATTGGTTTAACGAACGAGGCTCTGGACCGTAATAGTTCGGTATATCGCACTGTCATGGATCGAGTCGCAAAGATATCATTCGGAATCGCACTACTCGCTGAGATCAGGAAATCTTGGGGATTATATAGAAATCTGGGGCGTAGGAATGAATAAAACATAAGCCTAATTTAGCGTCTTAGCCAATGAGAAGCTTGGCTTCCGCGTCTAAGGGTAGAAACGTGTGCAAAATCAGGACATACAACAGGTCCTTGTTCCATATAAGGTAAGGTATTTGACGAAAGTGAAGTGATCGACAACTTAGAAAGGAGGGCGTGTTCAAGGGGAAAATGCTTACTGGGCATGTTAAGCTATTTGCTTGGATGCTAAGCTATTACTGCATGAGGGGAAACAGCGGCTGTGCTTGGGTAGGGAGCACTACACGCGGGCCACGGCTAATGACTGAGCGGGACAGTCACGGTGACTGTTTGGCCGTGGTTCACCCACGAACCGTGTTCGGTGTGAAGGGGTGGACTCCGAGGAAAGTATTCGGAAAATAGACTAAGTCCAAAGGACGGCTCCAGCCACGTGGCGGGAGGGTGTGGCACGCACGCAAGGCTCTCGCTGGTGTTGCATTATGCATTGCGTTGGCGCTGGATATGCATGAGCAAAAGTAGCGTCCTTGTATGGATTGCATATTCATAGCGGACAATCGAGGGTCCGGGGAAACAACCCTGGGACTTAGACTGCTTGAAATTGCATCGTCAGCAAAATATTGAAAGTGGAAGAAGTGAACTATAAGGGGTGCTAATATTTATCAAAATCAAAGGATAAGATTCGTAACAGTAGTATTCGCGAATAGTACATGCATAGCCGTTATCATCATTCAGCAGGTAACAGTCGCTGCAGTCACAGTCGGCCTGCCATAGCTTCCATAGCAGGCTGGCTGCCTCTGACTGCATCGACTGTTGCCTGCTGAATGATGATAACGGTGCACTCATTTGTCCTAAATAACTGTCTTGTCATTGTTCTGTTCATAGCCTTGCTGATGTCTAAAGCGCTTAAGAGCAGTGGCGTAACTAGGGAACAATTTTCGGGGGAACAAGGGATTGCACCACTTTTTCTAGGGAGAATATCAATACTTGAATCCTGCAGTCTCAAACAGTGACCTATTTTTTCTAAATTCTGCACCCGCGGGGGTACTTGCAGAGTGCTGAATGAACATACTTCATGTTTTTGTAGCATAAACTTGTGCTAATAGTAATTAAATTTGAACACTATACAATCATGTAACGTTTTTGTTTTTTGAAGAAAAGCTGGGGATGACGAATTGATGATTAAACAACTTCGATTAATTTACACTAACTTGAATGTTTCATGTTGTTTATTTATTACACATCAGTTTGTTTGAAAATGTCAATTTATTTTCATAAATATTAACTACGAAAAGCATGGTTCTATTGGTCACTTGCCTTTCGCATTGCGGGTGTAATTGCCTTTGCACTTGCAGGTAATGTAAGGTCTACTGATGAGTAATGATAAATCCCACCGATCCACTTATTGCATGACGTTATTGTTTGCCACGCCCCATTTGGTTCCCAAGAAAAGTTTGTCCAATAATGATAACGTAATTTGCGGTGAGCATAAGTCAATCACAAAACGCATAGGCCGTCGTACAAAATCAGTTCAGGGTACACGCACCACGTGTGTGCCTGAACCAAAGGTTTTTAAGCATAGTGCGGGGCACACTTGAGAAGCTTTGGACGTAAACAACGAATACGTCTAAAAAGTGGCCCTGCATGAGCATAAACACGTACTGCTTGCATGGTTATTTTTTATTTTGTGGATAGGACTAGGCTAATCGATTTGAAATAACAGGGGGGACCGTTAACTTATTGGTATTTCTCTTAACGGCGACTTAAATATAAACAAGATCTCTTCAATGCGTTCATTTTATTGGGTTTAGGTGGACTTCCCTCTGTTGATATGGGATGAACGTAACTGCGCGTGACTTAGCATGTGCTCAATGTGCACTGTTAATGCTAATTGTGCTGGAAGTTTCCGACGCTGCGAGAGTGATAATAACTCGACGGCGATTGGATTTTCACTTTCGACAATTTCGAGTACAAGTTTGCAAGAAATAAAGAAAAAACAACAACAGGCATTAAAGAGCTTAATGTATGTGTTTGTTTATTGTCTGAATGTTACAAATAGGCCAGAAATTACTATCAAAGCAATTGTTTTTAATGTTTTAGTACTTTTATAATATAAACATATACTACGCGCAGTATACTACGCGTATAGTCCATATGGCTGTTTGTTCCAGCTTAATTTGATAGCGGCAACCTTTTTGATTTTTTCCCTAAAATCAAGATCAAAAACCAAATAAGGGTAAGCAGGTATAAAGTTAAGTACGTCTGGGCTCAAGACTAAGCCGTATATGCAGTCAATGTAAACTGTTGTAAAAGACTACGGCTTAACCCCGTCCAGGCTGAATTCATCTGTTGAATATAGGACTACATAGGGTTACTTTAATAAAAGGGCATTTAGGGGCACTATGCAAGCCCTTGTAATTTTCTTAGGCATCTGAATTTTGAGAGGGCCTCAGGTATGGGGGAAACGAACTGACAAGAACGTAATTCAAGATATAAGCAAAGTGGTTGAAAGGTTATGTTTAAGTAGGTCTAGGCAATGTCTGCATCAGGTTTGAAAAGGCCTGTTTGTGTCTTTTATCAGTGAAAGTATAATTATATTAATATAAAGAGAATCAAAAGGGCTCCTTTGGATTTCAAAATGGCCACCATTTTGGACATATTTTTCCCAAATGTGTTACTCTTTGACCACCCAAATACATTGTTGCTTTATATTTAATGTTGTATTTTGGGTCTTGAAGCCTCAAAATGTCGTAGGCAATCATCTTGAATTTTAAAGGAGTTTCCATTTCGATTTGTTTTTCTTAATTTGACTTGCTAGCAAGCTGGTAGCAACATCAAAGAGAGTAAATGTTTACATATCTGGGACTTGCTTTCATTCCTTAGGACAATAGTTAGGATGCCATTTAATTGGCATCTTTGGCTGTCATTTTGGATTTCAACGTGGCAGCAATTTTAGATATATTTCCATTATTGTTAAAGTAGGCCCACTTTTACGCCTAAATTTTGTATTGCCAAAATTATGTTGATTATAGGTAGTGGATTTCTTTGTCAAATACACGTTTGTGCCTTGTTTTATTTGCTTGGGGTTACAGGCGGTAACTGGAAAGATTTCATAATAAAACACACGATATATTTGTCAGGAAATGTTTGTCTGGATGTCAGGATGTTGATCAGTATTTTTTAGTAAGAAAACAACTTAAAATAATATTGTTTATGTGGTTGTGTACATGTAATTGCTATGGGGTGGGAAACTGGAAATAAATTTGTCGTGATAAAAACAAGTGACAATTCAGGAAATGTTTAAGTTTCAAGTTTCAAGTTTCAGTTTCATGACATGCTGGTCCAAAGGCTGCAAATAACCTGTGTGGACCATTGTGATGCAGGCGGACAAATCTCCTGGGGCCGACTGGGATATCACACCGTCAATGTTAACCCATCAAGCAACCTTTGACGTATGAAAGTATGCCATTGCTACTGAATAGTATACGGATATTCTGGTGCCAAATTAACTCAGTAATTAATTTTCCCCACATGGGACCCATGTTGACCCCACTGAACATGAGGACCATAGTGGCGCCGGTGGTTAAATATCTTTTGACCCCAGTAGGGTAAACCCTACTTAAGACTACATGGGCTATCCACATGGAACCTATATTAGTAGCCCACTAAATGCCAACTTGAATATAGTTTTTATTCCACGTTGGACCCATGTAGGCCCCACATAAGGCCCATGTACAAATTACATGGGCTAACATAACAAAGTTCATAACTATGTCTTCAAAATATCAACATAAAACAATTCAGGTAAATCGAATACAGGTCGACAACATTTCAGATTAATGCCTCAACATCTGTCTGGAACCTTGGAGTCATGTTTGATAACACTTTATCAATGGATTCACATGTCAAGAAAGTCTGCCAATCTGTGTACACCCAAATAAGGAATACACGAAGTATTCGGAAAGTGCTTTCAGATGGTGATGCTGCAATAGTTGTGCATGCCTTAATCACATCCTGGTTGGATAACGGCAATTATTTACTGTTTGGCATATCAGAGTATCTTCTGAAGAAGCTCCAATATGCCCAGAATGCTGTTGCACGTGTTCTTTCCAGGGGGAGAAAATTTGACCATATTACCCCCAACACTTATAGCATTACATTGGTTACCCATAAAACAAAGAATTAATTACAAACTCGTACTGTTGACTTGGAAAGCACTTCACGGTTTAACTCGTGTATATACGAGACATGCTGTGTGCATACCATCCTCATCCTAATCTAAGATCCTCAAACAAACTGTTGCGTTCCAAGAACACACTCTTCATCGGGTGATAGAAGTTTCATTTCTTGTGCACCAAACTATGGAATGATCTCCCCCATCAACTCCGTACACTTGGCTACATGCAGAACTTCAAAAGACTTAAGACAAATCTCTTCAAATCTGTGAATTCTCGTTTTTAATTTTTCTTCACTTCTCCAAGCGCCTCGGAATAGGCAACTAGAATGACGGCGCTATACAAATGATGATGATGACGATGATGATGATGATGATGACGACGATGATGATGATGATGATGACGATGATGATCCAGTCTGAAATACAACCTGCCGGCATGCACAGTGCTGTAATTAATCACCAGTTAGTCAAGTGAATAAAAATAAAATACCCTAAAAATATTATTAAAACAACAGTGTTTAGAAAGTTAAGCAAGCAGGGAAAATATTTCATAAATCGCTGAAAATTAGAAATCCAAAATGGCGCTGGAGAAGATGCCAATCAACCAAAGGGCACTCTAAATATGTGCCCTATAAAATTATAACAAGTTGCCGGCAATGTTTTAAAAGACACAAACAGCCCTCTTCAAACGTGATGTAGACTTTAACTCTTTGCATATTTTATATTAGTTTGTTAGCAAGTTAAATTAATTTTAAAAGTCAAAATGGCTGTCCCTTTAAAATTCAAAATGGCGGCCTTGGCCCTACATATTAATAAAACATTGAGAATTCGAGACTCAATATACTGCGTTAAATGTAAAATAACAATGTTTAACTGGTTAGAAAGTCGAAAATCTTGTGAAAATATGTCCAAAATGGCGGCCATTTTGAAATTCAGAATGGCGGCCGAAGATGCCAATGAAAAAATGGCACCCTATTTTTGGGAATTCAGCATATCAAGATTGACAAAGTTAGCCAATAAAATCCATTTTGACAGCCTGGACTAACATTACGTGGTTATTGGAACCAGGCCAAATTTCGCATACACCAAGTATGATGGCTAAGAGAGGCCTCACTAATAGGGCAAACGTTCATACCCCTATGTGAAAAGGTTGTTTAAAACACAGTACGGCAGAATTCCAATCGATCCAGGACATCGTTTTACAGCAATAAGAAAAAATAAATAAACAATTTCAAAAAAATAAAATAAAAATAAACAAAAATAAAAAACAATTTGTGCTATCTACACGCAAATACAACCAAATAGTTTTGTGCGTAATTGTATCAAAGCTAAATACTTTGAAAAACACAGGGCACGTGGTAAATCAGGAAGTTAGCTTACTCTAGCGAGAATCATAGACTGTGTCTGGTCACTATTGGGTAATACCTAAACAGACTATGTTAGTGCATGTAGAAGGGCTTTACATGTATGTTCCATGGGTATATTATCACGGAATAGCAGACTGGAGTATCATTACGTTTTCAACTAGTGTTCGAAATTGTGGTCACCAGATTCAAGGGAATTACAGAATGTTACAGATTTAGTAAACAGTCACCATGATGTCAAATGAATTATACCAAAACCATCGTGGCTTGTCATTTCTCCTATTTCTTTGCTTCTTTCTCAGTAATGGTAAGTAAAGTTTAATTTTGCAAGATGGCAGAATTACATCAAATTTAGGCCTAACTGATTAAAATGTGGTGAATATTACAATAATAAATTATTTTTTATCATAATTCTCAAATGGAGGACCGCTCTATTTAGACGGTCTGTAGGTGCGGCAGCGTATTATTAAAATAGTCAAAAGTAATATTTGTAACTTTGCATGGTGAAAAGGATAAGAAAAGACTATTTGCGGTGACACCATGTGAAATTCTCAATTGAGTAGTAATTAGTTCTGAAAAGAACTGGTTACTGCTGATTACTACTACCAGGAGAATACCAGACTCTGGGAAATGCTGCTGCTTAAGCAGACTGCTGGAGAATCATGCTGAAGGATTAGTGCGTTGAACCGTGCAGGCGGGAAACTGTGGAATTGGGATCCTTGGAGTGTGGAGAGGAGTATGTGCTCGCTGAACTGAATCAGTTGTTAACGAGCACAGGGGGAAGGAGTGTGGGTGACTTAAGATGTAGGATATCCCTCAGTCTGGGGTGGGTTGTGGACTTTGAATATAGAAGATCGTTCGGTCCGTAGTAGGACTCCTGTACATAATACATATGTACATGTGTAGTATATATAGACCAAATTCCCATGTACTTTGCAGTGATGGTCACGGGTTTTAATTTAACTGTTAATTACTTCCCTTATTGACGAAAACTCAACTTGAATTTGCCAGATGAACAATAATTACAAATTATAATCAAAACATCCCAGGAAATCCACCTGAGAAATCACACTAAACAATGATTTACTCAATATGTTACCTTTATTATTGAGGAAATCAACCTTTATTTACATAAATCAGCCCACAAAAAACCCACACTGCACCCACTCCTGCTGCCCATCTTGGAAACTAACCATGGGGTTTCAACAAAATGAAGCCCGCACAAAATGCAGCGGCGGCACCAGACCTCTTAAACTGGGGGGACAAGAGGGGGAAAGCTTAAATTTAAGGGGGGGGGGGGTAAACATTAATCTTTAATGTAATTTTGTACTGCTTAAAAAGCATGACTTACCATCGGGGAAAAAATTGGGGGAGCAAATTGGGGTGGGGTGGCAAAAAAAGTAACCGGGGGCATTTGTCCCCCCCCTTGCCCCCCCCCCCCCCCCAGCGCCGCCGCTGACAAAATGCCATTTGGGAAAACCCTTTAAAAATTCATTGCTTGGACTAGCCATGTCACTAGGAAGGTAACAAAGATAAAGACATTTAACCGAGTGTATGAGTGTTAAGGCCTTGTCACACTGGGCAATTTAAAGGTAACCAAGTTGCTAGCAATTTAACCTGGGCAACTTTTGTTCAGTCAACTTGCATGTCACACGCAGCAATTTCAAAGCAACACACGTATTAATCCTGATTGCATGCAACCATGATGCAACTAGGTATCAAATCATTATTTAATATGCATTGGTCATGTTTAGTAATTGCCCATATTTATAAAATAATAATAATTAAGTAATTAATGAAAGGGCGATTAATTTGGTGATAAATATAATTTATAGGAGGGCTCTTTTTGAATAAAATATTTAATTTGCTCTACAATAATTATAATATTAAGAAACGATTCCACAAAATAGTTTTTACAAATGTAAACAACAATTTTAATAAGAAAATATTTTAGGGCTGTGCGTTTTTAGAATCGGATATACCCGGATATGATGAAACTTCGGATAACCGGATACCCGTTTTCATTTTTGTTTTAAACATATGCCTGTGCACAAATAAATCATAACAAAATTGACGTTTATAATACAGAGGTTAACATATTTAAATCGTTCTTTTCTTTACTGGATTATACTCAAACATCTTAGTGACATAAGTATTGTATTTACTGAAAGTTATTTCTGAAATAAAACTGTAAAAATCACTACAAAAGTGTCAGTCTTTGACGTTTCAAGCAGCTGCTCCAGGCCATTGGCAGTCTTAACGATTCGATACAATGTATCAAAAACAGTTGGAGGAAAGTGTGTGGAAACTGTCCACAGAGGCTTTATCATGGTTTAATCTCTTGAATCTCTTCTTGGCAAATAAAATTGTCTGTAAAAGTGTAAACATTACATTGTTCAAGAGTCACAGATTTCTATTCGCATTGCTCGAACATTAAGTCCGAAAATGAAAATAGAACCGGGTAATGACAGTTTCGGTCGGGTATCCGTCGGGTATCCGTTTTTGTCCACAAAATGAGAAAGGTCAGTAGCCCTGTAACTTTTCAACTAGCAAAAAGCCAAAAAGCCAGCTTTAATTTTAAAATATATTAAACAAGGAACTGTAATCAATATGACAAAACTAGCCTGATCCAGTGGCAGTTGGTTTTTGTCCACAAAATGAGAAAGGTCAGTAGCCCTGTAACTTTTCAAGTAGCAAAAGCAAACATTCAAAATGAAAACAAAAATGTGTCATCAATTGCACAATTTACTGAATGCACTTAGCATGTATCCAATTTAGCATGTATCCACGAAACCAGACTTCCAATCAGACACAAATGGCAACATTTACAAAAATACAAAAGGTTTTCTTGTAATTAAATGCTTATTTGCCTCTGACGTATTCCAGGTTTTTCTAGGCCATGTTTTCTTAAAGGGGAGTTACAACATTGGTAATGTTGGGAAAACTGCTTCTACGAGTATGCATACTATCTTTGGATCAAATTATACATTAATCAATTAACCTGTGAATGATTCAGCTTATTACATTTTGTCAGTCACAAGAAAATAGTGAAGATTTATTTGTGTATTCATTATGTGAAATTTATTCGAAATGGAAATTAGAGATTATCTTGAAATTGAAAGCACATCAGACAAAATAATTTCTATGAAATCATAACCGCAAGTAAGTTCACATTACAAATCAATGAATTGGATACATTTTTTAATTACCAATCCTTTACATTAGCATTAAATTAAATCAATACGATATTTTCTCAAAGGCCTTTTTAATAGTTTATAATAATTAAAATGAGTTATAAAGAAAGTGATAACAAATCTCATTTAGCATGCCATCTATAATTACAAAAACAACCCTCATTAACCCCACCCCTTTTGCATTTTCCATTCTGAATTTTGGTATACATATGTTTTCCACCACGACACACACGAATTTGTTTATTTTCCAATTAAAACTCATCAGTATTTATTCATCTCTCTGCAGCTTTTTGTTCAATTATTATTATTTTTTATATGCAGGCCCTTCTTTTTCCCTCTTTTTTATGTTACAAAACCATCTTCTTTCTTCAAAGCATACCTAATAGTCCGTGGGCTACCACCACCACCCCTCCCCCTGGGGATTTTTCAAGACAAATATTTGTGTAAACGTTGACCATAGAGCTATTGAAATCAGGTTGTCTGCAAATTGCCTGTTGGTGGGTGAGGCTGTGAGGGCGCTTTTTCAAAATGGCCGCCAAAATCCTGGCCACCTAACAAATTTTCACACCTGTCTGAAATGCTTAAACTACCTCAAGAAAATACTTGCAAGGATAGCTAGCTCTTGTAGAACTTATGTCAAAATTATAATAAAACTACTTGTCTTCACAGTGTCACGGATCTGTTCATCCAAATCCTACAGCCTGCATTTCTTCCTTTCATGTTTGTTACCTGTCCTATGAGCCTCTATCCTTTCGAAATTTTCTGAAGCCAGCGCTGCCCTGATAGCTTCCTCTAAAGTTGATAGA
Organism: Zoroaster sp. YZ-2022; assembly: GCA_029582265.1. NCBI lineage: Eukaryota > Metazoa > Echinodermata > Asteroidea > Forcipulatida > Zoroasteridae > Zoroaster > Zoroaster sp. YZ-2022. The sequence goes on along the minus strand of CM055825.1, from coordinate 32,306,701 downwards.
TTGGCTCTGAAGTTACCCTCACGGATCGACTGGCTAGCAATTGCATCTGAAAAATGACCTCGTGCAAACCAGTCTCTGAAAACTTGGGGTATGCTTATGCTGTCAGTTCTTTCGCACCTTGTCTGGGATTCTTCAACTCCATTAAGAAGTTCTCCGTCCCCGTAGGGAGGCCGAGGGGGTAGGAGGACCTTAAATACCAATTTATTATCCCTAGATCATTTCCAATGATACTCAATCGATCATGGGGAAACACATAGAGCCGAACTACATACATATGATGTGCGGTGGGGATATTTTTTGGGGGTGAATTTGACCCCGCCCCCAGTCCTTAACCCACCAGTATTTTTTTGCAGACAAGCAGATATTGCAATGGCATACAATAGGCTGCCCCAAAAAAGTAGTCTGGACTTAGTGTTGTAGTACGTTGATGTGATTTGTGTACAGTGCTGCAATAACAGCCCACTGTAGGCCTACTTATGATGACCACATTTGATAACCTACCTGTACGTGCATATGGAACTATCGACGATCGAGGAGCTTTGCTTCTCATGTTTTATTTGTGCAAACACGTTTAAACTTGAGTTGAATTGCGGACGTTATACACCATTCGATTTATTTCTCAATATTAGTAAAGCTCAAGGCCTTCATCCTGCGTGCACTTGCTTGATGCGCAATATTTGAACTTTTATATCCTGCAGCCTCAAAAGGGGACCTATTTTTTCAAAATTCTGAATAGGGGCACCCAGGGGCCACAGATCTCAGCTGGGGGCATGTTCCCCCCGTGCCCCAACCACCCCATAGTTACGCCACTGGAAATCATCCAACCAGTTATACAACTGAACCAATTTAATCAACATTTCTTAGAAACATATGCATAAACTAGGCCCCCTCACATCAGTACAACAAATGAAATTATTGCAAATAAATTTATCAGAAAGAGTACCCTTGAAGATGGTCCTATAAACATGCTAAAACGAACAATCTGAATCGGTCATACTAAAAGGCGTCAAGGACTGGATTCGCAACGTCAAGGCCTGGATTCGGCGTCAGGGCCTACATCTCAAGGGTTTTTCTACGACGACAACGAGTACAAAATAGCCGACAACAACATGTGAAATATGGCCAAATACCTACAGGAAGCGTTAATGTGATATATAAATATTTTCGGGGAATTTTAACTTGACAAGCGTTAACATTTTACGACGGCCATTTTGCCTTTTCCTTGTTTGGTCATGCGCATAGGACTGTACCATTTCTGAGCAAAAAAGCTAAAAGGGCATTATTAATCTCTGAACAAAGGTTTTGTGGTGCAGTTTGGTGTATGCATGAATTTGACTAATAGTTGTTGGTGTATTTTTGGTGTAGTCACAAGATTGGTGCACATTTTTTATATACACCACAGTTGTATACACCACTACAATGGGCTCCATGTGAAATAAAGATAGTAGATGATTATTCACATGAATTTCTCTCTTGTAAACACACTATTGGTTTCTGGATTCAATTGATAAAGTTGATTAAAACCCTGCGAGGAGTATGTGGGTGTGGTCCAGTTCTCGAAAACTGCTTTTTTTGGAACTACCCCTTTAATACTCGACCAAAAAACCAGACACTACTTGACTTTGTCACCTTTGACCCACTCTACATGTAGGAGTGTGCTGGAGTTGAAGGTGTATCGGGTTACATGTGGAATCTCACATAATGTTGTTTGCATAGTGTGCGTGTGTGAGCGCATTCAAACCGGGGACGTATAACAAAAGGGACAATGGTCCCCGGTTGCTATCACAATGGAGAACAATACGTCCCCGTATTTTTGGACAAAGGAATTTGACAAAGGATGTCCCCGATTGCAGGTGTTTACACACGTGTGTGTGTGTGTGTGTGGGTGTACTTACACGCCATTCGTTGTGGGGTACCAAACACAATGGAACAATGGTACCCCACAGAGAATCTATAGAAATTCTGGTACCCCACTGGAGAATTCTATAGAAAAGGGATAATAGAACGAACAAAGGAATACCCCACTTGTCAGCATGTGTGAGAGTGTGTGTGTGTGTGTGTGTGTGCGTGTGTGAGCGCATACAAACCGGGGACGTATAACAAAAGGGACAATGGTCCCCGGTTGCTATCACAATTTGACAAAGGAAGTCCCCGATTGCAGGTGTTTACACACGTGTGTGTGTGTGTGTGTGTATTGCAGTGTGCATAAGAATAGCTTCACGTGTGGGTGTATTGAATATGGAATTCCATATCTGCCATTCTAAACGTCGCCCGTTGCCCTTCTAAACGTCGCGCGTCGCCCGTCGACCGTCGACCGTCGACCGTCAACCGTCGCCCTTCTAAACGTCGCGCGTCGCCCGTCGCCCGTCGACCGTCGCGCGTCGCCCGTCGCCCGTCGACCTTCTAAACGTCGCGCGTCGCCCGTCGCCCGTCGCGCGTCGACCGTCGACCGTCGACCGTCGACCGTCGACCGTCGCGCGTCGCGCGTCGCCTTCAATGTGATTGACCTTCGCTGTATTTTTGGTAATGAAATAGAAGCATCAAATAAAATTTGCAAAAAAACAATAGTCTTCCTTTCAAGTTCCTATGTGAATTTTTCCAATAATTATTCCTAGCAAAATGGAACAGAGATATGTTTGTTTATGAAATTGTGATTTTTATGTGATTTTGTCTCTAGGAATATAATTGTTAGTGAAACTTATTATCTATTTAGTATGTAGGCCTATAAATGGGTAATAAACTGGTCCAACCACTCTCAAAGAAATAAATCCAACAAAAACCACATTCAGTTCAATTCTCACCCCCAAATCATCTAAACATAATCATTCAGATAATATGATATAAATATATTTAATATTGACAACATCAGAAACGTGAAGTAAACGTGAAGTAAAAATATTGCAATACCAAGGGATTGTAGCTTTGAACCAATAATAGGCATATCAGACGAGCGTAAAATATTTATGCAGTCAGGAAAATATGTAATGAGTGTTCTTTCACTCCAAGCTGCTTATTATAAACCTGGAGATTAGTTGCGGGTGTATGTATTTTCGTTTCGTTGCTAAGACTTGTCGTTAACCCCGAAATAACCTGGAAATTTCGTATAATAAGACTAATAACACGCCCCCGTGAAATTTGACCAGTCTCGTGTTTTGTGACCTTACGTCAAAGCCCAGTTTCATTTTATCAGCTGTCAGAAGCCCGAGATTTAGTATCATTTTTTACGGACACCTAATTGGGTTACTTTCAAATGTATTAGTGTCAAATGATTTCTGTTCATGTTCCTTTCAGTGTCACAGGGAAAGCAATAATGTTATAACTTTGAGAGTGGTTGGACCACTTTATTACCCATTTATAGGCCTACAATACTAATTAGATAATAAGTTTCACTAACAATTATATTCCTAGAGACAAATCAAAATCACAATTTCCGAAACAAACATATCTCTGTTCCATTTTGCTAGGAATATTGGAAAAATTCACATTAGAACTTGGAAGGAAGACTATTGTTTTTTGGCAAATTTTATTTGATGCTTCTATTTCATTACAAAAAATACAGCGAAGGTCAATCACATTGAAGGCGACGCGCGACGGTCGACGGTCGACGGGCGACGGGCGACGGGCGACGTTTACAAGGGCGACGGTCGACGGGCGACGTTTAGAAGGGCGACGGTCGACGGGCGACGGTCGACGAGCGACGGGCGACGGGCGACGGTCGACGGGCGACGGGCGACGTTTAGAAGGGCGACGGGCGACGTTTAGAAGGGCGACGGGCGACGTTTAGAATGGCAGGTATGGAATTCCATAGATAATGGTTTTAGGGTTTTAAATTGTTATCGTTAATCAGTATTTTTTTAATGATCGTTTAGGTGGCTGTGTACGTATAATTTGCTATAGGTGCGGGTAACTGGAAACTAATATTCCCTGATAAACACATGCGTGACAATTCAAGTTTTGTGGCATTAGGTATTAACTGTTTTAGGGTTTTAGAGGTCAGAAAGTCGAATACTCGGGGAAAATATATCCATAGCGGCGGTCATTTTAAAATTCAGAATGGTGGCCGAAGATGCCAATGAAAAAAAATGGCACCCTATTTCTTTTTTAAACAAAACTGTTTTCTAAATGTCAAGAAAATCCCGTATGTATACAAAAAAGGAAACACTTGTACGAATGCATACATTCTCAAATATGCATGCTTGTGGAGACATCTATTGTTCTTTCCTTTGTACAATACAATACAATACAATGAAGGCATTGATATACACAGTGTCTAAAATAAATGAGTCTTGAGAGATGTTTTAAATTGATTCAATGAAGCAGCATGACGGATACCAGATGGTAGTTCATTCCAAATGATGGGTGCAGCAGTATAGAAACCCTTGTTAGCCGCAGTTAAATGTGTAGTTGGCTTTTTGAAGATCCGGGAATCAGAATTTGAACGGAGTCCACTGTGGTTAGGTTGGTATGGTGTAATAAGCTCACAGAGATAGGATGGCGCAGAGTCAGTAACACATTTATAGGCAATAGTCAATGTTTTGTCCCTGTACTTAACCATTTTCTCATATGGTTTGTACACAAATTTCCTTGTGGAGCACGGAGTCCTTTAGAATTACCATGTAGAGACCAATTGTTCTTGCCTATCCCTTCTGTTATAGGACTCCACAAGGTAGGGATTATAGAAACATAATGCACTCGTAGGAATGCACTTATAATGTACCTCAAATAACAATGAGTTACCACATTCGTGATAACTCCTTCCGTATTTATATGATTTGTCATGGTTTGGTATTTTGCCTCAAATTCAACTATTTCCTGTATAGGTGTAGCCCTTGCTTTACGCAATCTACAGACCAAGCAGAGCTCTATCCATCCCACGACTTCTAGTGCTATAGGTGGAAATCTTGAGACATATGCAGTCACATGTAAGTTTCTTAACTATTTGGAAGAAAATAGAACGATTTAAATGTACAAGCCAATCGGCCTTGTTTTTTATTCCATTTTTCAAATGGAATAATGTGTATAGATTTTTAATCGAAAAGCATCAATAAACTTCCTACAATGATTGTTTAATATGGCATAAAAGAGTGTAGAACAACAAAATGCTGGTTTTAGTTAGCCGGTTAGCAAATTGTTAAATGGTTAGTGCAGTTTCTTTTTAATTTTAATTTATGTAATAATCAAATTATATCTTTAAATATATTTTTAGTCTCTGATATCTAAAAACAGCCAAAAAATAATAACGAGAAGCGAGCAAGAATAAATGTATATATGAAGAAACTGACCTGAAATATTATATAAATGGGAATCGAGCAAAGAAAATTTGGCCAAAAACCTAACTGAAGGGCTTCTCAGCCGTTAATAATGATCTGTCTACAGAAATCAGCATAATTGTCATCCAGAAATCAGCTGAGAATTCCTCCGTTTGCGTGGTTTATGGGAATAAAAATGATTCTGTTTTGAATTATACACATGTTCTGTATGTAATTTAACTAATTATTAATAATTTTCTCCATAATTTTGCTATTAAACGTAAAAACTATTTTCTGGCCGACCACCTTTCTCCTCCATTGACTTTCTGCACAAACGTTTTTCCAAAACCCAACTCCCTTCCAGGCTTATCAAGTCGACAAAACATGCATATCGGTATGCTATGCAGTGGTGGTGAATGCACTGGTGAACTTACAAGTCAAAAGTGGAATTTGACAGACAAACTCCCAAAATACCACAGTTAAATATACCCTAAAGGTCCAAACGTTTGACAAAAGTTGTCACAAAATACTCACATTTAAAACCACAGCTACACAAGGTAAAAGAGACATCCAAAAAGGAAAAATGCAAATAAACACTCAAGAACGATATAGCTTGCTGCAGGTCGTGATCAGCGCCCTCACATAATTATTCAGAACATAATGTCTTTATTTATGAATTTAATTGTAATGTCAGTAACTGTCCTTATATTTTCCAAATGTTTAAGCCCTTTCTTTGCTTGGGAAGCCTACCAGCCAAAGCTCTACATATATCTTTAATTCTTACTTTTGGAGTGCCTGTAGAGCTGTAGACGGACTAGTGGCTGACGGACAATGCAGCCACACAGGTATTTTACCTAAATGCATATAATGTATCAGAGGACTGCATTTCGTTTTAAGGGATTGTATGCTATTGGTGTATTGTATTTATTCATGCACTCATATTTCACAGTAATGAAGAAATATGTACAAGTTTGAGCTTGTAAAAATGCATTCAGATTAGTTTCTATGCTAATAATAAATACAGCATGTCAAACGAGATAGTATATTATATTGTATTAAAATTCAGTATTTTGTTATTGGGAAATTTTAATACCAAAAGTGTACATGGGGATATTGATATTTTTACATATATATATATATATATTCGTAAATAACTTCAAAGAGCCTCAATTGTATATTCTGACAGTATTTGGCAGTCATTTTCAATCATTTTCACGTTATCAAATATCTGAAAGTTACGGGGAAACGGCTTTTACAACATAAAGACACAATATTTTTACAGGTGTTTTATACAATCTGATTAGCGAATATTTTATATTATATTTTTTTCGGCGTGCTACTAGGTGCATGAGTCCCCCTGCTGAATGGCTGTACCCCAGTACCTCCAACAAAAACTTTAAAAAAAATTAGATAATAAAAGAGTTAAAATTTTAGGTCAAGTTATTGCCAGAAATCGCGACTTTTGAAAAAGCTCATCTGAATTTAAATATTCTACCGAATTCAACATTTTATTAATTCAACATTTTATAACATTTTATACATATTATATATTATAGATATTCTTTAAATCTGTTATTTTTCTCTCATCTCAGAAATCGAAGAGAACCCATGGTGGAAGGTGGACCTGGAGTCTGATTACTGTCTTGGTAAAATAAAAATTCTTAACAGAGTCGATAATAATGGTAAGAATCAATCCTAAATTGAAAAGAAAATATGAATTAAGAATATGCTTCAAGACCGTTAAAATGGTACAATATTATTAGCCGTGCTATTTTATGCAGTTAAAACATGTATAACGACCTTTTAAATCAACGCTTTCTGGAATAATATGAAATCAAGTATATTGCAACAATTACGAATAGGATTCTTTATCCAAAACTAATATAAAGATCCGATATGATTGTACTCTTTGGCTTAATTTTAAAATGTCAATATTTAAATTCCAATTAATACAATGGAATCCTTTTATGAAGAATTACTTCTAGTAATGATGAGAAGATTTTTCTACAATAGTAATAGTAAGAATCAATCTTAAATTGAACAGAAAATAGGAATAATAAATATGCTTTAAGACCGTTAAAATGGTACAATATCATTTTCTGAGCATAGTGTACATGAATAACTTTTGCAATCAGCGCTTTCTGGAATAATTATATGAGTTTAAGTATTGTCACAATTATGAATAGAATTTCTCATCGAAAACTAGATCGATCGGTACATGTACTGATTGTAGACGGTGGTTTTTAAAACGGCAAAATTTAAATTCCAAATACTACAATGGAACCCTTTTATGAAGATGTAAATCTACTAATGACGAGAAGACCCATCTGCAAATCTTATGTAATAACCGGCATTTTAATGTATATATTTCTAACGCAGTTTTAAAAGAGGTCAGGTTACGTTTAGTAGATGCGGTTGTACGGGCTGGTCTGAGTGCTACACCTACTGATAACATAATGTGCGGTAATCCAGTAACCAGTGATCAAGCCTTGTCCAGAGATTGGATTGAATTTACTTGTGATCCATCCGTGCAGGCTCGGTATGTTAGCGTCGATATCCCAAGATACGCATATCTTACTGTATGTGAGGTACGGGTATCGACGTATGATCTCCAGCCATCAGGTAAATGTATTGCCTTAAATGCTCGTTAAAGGGAATGTAAAATATTGGTAATTACTAGATTATCCAATAAATATATTATTAATCTAAAAACTTACTTGGTGTAAAGTTGGTACACTTATCACTCATCCTTATCAATCATTCTTAAGTACTTTCATCTTGGAGAAAACAGGAATTGTTTTAACAGATTTACAACTGTGTAAAACATAAAATACAGGTTTTCCGTCGCTTTCTCAGATACATGGGCACATTATTGTAATGAAACTTTCACACAAGTTTGTTGATTGACATATTTCTTAAAAACTAGAGGGATGAAATGAACGTACATGACCAAAGGTAAAAGATTTGTATTTCCAAATTAGTACAATTGTCGAAACTGTCGAAATGTTTAACTTAAATGTGATAAACACTGAATACAGTTATGTCTGAGGTGCTGAAATTTGTTCCCATAATTTGCGTGCTCGAATTTAAATTTGGTACCGAGTCCTAAATTCATTTTTGTCCACTGATCTAGTATTAGGCCTAACCATTCTCATTAAAGCAGTTCAAAAATACACATTTTGTACCATCCCTTTAAATTAGGCATCTATTTTTTTCCATTATTGACTTTATACCCCTTTTATATATTGTATGTGGGTTGAAGTCTCTTATTTCAAATTACACCGAGAAAGAGACCACGCCGCCATACAGCCACAAAGAATTGTGCAATGTAAAATCGCATCGTAGACAAGGCACTTCATTTAGTCATGACGTCAGAACACCAACCTCCCCCAGACTGAAGTAGGCTGCTATAAAACTAGAACCAAAAGAGGCAGGCAGGTCCGGCATGGCGATAAAGGCTTGCTCGTTATTATCACAAGGGGCACTCACCCAAAACAAAAGGTGTAAACACAACTATATGTCCATGCACGATGAATAAAAGGTGGGCACATGACCCATTCAATGCAAAAAATTGGATCCAGAAAATAAGGCTTCAAATATATTGTGTCCAACCTGACGATATTGCAACCTGTCATGTGTTCACCTGTAAGACCTCATATCCTGATGTTGTATTTTGTTTTCTGGTTACTTCAGTTCCAACTGCTTCCCCAAGTGCACTGATGTCAACCTCTGTAATGCAACGCAGTCTGAGTTTCTCCTGGAGTGAGCCACCATGCCGAGACCGAGGTGGTATCATCATTGGGTACACGTATAAGCTGACTCAAGTAGGTTCTGTAGACGACAATATGATACAACAGTCAGACACTTCTGAACAATCGGTAACCATAGATGGTTTGATACCGTTCACTGAGTATAGCTTTCAGGTCGCAGCCAGCAACAGTGAAGGAACTGGGCCATACAGTGATGGTGTTAATATGAGAACAGCAGAAGCAGGTAACACTAATCTTACACAGAACCCTAATGTGATCAGCTTTCCAAAAAATAATGTAGGTCTATTTTTGCATTATTGTATTGCCAACGCATCAAAATCTACATGGCCCCAAACCATTTATTATTTTGTATATTAATTATTAGAAGGTGGCAGGCAGGTCCGGAATGGCGAATAAGGCTGGTTCATTATTACAAGGGGCACTCACCCCCAAACAGAGGGGTACATACAACAGTATGTCTATGCAGTACAAATAAAAGGTGGGCACATGACCCCTGTCGATCTGCAAAAATTGGATCCAGAAAATATGACCTAAATATATTGTGTCCAACCTGACGATATTGCAAGCTGTCACGTATTCACATCTAAGACCTCATATCCTGATGTTTTATTTTTCTTTCTGATTATTTCAGTTCCAACTGCCTCCCCGAGTGAATTGATGTCAACCTCTGTAATGCAACGCAGTCTGAGTTTCTCCTGGAGTGATCCACCATGCGGAGACCGAGGTGGTATCATCATAGGGTACACGTATAAGCTGACTCAAGTAGGTTCTGTACACGACAATATAATACAACAGTCAGACACTTCAGAACAATCGGTAACCATAGATGGTTTGATACCGTTCACTGAGTATAGCTTTCAGGTCGCAGCCAGCAACAGTGAAGGAACTGGGCCATACAGTGATGGTGTTAATATGAGAACAGCAGAAGCAGGTAACACTAATCTTACACAGAACCCTAATGTGATCAGCTTTCCAAAAAATAATGTAGGTCTATTTTTGCATTATTGTATTGCCAACGCATCAAAATCTACATGGCCCCAAACCATTTATTATTTTGTATATTAATTATTAGAAGGTGGCAGGCAGGTCCGGAATGGCGAATAAGGCTGGTTCATTATTACAAGGGGCACTCACCCCCAAACAGAGGGGTACATACAACAGTATGTCTATGCAGTACAAATAAAAGGTGGGCACATGACCCCTGTCGATCTGCAAAAATTGGATCCAGAAAATATGACCTAAATATATTGTGTCCAACCTGACGATATTGCAAGCTGTCACGTATTCACATCTAAGACCTCATATCCTGATGTTTTATTTTTCTTTCTGATTATTTCAGTTCCAACTGCCTCCCCGAGTGAATTGATGTCAACCTCTGTAATGCAACGCAGTCTGAGTTTCTCCTGGAGTGATCCACCATGCGGAGACCGAGGTGGTATCATCATAGGGTACACGTATAAGCTGACTCAAGTAGGTTCTGTAGACGACAATATAATACAACAGTCAGACACTTCAGAACAATCGGTAACCATAGATGGTTTAATACCGTTCACTGAATATAGCTTCCAGGTCGCAGCCAACACCAGTGAAGGAACTGGGCCATATACTGATGCTGTTACTATCAGAACAGCAGAAGCAGGTAATTAACACTCATTTTATACAAAACCAAAAAGTGATCAGTGTTTCAAAAGAAATTTACATGGCCTATATATTTCGTTGAACTTTAGAGAATCTGTATTTACTCCAAACCATTTATTATTTTGTATGACAATGACAATGACATGACACTACACCCTGAGTATGCCCTTAGGAAAAACAATAAATCATACTCCTTCTTGGCAAGCAATAACCATGGCCCAATCACGCATTCTACAACTTTCTAGATGTTGACCTGTACGTGCATTTTTCCTGAATGAAGAAGATCGGAGAAAGTAAAGTAATATAGTATTTTCCAAGGACAGTCACAAATTATAAATAAAAAAGAGGAAACAGATTGGAACAGACAATGCATAGGTAGAAATAAATGGAAGTTGTAAAGATTTCAGATTTACATTCATATATTTCTGGGAAACGTGTGAAAGAAATCATTACAATAATATTTCTCACAAATGTCAATAGGAGGCATGTACTATATAGCAGGAAATACTGTGAGAGCGGTGCCAAACATTTGGCGAATTGATTTTCCTTTTTGGAAGCAATTGCTATTGTTTTTCTTAAATGATTACACTTCTGAAAATAAACATATTTCAGGATATCTGAAACATTATATTTAAAAAAAAACAGTCGGCGCCACGGTGACATATTCGGATTCAATAAAAACATAAAACTTACTTTATGTAAAATTGGCGATGGCATCCCATTGATTTTTTTGTCTGATGTTCAATCTTTGTAATGAAATTAATAACCTAATTTCCCAATTGAATTTTTCACTTCAGGTCTGCACTAGGTCTGTTCACAGGTCTGTTTCTTTTGCAAAGTATAGATGCATTGATAGGCATGTTAGGTCTGCACTAGGTCTGTTCACAGGTCTGTTTCTTTTACAAAGTATAGATGCATTGATAGGGTTAATTTATTTCACAATATCAGAATTCATCAATAACAATAAAAGTATTACAAGTATTGATATAAAAGTATTACAATAGGAAGTAAAAGTGAGCCCAAGATATGGGTGATACTGCAGAGGGACCCATTGAGAAGCAGAGCTTGCAAACATGGGTGCTTCAGCACACATGTGCATTGAGTATTACAAGTATAGACACAATAGGAAGTAAAAGTGAGCACAAGATGTGGGTGATACTGCAGAGCATGGAGAAAGGAAGGAAGCAGAGCTTGTAAACATGGGCCCCTTAGCATGTGCATTGAGTATTACAAGTATAGACACAATAGGAAGTAAAAGTGAGCACAATATATGGGTGATACTGCAGAGGGACCCATTGAGAAGCAGAGCTTGTAAACATGGACCCCTTAGCATACATGTGCATTGAGTATCACAAGTACAGACACAATAGGAAGTAAAAGTGAGCACAAGATATGGGTGATACTGCAGAGGGACCCATTGAGAAGCAGAGCTTGTAAACATGGGTCCCTTAGCATACATGTGCATTGAGTATCACAAGTACAGACACAATAGGAAGTAAAAGTGAGCACAAGATATGGGTGATACTGCCGAGGGACCCATTGAGAAGCAGAGCTTGTAAACACAGGTCCAATGCAAAGCCGGAAATAAGAAATAAGAAGAATGTCCATTGTACCATGGGCCCACTGCATGATGAAGTTACATGTACAATGTAATAGGGCTCAATGCACATGCTGCACAAATGAAAAAGATAGTTAAGCATACACACGTAATACACAAACAAGACAATAGACAATGGCTACAGAACAGATAGGCTTAAATAAGTCAGCGTGGAATGTTCAATAAATGCAAAACATGGTTTCAACTACAAGAATTCAACAAGATAGATTTAAAAATGTGAATAATTTTGATGATTTAAGTTCATCGAATGTGTTCCAAAGCCTCGGGCCCTCATAGTTGATACATTTACGAGCAAAGGGAGTTCAAGTTGATGGGATATGAAAATTGGAAGCTTGACGAGTGAAATGAGAATGAATTTCAAAACTCTTGCACGTTGATTGAAACATGAGGGACCCAAGCTGATGAAAATATATATCTTTAAGTTTTAAAGTCCTGTGTTTAATAAAAAAGACGATCCGTATGTGCATAAAAAGTCAATACAATTAATTACACGTAAATCTCTCTTCTGTTGCAAGTATTCCATAGTTAAGGTAAGATACAATTAATGTATTATAAAGAGAATCAAGGACAGATGAGGGAATAACATGTTTGATCCTATTAATCACACCAATGTTCCTAGCAATAATTTTACAAAGATGATCAATATGATTATCCCATGTTAATCCAGAGTCAACAAACAATCCCCAATTTTTTTTAAAGCGTTTAATTCGATTTTAATATGGATATCTACATTAACTTAACCACCCCAAACCCATCAAACTCCAACAGAAGGTTTTGTTGGATTTTGATTGATTGAGGACTGTGTACTTAGCTATTGCTGTTGGACTATGATTGGTTGAGGACCAATGGCATATGCTGTTGGATTTTGATTGAGTGTGGAAGGTGGTTCTACTAGCATGCAACATTGTTGGACTTTGACTGAGTGGGGAAAGTGTGTGTATGCATGGTGTATGGTACTATTGGCATCAGTGTTGTAGTCGAGACCGAGACCGAGACCGAGACCGAGACCGGAAGGTCCGAGACCGGAAGGTCCGAGACCGAGACCGAGACCGAGACCGAGACCGAGACCGAGACCGAGACCGAGACCGAGACCAACCCGTCGAGACCAAGACCGAGACCATGAAGGCCCGAGACCGAGACCTGCATAAATAAAATTAATAACATAATAAAAGAGTCAAACAAAACTTTGTGTGATTTTGTGAACACTTTTATTCTCATGAAAACAAGAAAAACAACAACTTTTGCCATTTCTTTGATCGGAAGTTTACATCCATCTAACAAAGAAATCTGGTTTCTTTTAGACTTTTCCCTGACTGCAAGTACTCTTCATACCTTTTAAAAAGCAATAACAAATGATAACTTTAATTAAAACTTAAGAATAAGAAGATCACAAAAACTGGCACAACAAATTTTTAATCTTCACAGATGGGAGGGCAATTCATATAGCAAGAAGCCTAAAACCAAATAAACTTTATTTCACAAGGACATGTCTAAAACCACAATGAACGTGGACTGATGATTGACTTGTAAAGTTCACCCCAGGGGATCCAGCAGGGGAAAACAACATGACTTTACAAAGATTAGTTGATGACACCCCGACCCAGGAAGGAACAAAACGTGTTGTGGTATTTATTACTTTAAAAAAGTGGGTGACTCTTATTCATTAAATTTGAATAACAATTTCCAACAATTACAAAATAAATGTAGGCTTACTTACTTGGCTTTGTGCGCCTGGCTCAAGTGCCTGGTGAATGCCGAACTTGTTCCAGATCGTTCACTTATCCGAGTTGTTTTGGTGCAGAAATTGGACACTGCTGAATGCTTCTTATTCCCTGCCTTTGTGTCGGTGAATTCTTTGTGGTCTTTAAAACCAAACTTGATTACCGATAGCGCGATGAGTTGGTTGACATATTGATTACTTCAAAACCTCGCGCAAAAAGTTTACAACTGTATGTGCAGGAAGTACTGGTACACACACACACACACACACACCCTCACGCACATTGATTTGTGGGGTATTCCTTTGTTCGTTCTATTATCCCTTTTCTATATAATTCTCCTGTGGGGTACAAGATTTTCTATAGTTACCTTGTGGGGTCCAATTGTTCTATTGTGTTTTGGACCCCACAACGAATGGTGTGTACGTTCACACACACACACACACACACACGAGACCACATGTGAATGCTTAATACAGCGGCGACAGCGTGCGTTCTTTCGAACAGGTAGTACATGCCACTCACACCTCGATCCCAAGTTTATCGAACCCTAATAAAGCCGCGTGGGGCATGAGTTGATGGTTGGATGACGATCGCACCACAGGGGGCGGGAAAGAAGTAGGCATCTACTGCACGTTTGGTAACAAAATGTGAAATCGTTTTACGTTTCAACGGAACCAAATAAAAACAAAAACGAATAATCGATTATTTTCATGTGTTGCAAAGTGGTTAAAAAGGCTGGTCTCGACACGAGACCAGTCAAATCTTCGAGACCAGAGAGGTCCGAGACCGAGACCAAGACCGAGACCACAGGGTATCGAGACCGAGACCGAGACCAAGACCGAGACCAGGAAAAACCGGTCTCGAGACCTACAACACTGATTGGCATGCAACTGTGTTGGACTTTGACTGAGTGGGGAAAGTGTGTGTATGTTATGAGTGCATTGCTTGTTTCACTGGCTACACTGTGACCTCTTGTAATAAATAACATATGCTCATCTTGTTTAGGTGGGGAGGGGTGTGTATGTAGTTAAGTGCTTTGTTTGGTACACTTTATTGCTCTATGCTCTAATTATGGACAACCTGCTGTAATAAACAACTGATAAAGGCAAATATTGTACTTAGATATGCTTGGCATTGTATCTAACATCATACAACTAGAACCTACCATTTATTCTATAGGGTGTTTTAGTTTTTGTATAGTTTAGTTTTTTTTTAGCCTGAAAATAACTGTTGGATTATGATGGGTTGAGTACTGCATGACTCCAATGTTCAAACTTTACTTTGGGCCATGTGTCCCCACTTAATCAAAATCCAACAGCATAGAGCCTGTTGGAGTATGATGGGTTGAGTACTCTTCCTGTAAGTGTTTCAGCGGCGTAGCCAGGGGGGGGGGCTGGGGGGACACGTGCCCCCCACAAATTTCCAGTGCCCCCCCAGGTGCCCCCCCCCCACGAAAAATCCTCATAGTGCCCCAAAAAACAGAAAAGATAAAGAAAAGGGAAAAAACCCATACCCGCTGGGCCCCCCACTTAAAAGCAATGCCCCCCCCCCTGTGCCCCCCACTGAAAAAGTCCTGGCTACGCCGCTGAAGTGTTTGATGGGTTGAGTACTGCAGGCTATGGTGGGTTACTACATGGTGTTGGAGTTTGTTAGGTTGAGGCAGCATGTTAGTGGAAATGGGGTTAGGGTTTTAAACAGCTGACTCCTGAAGGTTTCAGCTAAATTTCATTGTGTTGGTTACGATAGCTTGTGGAAATGCATTCAGATTTTGGTATTTGTGTATTCTTTCCTCTAAATTTATTGACAATAACAAGACCTTTTCACGAGGTAGGTTTGTAACATTAAAATTGTTCTATTTGGTTAATTTTTGAATAACCAATCAATAATATCTTATCTTGAAAGGTCAGGCTATTAACCCCCCTCCATGAAGACAAGAACATACAGAATGTTATTATTTTACAATCAATCTGTTTCACTCACGTTTTATGTGTTTTGTCCAAGCACCAGGTAATAAAGACGTCACAGGTACCGTTATTGCGGTAATTGTCTCCATACTTAGTGCCCTATGTTTGATTATCGTCTGCATAGTGTGGAGAAGAAGACGCAATAATCTACCGAGTGACACACGGGGAACCACTCAAGGACAGGTAAGGGGAAAAAAACTACACGACAAAAGCCTGCTTCATTGATCAACTTAGGCTCGATTTTGCCGACTAAGACATCGAATTCAGACTGAAACTCGATATTGGAGGAGGGAGTAATAACGCCACATACACCACACCCCCACACTCCCACAACCGCTTCCTTTGCCTACGAACCTGGACCACTTTAGACTTAGTGATGAACAAAAACCTAAAGTATTAGAATATATAGTTACAGACGTGTCAAATACAGTCGGTCGTTGTAGAAAACATCTATCTTTCAAATGATACTGGCTTTAATTAATGTCAACCACATTTTAAATTTCTTAAAATATAAATATAATGACAGTTACGAATCCATTTTTAAAGCCCACATCTTTAAATACTTGGTGTCACTTTCATTTAAAAAGAAGGTATAGCATTTATTTTCTAAACTCAAATTGTCAGGAATAATTCAGCACAATCCGATATTTTGAAATAATGACGAGTAAACATTACTTACACTGTACGCCTATGCTCACTCTCTTTAAATCCAGATATTAAACATAAAACAACTTATCTGTAAAAATGTTCGCCTATGAAGTTGTTGCACCAAGTTACAGCACCTCCGACAAAATTATTTATAGGAAAGATTGATACTATCATCAACTTTAAAACATATCCTATCTAAGTTTTAATTAAGAGACAGTACAAATCATCCTTACCTTCGTTTAAACAAGAACCCAAGAGTTTTAAATTAAAACTTAAATATTGTTTTGTTATTACCACTTATATACTTTGTATTTAACTACACATTATTTGGTAGGATGTGTCAATATCTTAGCAGATATAATAATTATTAATTGTTCAGGAGATGATGATTAGAGATTGATATAATATGGTGCTACCGCAAACATTACTCCAACTGTACTTCCACCATGCAAAGCTTCAAATCCTACTAACACATGTTTGTACATGTAATTCTAAATTTCTATTTTTTTTTTAAAGGTTCTATCTCAAAATCCATCACCACCTGTTCGTGTTGAAGAATCAGCAAGTACGGGCCACACATCCAATGATAATGACATATACGATGACGTTGATATTCCAGACTTTGCACTCGAATGGGAAATTAAATGGGAGAATTTGATTATTGAGGATAAGATTCTGGGCAAGGGCAACTTTGGTGAAGTACGACTAGGTGGCGTAAAAATACGAGGCAAAGTCACTAATGCTGCCATCAAAATGCTCAAAGGTAAAATTAACAAGATTTTATAGATAATGCATGTTCTTGATGAACATTAATCAACTAACCTGGGAAAGTTTATTTAACCATTATTACGTTGTTTAGTGAACGAAACATTAATATTTTTAAAATGCATTCAGATGTTTTATTCTTATGTGGAATTTTAGAAAGAGTTATTTTTTCCATTAAACCTATTGGCAAGGTTTAAAATTATGATTTACCTGTTATTAACTGTTCTTTAACACAAACATAAATTAACAGTTATTTACTATTCCTTGTGTCCAATGGGTATAACCAAGGTGGTGTGACCAAGGCTGCTGCTGCTGATTTTATGCAAGAATTTGAGACCATGACTAGGATCGGAGCACACCCAAATGTTGTAGGTCTCTTGGGTTCTTGTTTAAACGAAGGTAAGGATGATTTGTATTGTCTCTAATTTTTTCACCTGATAACGTGAGTCGATACCATTGGTAATTACCCGATTACAACATTATTACTTCTTGTTAAGCTGGTGATGTTACCAAACAAGCTGGGAAATTATTTCGTCTGAAATAATGTAATGATTTTAGAAAATTTAAATGTTTTATAAATTTGGAATTGGTCATAGCTGTGATCTATTAGAATAAATGAAACAAACGTCAATGCATTTTCACCATTTTCTGGTTAACAGAATGTAATGAGACTTTCACAAGTAGGTTTCTGTTCATCTATCTTGATTCCCATAAGGTAGGTCTATCATGGAATTACAGATATTTTACCAATGGTGTACAATTCCATTAATTAATTTCCGCAAAGACGCAAAGTGCTGTGTGCTCAGTGAACCATGTTGGTCAGGACAAAATCAAAGAAACATTTTTTTTACAATAATTATTATTCAAAGGAACTTTATATGTTGCGCTGGAATTCCTTCCTGGAGACAACCTACTTAACTATCTGCGGAATAATCGCCCAATAAAGCTACAAGGGGGGCGAGCGAAGTTCATTCCGTCTCCTATTACTTTCTCAAACTTGCTGAAATTCGCTGTGGATGTTGCTAAAGGAATGGAACACTTATCAGACGCTGGGGTCAGTATCACTTGAACTAAATATTTTTCTTTTGATTGTCTGCATGAATCTCTTTAACGACAGGATTTATTATTAAAATAATGTGAAATAGGTCGGAACGTACTGTGATTTTTTTTATAAAGCATTTATTTTGCTCAAATATATTCGCAAATCAAATTTTTCTTCCTGCAGATAATTCATCGTGACTTGGCTGCAAGGAACATACTTCTTGGGGAAAACTTGATCGCCAAAGTTTCTGATTTCGGGCTATCCAGGACAGATACTATCTATGTGCAGGAATCTTCGGTAAATCGAGAGTTTAAGATTAATAATTTGAAGCAATGGACAATCATTTATTTACATTCAAATGTTGATTATGTTATTGTGTTGGTGTTATAATTTATCAGACTATAATATAACTTGTTAATTATAGGTTATTAATTTCAATTAATTTTTAGTAACGTAGTCCTATTTTGCTTCAGAAACATTCATTGATGCATGATCTTGTACATGTACTTAAAGTCTACTCATAGAATTTACCAATAGATGTACCTATAATCACGTACACTCAAGAAAGGAAAAATACAGCATTGGTATTAAGAAAGTATATTCATTTCAAACCTCTAATTTTCAAGAAAATGAATTATCATTAAACTAACCCATGATAATTTCATCTCAATAGAAGATCACGTTTTAAGAAAACGACAAAAACAGATTTAAACAAAAAGTTTATAATGTTTTTCAACAAGTTGACTGACGACAACTTTTTGAAATTTGACATAACAATTCCTTGTTATACTCTAAGATAAAACGGAGTTATTTCTCCGGGTGATTGATACTTGTACTGGCTTTTCAGCAAGTAAGCAATAAAACAATTAAGTGAGCGTTTATTATGATAACCTAGTTATTACTAATAATTTTCTGTAACTATATATTCACACTTGTTTGAATCAATCTAGACCAGGGTACCTGTTCGTTGGCTGGCCATTGAATCCTTGACACGTCAGACATATGCGTCTAAGAGTGATGTGTAAGTAAAATTCAACTTTACTAAACCAGTACTAGTCAGATGTCTGTAAGTGCATCCATACTTTATAAGAATAAGGAAAATATGTACAGAAATATTTAGATATTTAGTAAAGTGCGTCATGCTGAAACAACCCCAAGTGCTTGGACATGATTAAAAAGGTTAAAAGTTAATGGGCCTAGCATTATCAATTTCAAGAGAGCTATACGTTCACAATTATATTGTATTCCCATTGTTGTTACTTGTATTATTATTTATGTTTAACACGCAGATGGTCATTTGGAATCTTACTCTGGGAGATAGTGACATTTGGTATGTATGTATACTATTTACACAATGCTTTAGCCATATTATTGTTGCGAAAACTGTCAACTCTGTTTATGTGTACTACTTAGGCCTAAATGCAGATTTGGCCCGGTGCCATTTGCTAGCCCGGTGAGAACCCATAAATTGGTACGGGACTGGGGTACCGTAAGCATGGTAAGTGCGCACTATACGACAGTCTTGGTCAAGGCTATTCAGGGCCAGATTTAGCAGTGGGAGTGAGAACATACCGCCCATCTGGTAGCTCATATATTGTGGTCATTTATTTGTATTTACATTACAGGAAATGGTTTTCATGGGCAGATCCAGGAAAAATTAATGAGGATGTGTTTTTCCTGTTCAGGCCTCATTTATAGACATACAGGAAACCACAAACAGATCCACAGTAATTATGTTTCATTCCACGGCTTCTGGTGGCTTCCATCAGCAAACAGAATTTCATTCTAATGTTTCAATGCAATAAGTATGTTGTTTTTTCCTCGCATTCATGAGAAAAACATTTTTATTGGTATAATTTATAAACCTCCTGATATTTATTATAAATATTTTTGTTGATGCTTTTGACATCATGACCAATATAAATAGGGAGAATAAAATGTCTTTTATCATGGGAAATTTTAACATAGATCTCTTAATAACACTCATAATTCAACTCTCAATTGTGTTTTATGAAGTGCCATGGTCGAGCGGTTTAGTGCATCAGATTTGTGTTCTGATAGCTGAGTCGTCAGAATTTGGATTCGAATTCTCGAATCCTGGCTGCGACCATGGTAGTTGTGTCCTTCAGCATAATTGCTTCTCTCCACCCAGGTGTAAATGGGTACCTGTGAGGGCAGAGTTGGTTGTTGTGTTTGATTAGCCCTATATGTGCCGAAATGGCAGCAGTTGGGCTGTACACTCCCCTGGGAGTTGAGATGGATTCAGGAATGATTTATGAGCCTGATGAGCAGGGTATGTACAGCGGCTTGATCTAGTTGCTAGGATATATGTGCTCTATAAGAACTGTGTATTATTAATATTAATTCTATTTTCAGCATTTCCAACCTGCCTCTGTTAACTCTGCTACTTTGATTGATAATTTGATTAAATGGTAATGACCTACTTACCAAGAGTGGTATTTTATTTAATGATATATCGGACCACTTACCAGTGTACCAAAATACTTTTCAATAATCAACCGGTGGCGTAAATCTGAACGTATTTAAAGATTTAAGCTGAATGAAAGTAACGTTAACTGGAATGTTGTTTTTCCACCAATGAGCCCAATCTTGCACTCAATGCTTTCCACTCTGATTTTTGAATTTATATGCTAGGCAAATAACAAATCGATCGTCTAAATTACGCCTAAATCGTAGTTGATGATGACGACGACGACGACGACGACGACGACGAGTATAGCGCCGGTATCCGCCGTACAAAACGGCGCTCATGGTGTTTGTACACAAAACAATATCAACTGTTAGCAGGAGGATATACATGAACAAATATTCAGAGTCAAACAAATATAAAAACAACAGAAAAAGCAAAATAATACAGTTCATAAAACTGAAAGTTAATCATATGCATCCTTATACAAGTAGGTTTTCAAGTTTGTCTTAAATACTGCGATGCTGCCATTCTTGATCCATTCTTCCATGCTCCAAAATCACCAGCCAGCGAATAACGGATTAGGCAGCCTTTTGTATGAGATCAGAGCAAGAGACCAGAAGGCAACCGAGCGATACGCTTGAATAACCGAGTGCTTTCACAAGTCACATCAGGCTAATAATTAGACCGGGCCAGCACTGGGTGTTTTATGAGACTAGGTTATATCTGCATTTAGGCCTTATCTGTAGGTTACACTCAGTAATCTTTGAGACCGTCTTGAAAAATCAATGAGGAGTCACTTCCCAATGTGATACATGCTTGGAAAGTACATTCATTAAGTTTGTTTTATTGGTTAACTTAAATTACTTAGGTGGAACGCCATACCCTGGTATCAAGAATTGGGAACTAAAAGATCACCTACTGCAAGGATACCGTATGCCCCAGCCAGAAAACTGCCCAGATGAAGTGTAAGTCGAATAACTCACAACAATTTGTTTTACTTGCTATTGACCAAGGTTAGCTTATTGTATCAATCCCTTAATTGGTACACATTTGGGGATTCAGGTATTTCCTGGGATAGTCTTTATAATTTAGTTAATGTATAATATAAAAAACGAAGTTAATTTGTTTTTAACACTGTTTTTAATTTATGCCAAATATCTAGCTATGATTTGATGATGCAGTGCTGGCAGAGAGCACCAAACAAACGTTCAACCTTCACAGAACTCACCGAAGCTTTGGAACAAATAAACGACATTCCAGAAGACCATGTAAGTTTGTATAATCATATTGCTCTGTACAGGCTTAACTTGGCGGCTAATTATTCCAGTATACATCGTGATTCGGATTTGGTCTTCGAATAATAATTCAAATTATAACATCGGACCAACATAGATAATAGATTAATTCAAACTGGCGCCATTAAGCAAGTATTTGTCTGCTTGAATGTTTGCCTCTTTTTATATATTCATCATTTTAATTTGTGTTCCATATAGGCCTGATTCCATGATTGATTGACATGATAAAAACGACTTCTTACTTTGTGTTTCTAGACTTACATGTCACCAATCATCTATGTAAACTTCAGTGTCATCAGGCCAGAGTTTGACAATAACTAGATTCCTTCATGGTCAACCTGTGGTCTATGACGTTAGCAGTCATCTCATATCATCTATCCTCTTCGTGTCCTTTGGCACATAAGGCCCTGATGCGCTCCTTCCACCTCCCCGTGTAATTCGCCACCGACCTTGCCGCACCCCAACCTCTCCATCCCAGTTTGTCCCTTTCTTTTTCTACAGTTCTTCTCCAGCTTGTTTTTGGCGTTCCTACACGTCGTTTTCCTTCAAGTTGCCAGGTCAGAGATGTTGCCCAAATCCTGTTGTTATCCATCCTTAAAATGTGTCCAATCCATGTAACTCTTTGATGTAGCTCAACATTGGATATCCTGACGTTAGCAGTCCTGATCAACAATAGCTTGCAATAATATAAAAGGCTACAGAATTATCCACTAATGTCCTCACACGCTTCACCTGCATGGCGCTTACTTTATGTCCTAATCCCAATTACATAATGAACCATTTTTGGTGTTACATTGAAGTCTATACATTATAAGCTACTTTTTATATTACCTGCGAGGTGAGAGTTACATTATGAGCCCCTTTTCTTCTTACATTATGAGCAGGATTAACACCATATGCTGGAATACTTTATGGTGCAAGCTTCTGCTTCAGCGTTTTGTCTTATGTTGTTTCATTTACCGTTGTTTGGTAATATTCTTTAATGTTTGATATATTACCTACTATTTACTTAAACAAAAGTTAAACATAATTTCCAGAATTTAATAAAGCTTCTGATCCTTCATAAAACAATTAAGCTATAATAAATGCGTAACTGTATGCATTTTCACTATTTTTTCTAGTAATCATTGTTGTCTGATAAATGTTCCTTTTAAAATGAAGTATCTATTATTGTTTAGTAATTTACACTGATTTTAGTGTTAATGATTTATATGCATCGCATTTTATTATAAGCATTTTATTATAATCTCACTACACAGTATACACGAGTCACTATAGTATGTCATGTGGACTGTTAATTAAAAAAATAAAGTAGTGTTTATTTTGTATAATATCCAATCTTACGAGAAATACATTTGTAGGCTAACTAATTAGGCAAAATAGTCTCCGGTTTCTGGTCTCCGCGCGCGTCGCTTCAGACCCCACACGTCGGCATTGTTAGTTTTCTTTTCTTTTCTTTTCTTTTTTTTTGCTATGAAACTATGCCCAATTAATTACTTAAAAAAGAGAAAGAAGAAGGAAAAAACATGTTACCACACTGATTTTTAAGCCGACCTGTGACCAGGATCCGGACATTTTCTTTTTGTCCTGAGGTATTTATGATAATATCATGTTCTTTGAGCAAATAATTACATTTTAAAATTGTATTGGAAACATTTTAGTGCTTAACGAAAGTTTTGTGATTAGAAGTTGATGGATGAATTAGATATATGTTAATCTGAATATGAATTATTGTTAATGCATATAGTTACGATTATAATTTTG
Organism: Zoroaster sp. YZ-2022; assembly: GCA_029582265.1. Lineage (NCBI taxonomy): Eukaryota > Metazoa > Echinodermata > Asteroidea > Forcipulatida > Zoroasteridae > Zoroaster > Zoroaster sp. YZ-2022. The sequence continues at coordinate 32,282,796 of CM055825.1, read as the reverse complement.
GACGTTTTCCTAACTGATTTTGTTCGCTGACATCACTTCAACATCTGAATGTCTTTTCATTATTTTCTCGAGAATGACACAACATATGCAGAAATTGTCAAGATGGTATATTTATATCCACTGTCTAGTGGGTAGTCAATGGCTAACCCACAGAGCTGGACGTTAACAGCATTTAACAGGATTTTTGAGATAGATTTCAGGTGTCGTCATATATTCAGGTAAAGTAAACTTTAATAAATCAAATTGATAACTACACGCGATTGCGTACATTGTTGATGTCTGCGGGCTCCCCTGATGACTGCAGTTATGTTATATTATGAGGTATATTTGGTAATATGCATCGCTATATATATAATTGTTAAATTAAAGCATTTTATTATAATCTCACTACACAGTATATACGAGCCACTATAGTACGTAATGCGGACTGTTAATTTAAAAAAAATAATAAAGTAGTTTTGTATAACATCCAGTCTTACGAGAATTAATTTATAGGCTAACTAGATTAGGCCAAAAAAGTCTCCGGTTTCTGGTCTCCGCGCGCGTCGCCTCAGACGCACACGTCAGCATTTTTAGTTTTCTTTTTTTGTCTTGCTATTAAACGATGCCCAGTTATAATTGCAAAATTGATGGATCGATTGTCTGCCGCGCTGTGCTTTAACTACTTTTTCACATGAGGGTACAAATTGTTTGCCCGATTTGTGCGGCCTCCCTTAGCCACCATACTTTGTGTATGGGAAATTTGGTCTGGTTCCAATAACCGCGTATACATGTATCACGTATTTCACTGGTGGCAAAAAATAAATAAATAAGTAGGCCTAACTTAAAAAAAGAAGAAGAAAAAAACCCACGTCACCGCACCGATTTTTAAGCCGACCTGTGACCAGGAACCGGAGATTTCTTTTTGGCCTCAGGCATTGATATAATGATAATATTAAGTTCATTGAGCAAATGAAGAGATTTTAAAATTGTTTTGGAAACATTTTAGTGCTTAACGAAAGTTTCGTGATTAGAAATTCATGGATGAATTAGATATATGTTAATCTGAATATTAATTAATGTTAATGCATATAGTTACAATTATAATTTTGGGCGTTTTCCTAACTGATTTTGTTCGCTGACATCACTTCAACGTTACTTCAACGTTAGGTTGAATATGATACATCTGAATATCTTTTCATTATTTTCTCGAGAACGACACAACATACATATAACCTAAACCTTTCACAGGTTGGTTGTTTTATGTATAATCCTGATTCAAAGAAAGGAAACTTTTAGAATCAGATTTGCCAACAATAACAATGGTGTAAATGGCTTAAATTCAAAGGTGCCTGCGAAATTGAGATGTTATATTTATATCCACTGTCTAGTAGGCCTACGGGGTGGTCAATGGCCAACCCACAGAGCTGGACGTTAACAGCATTTAACAGGATTTTTTAGAGAGATTTCAGGTGTCATCATATATTCAGGTAAAGCAAACTTTAATAAATAAATCAAATTGATAACTACACGCGATTGCGTACATTGTTGATGTCTGCGGGCGCCCCTGATGACTGCAGTTATGTTATATTATTAGGTGTATTTGAATCAGCGCCAACTTGTAATTTTGAGCATATAGTCATAAGAAAATAATATTCTAACAAATTGTTAATAATAATCAAGAAATTTATTCGACGGTTGAGGCCTTTATGTTATATTATAATTACCAGTGGTAATGATATATACTAACGGAAAAAAGTAACTGTGCATTACATAAAATTTCATAAAGTAAAAGATAAACATTCAGCAAAGCATTTTGCATTAAATTTGATGTCACGTATCGCGCGTGGCACGTGCACTTTGTGCACAATGAACTTACTCACGTTTTGCATGATGTTGGACACATGAAGGTCACACACCTGATTTTGAAAATTGAACAATGGTTGATTATTCTCTAGCCTCTAAAGGTTTTGAAAAACACGTTCATTTGAACCTAAACTGTGCGTACGTCATGCCCCGGCTTACAGAAAATCAGCGTCTCCGCGCCGTGGGTATGCTGGAGGCTGGAATGGCCCAAAATGAAGTGGCAAGACATTTTGGTGTCCATCGAAACACAATATCATCGCTATGGAGACGTTTTCAACAGAATGCGAACACGCGAGATTTGCCTCGGACCGGCCAATCCACGCATGACGTCACGTCAGCAAGACAACCATATTCGGCTGACCCATCTAAGGAATCGATTCCAGACTGCCAGTTTGACTGCTCGAACCATTCCTGGCTTACGTCGTATCAGTTCCAGGACTGTACGGAACCGACTGAGGGAGCACAACATCCGGCCCAGACGGACTGCAATACGTCCAGTTTTGCTCCAACGTCACCGACAGGCACGTCTTGCCTGGTGCAGACAGCATCTACGGTACAGGAGACAAGATTGGGATGGTGTTCTGTTCACTGACGAGTCGAGATTTCATCTGGACGGCTCAGATGGCAGGGCAAGGGTGTACAGACGTCCAGGTGAACGGTATGCCGACGCGTGCGTTGTTCAACGTCGACCGTTCAGTGGCGGCAGCGTTATGGTATGGGGAGGCATCACATCTCATGGGCGGACACAACTTGTCATTGTCAATGGCAATCTGACAGGTCTGAGATACAGGGACGAGATCATTGGGCCTCATGTGCAAGCGTTCATTCAAAGACAAGGACGTAACATCACGCTTCAGCAAGATAATGCCCGTCCACATGTCGCTCGTGTTGTGACAGATTTCCTGAGACAGCAGAACATTCCGGTACTCCCCTGGCCAGCTGTTTCTCCGGACCTGTCCCCTATCGAGCACGCTTGGGATGAAATGGAGCGACGTTTACGTCAAGCCCAGAATCAGCCATTGACGTTAGCTGAATTGGGACAAGCGTTGGTTCAGACATGGAACAACATTCCCCAAGCTTTCTTCAATCGCTTAGTGTCGTCTATGCGTCGTCGTTGTCAAGCCTGCATCAACGCCAATGGTGGACACACACGATACTGAGTTTGTGAACTGACTTTTGACACCACATCTCTTCAAGGACGTGTCACGAAGCCTAGTGTCCAAGCATACAGATTTCGAGATTATCCTGTTAACAGTTAAACAGTGATTTAACAGAACACCACAAATCATTGTATTATCTTTTTTCATTAAAAAATAGCATAACTTCAAATGATGCACAGTTACTTTATTCCAGTAGTATATATGCATCGCTTTATATAATTGTTAAATTAAAGCATTTTATTATAATCTCATTACACAGTATATACGAGCCACTATAAGTATGTCATGCGGACTGTTAATTTAAAAAAAAAGTAGTTTTGTATAACATCCAGTCTTACGAGAATTAATTTGTAGGCTAACTAGATTAGACACGGGCGTCGGCATTTTTAGTTTTCCTTTTTTGTTTTGCTATGAAACGATGTCCAATTTCAGCCAAAATTGTTGGATCAATTGCCTGCCGAGCTGTGCTTTTAACCACTTTTTCACATGAGGGTACATGTTAATCTGAATATTAATGAATGTGAATGCATGGTTACAATTATAATTTTGGAAGCAATTTTTTCTGTAAAATTAATGCTGACTGTTGAAGCCCCTAATCAGTATACACTATTGGTATAATCTCGAAAAATATAAACAGTCAGTTTCACGTGTAACATATTACTTGGTGCAAAGTAAATGGATGATAGTATATCAATAACATTCCTTGAAATATTTATGTCTGAGGTGATATATCATTAATTTAGAAAAAATTAATAGAACACTTCCCCAACTGATTTTGTTCGGTGATATCACTTTGACGTTACTTCAACGTCAGGTTGATGATGACACACCTGATGATGATTTCATATCAGTAATTCAAAGAATGATTTTGCAAGAAAGCTAAATTGTTAAAAGGGTTAGACAGTTCTGGAACATTTTAACCTTTAAATGCGGGGCCCGTCTAGAGTACCAAGTGCTTATTACGACAATTCCAGGCGGGCCCGTCTAGAGTACCAAGTGCTTATTACGACAATTCCAGGCGGGCCCGTCTAGAGTACCAAGTGTGCTTATTACGACAATTCCAGGCGAAATGTATTATACAGGCCTGTGATTTCTCAGGATTTATTTATTTATAATTTTTTTTACAGATCTCCGTTTGCCTCAAAATTTTCTTGAAAGAAGAGAGGTAGCCTGTTTTGTGTTCAAACCTCTAGCTTCTTATTGTTTGTGTCTATAAATCCTCCAAACATTCAGGAGCAGAGGGCTTTGTCCTCCAGACCAAAGGGAGTGGACCCAAGCCCGCTACCCATTTTTCATAATTTTTTACTTTTGTCAAATTACACCCCTGATTCTAGGTGGTTTACCGACGAAAAGTTGAGATTATAGGTCTGTGAGCTGTAATTGTTAATAAAGTGAATTAAACTGTAGTTTCTGCAATATCAGGAAGGGGTTACAACTATATTATAGCCCGCTACCCATTTTTCATATTTTTTTTTACTTTTGTCAAATCACACCCCTGATTATAGGTGGTTTACCGACGAAAAGTTGAGATTAGGCTATAGGTCTGTGAGCTGTAATTGTTAATAAAGTGATATCACTGAGGGGTTACAACTATATTATAGCTGTATATATGCTAATGACAGTAGTGGATCGACAATACACAGTCTTAAATTTGATTTAAACTTTATCGTAATCTTGTAAGCTTAATTACATTGTCTTAATTAAACCATTTAAATTGCTATGTTTTGGTTATGAAATTATCCGAGTCGAGTGTTGATAACCTTGTTTGATTTCTTCGTTGCATCCAGAAATTCTTGAGTTTGGGTATCATGCAGATTTGGGCTTTTTCTTTTGCGTTGTTGTGCCCCTCCACGTTTCCTTTAATCTTCAGCTGATATTCATAGAACTTTGTAGGGATATAGGCCTATTGAGTTCAACAAGATCTATGGTCTTACAAATTTGCATAGTTGACCGCGAATATAGGGATCGAGCGCTAGTATACCCATTGCTTGGCCATTTCAACCCGTATTTCCCCATTGTCAAATCACTTTGATTACCGCAAGAGGGTTCTATGACAAAACTGTTGGTAATTTTGTACCAAATGTTTCAAGCTGCACAGCTGCCGTCATACGTGATAGTGGTGCCGTTCCCAATTTTTAAAAACAAAGAGATATTTTTTTCCAAAACTGCTAACGTTACACACTCTGTGAAAGCACTTTGTGTCAACATTGACACATGTACAAGATGGCGGAAAGTGGGACAGCCGTTGGAGCGGTGGAGCAGAGTAGACTTTCTTGTGTACTTGCTGCATTGTTTTATGGCTGTACATCATTCTCCATCGTAATGATCAATAAAAGCATTCTGACAAATTACAAGTGAGTATCTTTGGAATAAAACTTTTCAACATGATTCTCAATGCAGACAGTGATGTCAAAACAAACCCAGCATTCCAACTGACTTCATGTTGACTTTAACGTTAAGTTAACTCGCCCCCTGACAAACTAGCCCCTCACAAACTCTTCTCCCGACAAAGTTGCCCCTCGGCAAACTCGCCCTCGTAATTTATTGACGCATTTCACGCTATTGAGACTGGTTTATTACGAGAGTAATTAAAACAGTCATTATAGACAGAGAGGATGTACGGGGACATAACTATTTTAATGAAATTAAATTATTTTAAGTCTTATACTCTGTGGTAAATTATTTGGCACGATCGAGACTGATTTAATATAAGAGAGTTAACATAAAAATCATTTAACGAAAATAAACATTACAAGAAATAATTCATTTACAGTTACAAATTAAATCGAATAAATAAAAAACTAGCTAAACAAAATACTGAGTAAAATAAATAACTAAAATAAGTAATTACATGCAGAATACAGATAATTAAAATGTAATTAAAGAAACAAAATACAAAGTCCCCTTTCTAAATATTCATAATATATAGTATACATAGTAAAATAAACTGTAACTGTTTTGTTTATAGCTAACTTTCTATGTATTCCATTTTAGTAGTAACCATTGAATTATTTCATGTAATATTTATTTTTGAAATTAATTGTGGGCGCTATGTTTGATTTACTCTCTTATACTCAATCAGTCTCAATAGTGGCAAAAAAATCATTAAAAATAAAATAGTTATGTCACCGTACATCCTGCCTTTATATAAACGTTTTTATATAAGATGCGTAAAAAATGTACAGGGGATTAGTTTGTCCCCTGATAGCAGAAACACGTAAAAATCACGTGTTAATCTCGTTGTGTTACACGTCTTTATGACGTCTTCAAATGACGTCTTTATGACGTAAATTTGCACAGATGTAAGACATCATAAAGACGTTGTACGTCCCACGTGATTATTACGTCTTACCCAGTGGGCACACGACGTCTTTTAGACGTAAATTATCAAACGTCTTAAAAATGTCTTATTTTGGTCGTATATGCAAAACAAAACGACGTCTTTTTCTGACGACTAAACGACGTCTGTTTCTGACGACTAAAAGACGTCTTTTAGTCGTCGGCACTGTAAAAAATTTCCTGGCACCCTAGCTGCCAAGTAGAGCACGGTTAATTTTAAGGTGGAAGTTTTTACAAATTGTGCCGTACATTTAACGGGATTTTTGTATGGATGGAACGCTGCATCTGCTATGGGATGGATCTGCAGATACTGGAGTTAATCAATGCAACTATTTATTGTACACAATGTTTTTCACTTGCCTACACGTACACGTAGTCTGGTTCTTTTTTCAACCACTCCTGATCCTCTCCAGTAGAGAACATGTATCCTTTATAGATACTGTCTTTTCGAAACTCTTTTTAGTCATGGTGGCATGCAATTATAATCTATATTTCAATATTTTAAATGTTGAATGTACTTTTTACATAAACATAAACATAGAAGAAAACATCAAAATCTTACCTTTTTAATCATAAAATTAACAGTAAATTATTTGAAAATGGCCTTAAATCACCCATTTTTACATATTTAAACATTGGAAATGATTCGAGCGCAAAGCTATGTCAAAGTAAGGTCAGATCATTTACATATTGGATATATCCCAGAGTGCAATGGGAGCGGCCATATGTTTAAATATGTATACAAAAAAAATGTAAAAATGGGTGATTTAAGGCCATTTTCAAACAACACCAGTTTTAATCTGTTTCTTAATTTATGCCAAATATCTAGCTATGATTTGATGATGCAGTGTTAGCAGAGAGCACCAAACAAACGTCCAACCTTCACAGAACTCACCGAAGCTTTGGAACAAATAAACGACATTCCAGAAGACCATGTAAGTTTGTATAATCATTTTAATTTGTATTCCATATATGCCCGATTCCATGATTGTCTTGACATGATAAAAGCGAATTCTTACTTTGTGTTTCTAGACTTACATGTCACCAACCATCTATGAAAACTTCAGTGTCATCAGGCCACAGTTTGACGATAACTAGATTCCTTCGTGCCAACCTGTGGTCTATAATATGACGTTATCAGTAAATCAACAATAGCTCGTATTGAGGTCTTCGCTAATGTCTTCGTATGCGTTACGTGCATAGCGCTTACTTTATGGTCCCGATCCCGATGACAAAATGAGCCACTTGTTGTGTTAGGTTACCTAACTAACCGAGGGTTACATTATCAACCCCCTTTTCTTCTTACATTATGAGTAGAATATACACTATGTGCTGGATTCCAAGCTTTTGGTTGAGTAAATTGCGTTTTTGTCCTATTTGTTTCACTTGGTTGTTTGAATTTGAATTTAATTAATGTAAGTATAGAAATCGTAAAGCTGATGTAAAGCTGATGCTGGTATAAATATTTAGTATACTTTCTTTTAAGACGCGTCAAATAATTTCTATTTTGAATTTAAGAAAGCGTCCTTCTTCAACACCACAATAAGGCGTAACATGACAATAAAGGCGTAAAATTCATATCTTTATGCATTTTCACTATTTTCTCGTAAACGACACAAGTTTGACTTAATTGATTGTTTAAAGTATATGTCGATTTTAATAGTAAGCATGCTTGTATAAGAAGTTTTGCAAAAGTTTTGCAAACATTACCAGTGTTGTCCCTTCACCATGGGCGGATCCAGAAATTGTGGAAGGAGGGCCTGGTGTCCAAATCTGATCCTGAAGGCGTCAGTGCGTAACTCAAAGCCCTCCAAGCGTGAGGTACAAGGGGGTGAAGACCCAGCAGGGTACAGCGGACAAACCGGAAGTATTTTAGGCAAGTTGGTTCATTGTCTGATCAGTCTTCTGATAAATATTCCCTTAAATATTAAGTGTCTAATATTTTTCAATATTTTGGTGATTAATACTTAGTAATGATTTATATGCAGTGCTATCAGTGTTAAATTAAAGCAGTTTATTTTAATCTCACTATACACAGTATGTATGAGTCACAGTACGTCATGCCTATACTGTTAATTAAAAAATAAAGTAGTGTTTATTATGTATATCCAGTCTTAATTACGAGAAGGAAATTTGATTGTTAATATATTTGTATGTATAGGCTTACTAGATTAGACTTTTATGATAATATTATTAAAGTTCATTGAGCAAATGATTGGATTTTTAAATTGTATTGAAAACATTATTTAGTGCTTAACGAAAGTTTGGTGATAAGAATTTTATGGATGGATTGGATGTGTGATGTAGTTGCCTTTATTATTATTTAGTGACTATTTCTGTTAAAGACTGTTTTGCAACATAGCGACTATTGTGAATACCGAATTACCTGTTGAATTTATATTATGTAACTTACTCTATAAAATCCTTGTGGTCACGCACGCTCGATGTCTGTTTGTTCTCAAAGGGATGTGTGTGCTTCTCGTGGCTGTGGTGCTGAGTTCAACGGATCCACTGTGTTACCGGTAACAGTGGGTCCCGCGTCAAACCTCATTTATTAACTGGAGATTCGGTAGTTATTGTGGATTTCATGAAATAAAATTAAGAGCTCATATATTCTTGTTCCTGGCTGTTCCTTCCAAGTCTCTTGTCTGTGTTCGATCCAGATGGATAGACCAGCTAACCATTACATATGGTGGAAGATCCGGGTATGTATCCTTAAATTTAAATTAATATTTACTAGTCATTGTGATGCAGTTTAATGATTATAAAGTTACAATAAAAAAAAACACTGTTCACACCGAAACATACAGAGCACAGTAAAATATATGGTAACAATTACATCAATAGTGAATAAATAAGCTGGCCAACTAATACACATCATACTTTTATAATTATAACAATTTTAAAATTTAATTAATTAACTTGCAGTGCATGGTCGCAATATAAAAACGCATACACATGAAGGCACTAAATCATTTAGTACGTATGAATAGCGTGTAAAACGTTCATATAGGGGCACACAATCCCTTCTCAAATGGTGTAACCAGACTAATAGAGTCCCTCTTGACCCAAGAAAACAATTTCAAGCCAAATATAAAGTTTTATATGGGTGTCAGCCCACAATCCCTTCAAAAAAAATTTGTTACCAAAAACCAATTTGTTTGCACATTTTGTGCACTGCTGACATTCTACAGAGAAACCAAGAGATTATATTTGTCTGGCCATTCTAATACCCACAACCAGACCTCAAAATAAACATCTCAGGGTGCCGGAATGTCTGGGCCAAGGAAAGCAAGCGACAGGATGATTGATTACATAGGGATTAGTGCGGTAACATCAGTGAATAACAGCTGTACACTTTCAATGGGTTGTCTGCTGGCAGGGGGGGGGGGTGTTTACTTACTTTGAAAGCTGCATACCAGGTCAATGGTTCACCCCAGGTTGAATTTTTTTTACCATGTTATCAGGCACTGTATCAATAGAGAACTTATGCAAAGTGGCTGAATTTGAGTTTTCCATGAGGTAGTAAACAACAATTGTTTACAAACACACTGAATGTTTTAGAGCCGGCATGATCCGCACAATTATAATACATACCAAAATAAACCAGACCAGCGGGTCTGTGTCCTTGTGTGTATGCCGGTCAGGCATGTTGCTGAAGTTCAGCTCTGGATCTTTCAATTCGCCCCTAATTTGCCAAAGTGACCAATCCCGAATTAATTATGTAGTGCGAATAACACGTTAACAACTAATTTGACTTAATCATTATTGAACATTATAAAGAATTTTTAGCGGAAAAAGTCATTCGTATAACCATCATGTGAGAAATTGTTGCTATAATATTAAAGTTATTTTTTTTCTTTCCTTTTATTACTTTTTTCTTATGAAATGTGTTACCTATGACCAAACTATGTCAATTACGCTCTAATTTATTTAAATGTTCACTTGCTTACAATTTTCACTACTGATGTATTATAGTATGTTTTTAAATTAAGAATTCTCAGACAAAAACCTTTTCACTTTATATTATACTATTTTAAAAGTTACAATTTCAAACCTTCCATTCCTATCTTGGAATGGAAAGGTTGCGATTTTTCATGGATCTTATGGTCTTGGTGCAAGGCATCGTTCAAGTCTTGCAGAGTTTGGTGGGCGGGGACATTTCCAAATATGGATTGGTACATTCGAAGAAATAGACCTAATCGATTATCACAACGAACAAATTTAACTATCGAATAATTAGCTGCCGTAATGGCGAACTGTTAATTTCCACTACGACAGACTATACATTAGTTGTCAACTACGGATTATAATGCCTTTAAAAGACTAACATAACACAACATTAATCGATGTATTAATAAGTTATTCCTGAGCGCCTAAAGAGGGCGCTATTTCTCAGTTCTGTTTTAGGTGCAAATTTGCTGATTACTTTAAAAGAAAGGGTACACAATTAATATTTGGAAATGGACGTTCTTTTAATCGGTTGTCTTTTAATTAGTTGATCAGAAATACATCATGAGGTGTCGTGGCCGAGCGGTCTAGCTTACCGGATTCAAGTTCTGGTGTTAGCAACAGAATGTGGGTTCGAATCACGGCCGTGACAATTGTGTCCTTGAGCAAGACACTTAATCATAATTGATTCTCTCCACCCAGGGGTTAAATGGGTACCTGTGAAGGCAGAGTTGGTTTGCTCTATATGCGCTAGAAATGGCAGCAATTGAGCTGTATACTCCCCAGGGAGCTGAGATGGTTTCAGGAATGATTTATGAGCCTTATGAGCCTTATGAGCAGGGATAATAATATAATGCGCCTTGAGCACCACTTAGTTGGTGGATACGTGCGCTATATAAATCCACACATTATTATTATTATTATTATAAAACTAACCTGTGAAATTTTCCTCCCGAATAGGTGCTCACGTTTTTGAGAAAAAGACAGAAAACTGTTAGGCCCTACATTGTTTTTTTTTTATTTTTATTTTTTAATAATTTTTTTATATATATATTTGCCGGACAACAACGTTTGCATATTTGACAAAACAATCCCTATTTACATAAGACAGTAAATTAACTTCGTTAATTTTATAATCAGGTAATTACTAATGTAAGCTGTGGAGGAATTGGCCCTGAATAAAGGTTGTTTAAAAATAATGTTGATGTAGTGAGGAAGACTTGTCAAAATGGTCATCATTTCTTAACCTTATCAGGCCTGGAGACATTACTTATAATATCTCTTCAACACTTTGTCAGATCACACTGAAATTTCATGAGTTTTCCTAATTATTTCTTTGGGGCCTCTCACGCAAAAACATCGATAATGGGTTGCCATGACAACCGTTTATTTTGAACAGGTCCAATTGAATTTCCCTTTTTTGTTAAACAATATTAGATTTTCTATACTGTAAGACATTTAATATGCGTTTTTAGGTTTGCTGTCAACTTTCAAACTCTGAACTGGATAATATTGAGTCATATGACCACTTCTAATTCACTTTCGTGAAAATCGTCATTAAGAATACCAAAAAATACTTTTTTATTTGCAAACCAGTGAAATACGTCATACATAGTAGGGGCAAATTCCCGCAAATTACTAACACTTATTCTTATGGGTTCTTATTCTTTTTATTAGCATATTTGGCCGCCATTTTGGATTTTCACAGATGCAACCAATTATTTGATTTTCTGATCACCTTAATCAATGTTTTTTGTTTCATTTATTACTATATTTAGAAACCTCAGATAATATTACTTGTATTATCTTGAAGTTTAAGGGGGTAGCCATTTCGATTTCGTTTTTTCAATTTGAATTGCTAGTGAACATTTGCTCAATATTTTTTTTTTCCAACAGTTTTTAAGAAGAAATTGGACCATTGCCAGTGGTCATGCTTGTTTCTATGCAGCTTTTTACATGCACAGAGAACTTGGCTATGGGCTTGCAGAGAACCAATTGGATTGAGATATGTGTAAGATAAAGAATGGATTCGGGCTTGGCTGTAAGTATTGGTAAAAACGCCTTATATTACATGATTTGAAGAGACCTTGTCGAGGTAGGATCTTTGTGGGTTTATTCCCATGAGATTGCCTGCATGGGTGGGTCCAGTGTGGTTATAATGGTGGGCTAATTAGATGTTATGGTTGTTAAAAGGGCTTGGGAGTGTGCATGTTATGTCGGTTATGTGTGGGTGTGTTGATAACCCATGTGGGTTACATAGGTAGTTGATGTGATCAAGTACAAGGCTTATTATATTGGCTACAGAAGTGGTTTAAATATAATAATAATAATAATAATAATAAAGATTTTTAGCGCGCACATATCCACCCTGCTGGGCGCTCAAGGCGCGGAAACAAAGAAAAACATTAATACAAACAATATACAATGATAGCATAGGGAAAACAAATTATGTACCGAGATACATGTACCTACAATGCAATTACAAATATACATCATCTTTGAAGAGTTGTGACATAAGATGAGTTTTAAGCATCGACTTGAATCTGGTTATACTATGACAAGATTTGAGTTTAGTTGGAAGATGATTCCAGAGTCTCGGAGCTGCGACAGAAAACGACCTATCACCCCAGTTCCGTTTTGAAGTTGCTTCCTTGAGGAGTGACATGTTGCTGGAGCGCAAATTGCGTGATGGAGTGTAGACTTTAAGTAGTTCAGAAATATAAATTGGAGCAATGTTATTAAAAGATTTGTGAACAATTAGCATAAGTTTAAAAACAATTCTCTGTGAAACAGGAAGCCAGTGCAGTTCTTTCAAGATTGGCGTGATATGGCATGACTTTCTGGACAAAGTCACAACACGAGCTGCTGTGTTTGTATGTGCTGAAGACGAGATATTTGATTCTGCGGAAGACCGTAAAGGAGAGCATTCCGTTATCAAGCCGTGATGTGACAAACGCATGTATAATTTGTTCAGCAGCACTTTTATTCAAGTATTTCCTAATTCGGCTTATATTTCTGATATGAAATGATGATATGCGAACAATGTTGGAGATATGTGGTTTTAAAGTCATTGTCGAGTCAAATATAACACCCAAATTACGTGCATGTAATGAGGAGTTATCTGCGAGTCACCAATTGTAATAAATGGAAGAGAAACTTTAGACAATTGCTGACGTGATCCAAATAGAACAAATTCTGTTTTTCATCGTTCAATTTCAGGAAGTTTTGTCTCATCCAACTTCGAATCTCTTGAATACATTTCTCCAGTGTTTTAATGCAGGAATCAGCAGGTTCTTGAGAAGATTTAAAAGTAATGTAAAGCTGCGTGTCATCAGCGTAAACATGGTAATTTAAATTATACTTCAAAATGATATCACGAACTGGAGAGGTATAAACAGTAAACCACTGTGGGCCGAGCACAGAGCCTTGGGGTACAGAATAGTCAAGAGTAACAGGCTCGGAGATAGCGTTACCAATACAAACATGCTGAGGCCTATTTAAAAGGTAGGACTTACACCAATCCAGGGCTGTGTCATGTATTCCAAGATGATATTGAAGGCGGGAGAGAAGGATTTTATGATCGACAGTGTCAAAAGCGGCGCTTAAGTCTAACAAAACTAATGCAGTGATTTTCCCCTCATCCATGGCAGATAAAATGTCATTGTTGACGCGAAGAAGAGCAGTTTCCGTTTCATTACGAGAATGTCCCACTCAAGGCTATCCGAGTTGGAGGCTTAATTACACGTTCCATGTTTGTATAAACATTTAAAGTTTTAAAACGATAACCAGACATCATTTACCTTCTGTTTATGGTACTTGCAATTGAATGCTGGCTTCGTGCACCTTTTTCGTATGCCGCTACCCAGATTAGGAATATCTCTACGATGGAATGTTCACAGCCATCTACTGTGGATTTCTATTAAACCAGTCGTATTCAAAAGTACACCCATACATCATAAATCATCCGTGTACCCAGCCAACACACCCAAGTGGGGTCCATGTGGGATATTGGTGGTTTTAGTGGGCATAGGTGGGATTGGGCCTGGAAGTGGGCTGTTTTATGTGGGCCGAAGATGGGAAATTGGTGGGTGTAAAGTGGGCATGGGTTTTGCGTTGGTTGTCTGTGTGGGCCCAACATGGGTATTTAGCGGGAATTGTTTTTTTTAATTTTTGAATGGGGTTTGAACGGGCTAGCCCAGATTGGACCATTGTGTGTTAGATGTGGAATTGTTGAGAACCTATGTAGGTCCCACATGGGGTTTCGATGGGTTTGAATTTGCATGGTTACAGGATGGTCTACCAGGATACATGTTGGTACCATGTGGGAAATGTACATTGCATGTACAATGTACATTGCATTATGTACATTGCATTTTATGAGGGCTTGCCCATGTTTTAAAATGGCTTGTTAAGCACCCACATGGGTCCCACATCGGATTGGGATGGATTAAAAATTACATGGACATGGGCTTGGCATTATTAGGCCCAATATGGGAATTGGGTGGGATGAGCATGCATTATTAACATGCTTTCTGAGAGGGCTTGCCCAAGTGAGTTGTTTGGGTTTGTTAGAACCAACGTTGGTCCTACATTATGTGTTCTATTGTAAATGGGTAAAAGCTGTTCTACAAAAGGGGCCCAAATGGGAATTGGGTGGGCCGATCATGCAGTTACGTTTTGAGAGGGCTTGCCCAAAGTGAAATGTGTGTGCTTGTTAGAACCCACGTTGGTCCCACATAAGATTGTGATGGGTTCGGATGTGAATGGGTAAAAGCTGCGTTACAAAAAGAGTCCAATATGGAAATTGGGTGGGCTGAGCATGCGTATTTACAGTGTTTTCTGAGAGGGTTTGCCCAAGTGAGAACTATATACCAACCCACGTTGGTCGTACATGTAAATGGTTATACAAATGGTTAAACTGTCTTTATTTATGCTGCCCAAATAGGTCCCATTTGGAGAGCCCTTGGGGGCACCATTTAATGGTCTACCCTACTGGGAGATTCGGCACGAGAGATTTGTCCGCCGGCACCACATACATGTATCGTCGCATAGTTGACGATGTTATGAATCGGCTATTTTGGTGGTTTTAGGGTTTTAAATTGGCATCTTTGGCTGCTATTTTGGATTTCAACGTGGCAGCAGTTTTAGATATATTTCCATTATTGTTAACGTAATAATAATAATAATAATAATGTGTGGACTTATATAGCGCACGTATCCACCAACTAAGTGGTGCTCAAGGCGCATTATATCATTACCCCTGCTCATAAGGCTCATAAGGCTCATAAATCATTCCTGAAACCACCTCAGCTCCCTGGGGAGTATACAGCTCAATTGCTGCCATTACAGCGCATATAGGGCTAATCAACCAACTCTGCCCTCACAGGTACCCATTTAACCCCTGGGTGGAGAGAAGCAATTATGGTTAAGTGTCTTGCTCAAGGACACAAGTGTCACGGCCGGGATTCGAACCCACATTCTGCTGCTAACACCAGAACTTGAGTCCGGTATGCTTGACCGCTCGGCCACGACACTCCACATAACGTAGGCCCACTTTTACACCTAAATTTTGTATTGCCAAAATTATGTTGATTATAGGTAGTGGATCTTTAATTTAAAAAAAAAATGTTTTTAATTTTTTTTTAAATTTATTATTATTATTTTTTGTTTTCAAATACACGTTTGTGACTTAATACTCCCATTGCATTTAGATTGTCAGTACAAACAAAAGTAGGGCCTTTGTCACGCGCGGACCTAAAACGCAGTGATCTAAAAAATTTATTCGAGCTTATTTGCCTACCCAATAAGAAGACAAAATAACATACACAAGAAGTCTGATCTTAAATTTACAAATAAATTTAATATAGAAAAATATGAAAACCTAAATACAACTATTTACATGACAATAACAGCAGTCGGGGTCTTTTCCAGATTACAATTGTGGACCTGGTCACCACCCTTAAATACCGTAGAATATTATAATAAATAGCTAAATTACTACTACCTTATCTAGGGTGCAACCACCAGTATCTATTTGTAAGTCCTTACATGTGGCTCAGGTGTAAACCTCCTGGGATATCTTTCCAGCAATGACACAGTTTATACAAAAATACAAAAGATACAAAATAGGTGTAAAATTCTCTTATTCTTTGAGTATGTAGAATTGTATAGTTATGTATAATTAACAGAGCACCTGGTTTACAAAATTCCAACTCTACAAATATATTGAATATTCACGAAGTTATAGAAATAACTAGTACGAGTGTAGAGTGTACACGCACTGATTAACATTACTACACACAAATGGCTACTTTTCACAATATAAACTGATTGGGAAAAAGGCGGTCTTAATAAGACTTGTGGCTCACAAGTGAGTAAATGTTTAAATTATTGAGCAGGGATTCACTAATCCACCAATCCCACAAAATATTGACAACTCCAGCAAAAAGTTACGGCAACAGAGTTCAAGGTTAACTAATAGAAAAACACAATCGCAGATAAACTACGTAAGTACGTTATAATAAAGCAGGTGAAATAATTACATCACCCCTCAAAATGCCAGAGTCGAACACTGAGGTCCCGCATCTAGGACAAAAAAGTCGCTTACTTCTAGTAGAGCGGCACACACTACTAGGCCTGTGCGAATAATTCGATTATTCGAATATTCGCGAATAGTTGTTGCTAATCGTACTCGTATGTCCTGGTCTGGAGAATTACTTGCTTGACAAAACAGATTTCCATGGGGCAAGTCTTAAATTCAGGCTTCGCTCAAATACCTTGCCACTCGATCGTAGAACAAGTAGATGGTCCCCGGACCATGGGCCGAATTAATAAAGTTAGCAATTGCTTCCTAGCAAAGGTGTAAGCAATAGCAAATGGTTATCCAGTAAAAGCTCTAGGTCAAGCAATTGCTGAAAAATGTATAAAATAACCCTCTTCTTTGACTAGCACCTGGTGCTTGGCTGGGTTAGCAATTGCGTATGGGTATAACAATGATGGGAGGTCAGTTCCGGTTAGCCTAGTGGTTGTATGAGGCATGTGTTAGTAGTCTGGCGAATACATCAGCAACATGGATGCTGCCGAAGATTTGGGAGTGGTACAAATAGTGAGCAATCTTTGAACAAACTGTTCGTTAGTATAATCAAAGAGTACCCTGTTCTAATCGAGAAAAGTCAGTTGCCGGGGGCAAAAGACATGAAGGCAAATGCACTTAAAAAAGCAAAAATGTCAATTGCTACCAACACTGGTAAAGCCATGGATGAGAAGCAAATTTTGAAAAAGATAGGAAACATGAAAGGTCAAGTGAAGAAGAATACAGATGGAATGCAAACAGGAAATAGGAAGATTGTTTTGGTTCCATGGGAACAAGATCTGTGCAACATCATCAAAGGGGATGAAAACCCGACTATTACGAAGATGCCATGCGCCATTTCTGCTGGTTTCAAACCAAGTACTTCGACTGCTGCTAGCCACTCCAAATTTTCAAAATTGAATCGAAATAATTTCCGGTATCTGGTAGTATTGACTTCATCACGATTTAGTATTTCATTGTACACCTTTTTATGTTCCCTTACATGCATAAACTCGGCCATGATGGCAGGAGTAATGCAACATGCAAGTGTTAGCAAATGCGTAAGCTCCTGATTGAGGATCTTGTAAAAATACTAGCAAGTGCTACAAGTCATTAGTAAAAGGTCTGGTTTATTTATATGCTTCCAAGCAAGTGCTAGTCTCTCTAGTAATTGCTTAAAAAACACAGCAATTGCTTTTTGCTAACTACTGGAAGCAATTACTTGCAAGTAATTGCTTACTTTTATTCATGAAGATTTAAGAAAATGACTAGTAAAAGCAATTGCTACTTTTTATTAATTCGGCCCCATGACAGCACTTGCAAAACGTGTAATAATGGAACTGAAAATATTCAACATTATTTGTTCACTTGCACTGCGCTAATGATATAAGAACCGATGAATATGTTAAGTTAGAAAGAAAATTAATCTCCATGAATCGTATTGATGTTTGGGAATTATTTATGTCAAGTAACTTAGATGTTAAATTGAACCTTACATTAGGTAGTGATGTATCAATTAATCCAAACAAATGTGATGTTGACAATATTGCTATTATTTTTGATGATTTTTGTAAATCTTACACCATGCGTGCATGGAGCTAAGAGCTGACTTACGTAATTGATGTTTATATAATTGTTTACTGCCATTGCTGTTGATTATTTATAGCTATTTATTGTATTGTTTCATTAATATAAAGGCATTGTGTTTAAAGATGATGGTCGCTTGCAGAGCTTGAACTACCCCCGGCGGGTTCATCAACTGCGTTAATCCATGCGTCTCAAATCCGCGGGTGGAGGGGGATTTTGACATGGACGGGATTTTCTTGTCGCTTTGACATGTTTCTAAATCAATTGTTTTCATGTTTTCATTTCTCTTTTTGCGTATGGGTTACAAGACTGATGCGTTGGGGTGTTAGGAGATAGCCTATTAGCCTATCCGCCGAAACCCACACCGTTGGAATGCGTGTTGGGAGCTTTAGCCGGCACGGACTGCCGGGTGAGACGCGCAATTGTTGTTGGATGATTTTCACCAACAAGTTTTAAACATTAGTAAACATTGATTAAATGTTTAAACTTGTTGGTTAAATGTTTTAAACGGCTGTTGTGTGGTTCGCATGTGGTCCGTGTTGGTTGAGGTTTTAGCCAGCGTTCTAACTAGTGTACAGTGTTGTCAAATCATCTTTAAACACAAGACCGTGCAATTTATTTTGCAATTTATTTT
>CM055825.1:32152375-32263209 GCA_029582265.1 Zoroaster sp. YZ-2022 | reverse complement strand
CTGAATACATGACAGGTTGCAATATCGTCAGGTTGGACACAATATATTTAGGTCCTATTTTCTGGATCCAATTTTGCAGATCCAACGGGTCATGTGCCCACCTTTTTTATTCGTTGTGCATGGACATATTGTTGTGTATACCCCTCTATTTGGGGTGAGTGCCCCCTTGTTTGTAATCATGAACCAGCCTTATTCGCCATTCCGGACCTGCCTGGCCCTTCTAATATACAAAATAATAAACGTTTTGGGGAAAATACAGATTGTAAAAAAGTTCAAAGGCCATGTAGATTTTGATGCGCTGGCAATACAATAATGCAAAAATACATTATTTTTGGAAAGCTGATCACTTCATGGTTTTGTATAAGATGACGGCTACCTGCTTCTGCTGTTGTCATAGTAACAGCATCAGTATATGGCCCAGTTCCGTCACTGTTGCTGGCTGCGACCTGGAAGCTATACTCAGTGAACGGTATCAAACCATCTATGGTTACCGATTGTTCTGAAGTGTCTGATTGTTGTATCATATTGTCGTCTACAGAACCTACTTGAGTCAGCTTATACGTGTACCCTATGATGATACCACCTCGGTCTCGGCATGGTGGCTCACTCCAGGAGAAACTCAGACTGCGTTGCAATACAGAGGTTGCCATCAATTCACTTGGGGAAGCAGCTGGAACTGAAGTAATCAGAAAGCAAAATACAACATCAGGATATGAGGTCTTAGAGCTGAATACATGACAGGTTGCAATATCGTCAGGTTGGACACAATATATTTAGGTCCTATTTTCTGGATCCAATTTTTGCAGATCCAACGGGTCATGTGCCCACCTTTTTATTCGTTGTGCATGGACATATTGTTGTGTATACCCCTCTGTTTGGGGTGAGTGCCCCCTTGTTTGTAATCATGAACCAGCCTTATTCGCCATTCCGGACCTGCCTGGCCCTTCTAATATACAAAATAATAAATGGTTTGGGGAAAATACAGATTGTAAAAAAGTTCAAAGGCCATGTAGATTTTGATGCGCTGGCAATACAATAATGCAAAAATACATTATTTTTGGAAAGCTGATCACTTCATGGTTTTGTATAAGATGACGGTTACCTGCTTCTGCTGTTGTCATAGTAACAGCATCAGTATATGGCCCAGTTCCTTCACTGTTGCTGGCTGCGACCTGGAAGCTATACTCAGTGAACGGTATCAAACCATCTATGGTTACCGATTGTTCTGAAGTGTCTGATTGTTGTATCATATTGTCGTCTACAGAACCTACTTGAGTCAGCTTATACGTGTACCCTATGATGATATCACATCGGTCACCGGATGGTGGCTCACTCCAGGAGAAACTCAGACTGCGTTGCATTACAGAGGTTGACATCAAGTCACTTGGGGAAGCAGTTGGAACTGAAACAATCAGAAAGAAGTCTTAGATGTGAATACATGACAGGTTGCAATATCGTCAGGTTGGACCCAATATATTTAGGTCCTATTTTCTGGATCCAATTTTTGCAGATCGACAGGGGTCATGTGCCCACCTCTTTATTTGTACTGCATAGACATATTGTTGTGTATGCTCATCTTTTTGGGGTGAGTGCCACCCCCCCCCCTCCCCACTTTGTAAAAATTAACCAGCCTTATTTGCCATTCTGGGGCTACCTGCCCCTTCTGGTTCTAGTTTAGAATTCTAGTTCGGGGGACAGTTGGTGTTCTGGCGTTATGACTAAATAAAGTGCATTGTCTGCGATGCGATTTTACGTGAAATAATTAATTCTGGTGGCTGTAATGGGGGCGTGGTCCCTTTCTCAATGTAATTTGAAATGGGACACTTCAACCCACATACATGTAGATAAAGGGGAAGAAAGTCATTGGTGGACAAAAATTTAAAGAGATTGTACAAAATGTGTATTTTAAACTACTTTAACGAGAATGGTTAGGCCTAATAGTAGATCAGTGGACAGAAATTAATTTAGGATTCGGTGCCAAATTTAAATTCGAGCACACAAATTATGGGAACAAATTTATTCAGTGTTTATAACATTTAACGTTAACATTGTAAGTTTGGACAATTGTACTAATTTGGAAAGACACATCCTTGGTATTTGGTCATGGTATTTTTTGGATAATCTAGTAATTTAAAGGTCCTGTGAAGAGTGTATTTACCAAACTTTACTTCTTGGTGCTGTTATATTGATTGGTATGAATTAAAAACAATTTTAAATGTTTTTTAGTTTTGAGTGGATTATTAATTGTTTATCTAATAATCTAAAATTGACCCCCCGAATTTTCGAAGTTTTAACGAAACGTTCGTGACGTACACAAAGGCAGAGAATTTCTATGTACCGTGAAACGCAGCGCAAGCCCCCATCATGCGGTCGGAAAACACACCGAAGGCAATGCTAATATTAAGGTGTTATTTTATGAAACAGAAACAGTTGAGTCAAAGTTCTGATCATTTAAAAAACTCAAAACAAGCGCAGGCATAATGAGAAAGGTTTAATGTTTTTATGTTTGTCTTGCCAGGATAAAAAATCAGACACGATGTTTTTATTAATGCGGAAAATCACGGCATGTTTTCTTGCCGTGAACACTGAAACGGTGAGCATGGTGTGAACATTTGCAAGGAAGTGGACTGGGTTATGCATGGGAGTATTATTAAATGGCCACTTACCCTGAGTCTTTCTCGCTTTAAAAAAGCACCCCTCTTCTTCGTTGGAGCCTTACCAGCCTTCTTACTTAGCGGGAATATCGTTGGAATTGCATCTGGTAGCAGCATGGCCTTATAAGCCATACCGAACTGGCGGTGAAGGCCCCGTTTAAAGCATGTCTGCTCGAACTGTGCACTACAAAGTCTACATAAGAATGAGTGTTCCGTCGGTCCTGACCACTTCGCTCTGGTCAGCTTCACTTTAGTCGTCCAAATACGTCTGTATTTTGGATCAGACGGAAATCGGTGTAGACTAACATCGTCTTTGGTGGTGTTGCTGCAACCTGCAGCCACACACCTCGATGGCATTATCGAAAATAATAAGCTTCAAACCTGACAGAAAAATAGAAACTTTTTCTCTAGCAACACTCTGCATGCAGTGGTGCGCTGTATACGACGCATACTTGGGCAAGTGCTGTGAATCGCGGATCGGGAATCACCTCAGTGTACGTCACGAATTTTATGTTAATGAGGGGTATGGGCGTGTCGAAGCGCACCCCCTAAATTTAAAAATAAATATTTTTATGGTATAAACGTGATGGGAAAATTTACAAATGACAAATGTATGTTCCAGAAGGCATACTTTATTGTATACAATGAAAAAAAACCTATTTCACAGAATATATTTACCTGATGGCTGGAGATCATACTTCGATACCTGTACCTCACATAGAGTAAGATAATGTGTATCTTGGGATATCGACGCTAACATACCGAGCAAGTACAGATGGATCACAGGTAAATTCAATCCACTCTCTGGACAGAGCTTGATCTCTGGTTACTGGATTACCGCACATTACGTTATCAGTAGGTGTATCACTCAGACCAGCCCGTACAACTGCATCCACTAAACGTAACTTGACCTCTTCTAATAAGACTACTACGTTAGAAATATGTACATGAAATGCCGGTTATTACATAAGATTTGTAGATAAGTCGTCTCGTCATTAGCAAATTTAGATCTTCATAAAAGGGTTCCATTTTAGTAATTGGAATTATAATGTTGCCGTTTTTAAACCACCATCTACTATCAGTACACCGATTGATCTAGTTTTGGATGAAAAATCCTATTCATAATTGTGGCGATACTTGAACTCATAATTATTCCAGAAAGCGTTGATTGCAAAAGTATGGGCATACATGTACGGTACACTATGCTCATAAAATAATATTGTACCATTTTAACGGTCTTAAAGCATATTCCTAATTACTATTTTAAGTTCAATTTACGGTTGATTCTTACTAGTCTTCCGGTCTCTGTTCCAAATCCTGATTTTACCAAGACAGTAATCAGACTCCAGGTCCACCCTCCACCATGGGCTCGATTCGATATCTGAGATGAGAGAAAAACAACAGGTTTATAGAATATCTAAGTTTTCACCTTAATATTATTAAATGTTGAATTTGGTGGAATATTCAAATTCAGAAGAGCTTTTTCAAAAGTCTCGATTTCTGGCAATAACTTGACCTAAAATTTAAACTATTATTATCTACAAAATATTTACGTTTTCGTTGGAGGTACTGGGGTACTGCCTTTCAGCAGGGGGACTCCTGCACCTAGTAGCACACCACATGGCCATAAAAAATAATATAACATAATCGCTAATCAGATTGTATATAGTACCTCTAAAAATATTGTTTGTGTCTTTATGTTGTATAAAAGCCGTTTCCCCCTTAACTTTTAGATTTCTGATATTTGAAACATGAAAATTATTGAAAATGACTGGCGAATACCGTCAGAATATACAATTGAGGCTCTTTGAAGTTATTTACGAATGATATGTTATGAATATTTTAGCCATAATAATTTTCAATAATACACATGAGTTGTGTGCAATTATCAGTATCCCCACATATTTCTGATGGAATATTGATATACACCAATACAGATTTGGCAATTTCCCCGCCCACCTCAAATAGTTATTTGGACACGTCTAATCGATTTCCACCAATGTACCAAATCTATTCGCACTGCACGGGTTGTGCACTGCACGGGTTGTGCAGTACACAGCGCGATGTGAATACTTTCACAATTGTCTGGAATGAAGACTAAGCCGCGCATGTGCAGCCCAGTTCAACTTCATTCTTAACTGGCGATATTCATTACCAGATTCTCGATGTGAATACAAAATTTGGACCTGTTTGTTTCGCACATATCCGGATCTCGATAACCAGAGATACTGAGTCATTACGGTTCAGACGTTTTACTGATCCAGATCCTTATTTGCCGATCCTGCTCACACGGTGGATAATATAGATCCAAGATGGCGACGAACACAAATAAAAAAAAGAAAATCATCACAGTAGGCTATTTATAGAATCAACATCATTATTTTAACAAGCTAATTATCTTTTCCAACGAACGATATCTTAATTAAACAGTATGTTACATAAAAAACTCCATTTTGGCGGATTGATTTTGCCTATTCTGCCATGGGCACAGTTCAGCTGTAGTCTGGATTTGGATCCAGAAACGTTTCCGTTTGTTTTCGCAAATGTGCTATATCACACATTCAAGCCTTTTGCATATCAAATAAAACATAAAAGTACTCGAAGCTGCGTATCAGACATTTCATGGAGTGTTAAATGGAGTGTACACTTTTGGTGTTAACATTTCCCAATAACAAAATACTGAATTTAAATATAATATAATACATAGAACAAATCTCGTCTGATATGCTGTATTTTTAAAGAAAATTTGAAATTGATCACTATCGTGATCAATTTTCAATATTATTAGCATAGAAACAAATCTGAATGCATTTTCACAATTGTCTCGTTAATGACGCAACGAAATCAGCTTAAACTTGTACATATTTCTTCATTACTGTGAAGTATGGATGCATTAATAAATACAATATACCAATAGTATACAATCCCTTAAAACGAAAAATCCTCTAATATATTAAACGTATTTAGGTAAATACCTGTGTGGCTGCATTGAGGGTCAGCCAATTGTCCGTCTACAGCTCTAGAGGCAGTCCAATCGTAATATGTAGAGCTTTGGCTGGTAGGCTTCCCAGTCAAAGTAAGGGCTTAAAGATTTGGAAAATATAAGGATGGTTATTGACATTACATTAAATTCATAAACAAAGACATATACCCAGCTTCTATTCTTTAGTTCCTTTAAGTCACATTGCTCATTAAAGTCATATCCACGTTGTCAACATGACACGTGTCTTTCTTAATCACGTCTCCAAGAAGCTGAACAGAGACAAGGCGGTAGGTCATTGTATTTTATTAACACATACATTTAATGAAAGGTGTCCAGGGCCATACAGGTGTCATTGGTAATCATGCATAACAATATTAATACTAAATACATACGTTCAATGAAAAGGTGTGTGTTTATTTTATTTTATTTTAATTTTATTTTATTACATTTTACACTGGCAATCAGATTATTTCAATTAAATATAAAACCAAACCCCAAAAAACGAAAAATACACAAAAATTCATGTTAAACAAAGCCAGTGGTAAGATAGAACAGGTGACCAGCACCTCTGCAAGGCCATCCTACCACAAGAAACCCACTTAACATTGTATACCTCGTTACACCCCCATCCCCCGCCTCCGTTACACCACTGGAGGGCCGCTGAAGGAAGTTTGGACAGAAAAGACAACATTAAGCAACAAATTAATTACGCCGACAGAGAGAGCAATGGCAAAAAGACATCCATGTACAAATATTATCTCCCGAAAAACTGGAAGCAAATTTTGTTCTATAAAACTGAGACACTTGAGATTTAAACGACGAAAGTGAAATGTCAGATCTTGCTGCCAAAGGAAGTTGATTCCAGATTGGAACAATCCGCTGAAAATAAAAATAATTATGTGATTCAGTTTTATACCTAGGAACAGTTAACATATAAGGATCAGAAAATAGTGGTAAGACGGCCTTGAGTTACATTAAAACTAACATAACAATCAATATCAAAATGTGTATCTTTACAATTAAAAAAATATGTAAGATCACCAATTTCTCTTCTAAAAGACAACGGTAAAATGTCAAGACGATCCAATCGTGAATTATAGTCTTCCTCAGGATAATGCAGGATAAATTTTGTAGCCCGTCTTTGAACACCTTCAATTAATCTAATGTTGCGTTTTGAAGTTCCACTCCACACAGAACTACAATATTCAAGGTTACTTCTAATCAAAGAAGAATAAAGCGTTTTTGAAACTCGAACAGGAGCTTCATAGCCAATAGTACGTTTTATCAACCCCATCACTTATTACATTTGCCAACAATTCTATTCACATGATATTAACAAAACCCGAGGAAATATCCACACCAAGATCCCAAACGGAATCAACCCGTTAGAGATAAATATTGTTTAATTTGTAATCAAAATTTACTAATTGTTTACGCCTAGAAATGGAAATAATTTGGCACTTCGAAATATTAAAATGCAAATCCCACTCAACACTCCAAGAATACAGGGAATCAATATCCTTCTGTAATAATTTACAATCAGATATATTCTTAACGGAATTAAAACACTTTGAATCGTCAGCAAACAGTGCCACTGTAGAATTTTGGACAGTGCTGGGCATGTCGTTTATATACAGAAGAAACAATAACGGACCCAATACGAAACCCTGTGGCACACC
Organism: Zoroaster sp. YZ-2022; assembly: GCA_029582265.1. NCBI lineage: Eukaryota > Metazoa > Echinodermata > Asteroidea > Forcipulatida > Zoroasteridae > Zoroaster > Zoroaster sp. YZ-2022. Next base: position 32,255,893 of record CM055825.1, on the reverse strand, counting down.
TGTCAGAAACGGTAGTCAATCAGAGTTACATCCCTCGACAACCACCCTTTGTTGACGATTATTCAAGTAAGACGATTAAACCAATCAATCTGAATGAATACCAAAAGACTGTAATTTGTGAAGAAACACTATCAAAAGCAGTAGTAGATAAATTGCTGCACCTCGACCACTCCCCAAAAACCGGTTTTTGAACCGGTTCATCCCTCCAGATATTTTTAAATATCTGTGGAAAATCCCGAAGCTGGACCATTTTCCAAAAAATCCTCGGAGAGATTACCTTTAAGACAACCCACAAAAAAAAGAAAAACCAACTAAAAAAATTGAAAAAATTAAAAATAAAATCTAGCATGATAGTAAGACGATGGTCAACTACAGATTACACAGTGTCGCGCAACTCAAAGAGTTTGTTGAAAAAAATAATGTAAAGATGGGTGAACCCAGTGGAAAATACGGTAAACTGACTAGATTCGATTATTTATTGGCGGTTATAAAATATTTAGATAAATTACCATCTAAAAGGATTATTCCGTGTGAATGGCTTTTAGTTGGCAAAACTAACAAGTGTTGTTTACCGAGCGTGCCAGGAGAAAATTTTTGTGCGCAACATCAGTACTGTATTCGACAAGGAAAATCTATATCGGCTCCATGCAGAGTGTGTAAGAAGGGTACTAAAACAAATTCGCATTTATGTACGAAATGCGGCGATAAATTAAAAAGAACTTTTTTCACCGTGTTGAAGCTCGAGCTAGAAGAAATTTTAATCTCGTCGAAAAAGAGTTGAAAAATAAAATGGAATTAAAAAGTTGAATTATACGGTGGGGGCCTTTTTAAGGCTAGTTTATTATAAATATCGTTGTAAGATTTTGTTCTAGTCAATTTTACTTTAAATTCAAAAGTTTTTCTACAAGGTCTTTTTTTCTTTTTCGACGATGGCTTTAACATCTGGAGGAGTGTCTTTAGGAGTAAATTTCGTTCGAATGTTTTCTTTCATCTGTGAGTACCTGTTTCGCTCCTCGTTGATTAAAACAAATTCTTCTTGGCTTATACGACTGTCTTCGATCGCTTTCGAAACGTGGCTGCCGATGGTGTTTAGTTTACTCTCGGCTAAAACTCTTATTTCGTTGTGTTTCTTTGATTTTTTACAGAGCTTGTATTTAGCGGATTTTATCGTCATAGCCATACCGCCTAACCCAATGGCTACTCCTTCTAGAACGAATCCGACCGGCGCCGCTACGACGCTAGCCAAACTGGCAATTCCCATCGCTCCGGCTCCGACAGCGACGCATTCGGCCATTGTTTCTACGATTGAACAAGTTTTGATGATTTTATTGTATTTTTTATAGGATCTCTCGCGCTCATTTCTCTCTACGCAAATTTCTTTTTGGATGTCGTTGATTTTTGGAAAACGAAACGCATTCACATCTGCATTACCCGCGCTGTCTATAGCTGGTAAGGTTGGATAAAACCTTGTATCGGAAGAGGTGGTTATAATTTTTATTATTTTAAACCAACGAAAAACTTTCAATTTTTATATCGTAACAGATTCCCGCGTCTATAGCGCCAAAAACGGTCGCTTGTACAAAGATTTTTTTATCTTCTGTCTTGAAGCAAATTCCGCATTCTAAATGTTGCGGTTCATCGTCAAAAGTAAATCTTGCATTAAATTCACCAAAATTATCGAAAATATAGGGTAAAACAAATTTCAGGTCTTATTTCGCGTTTTGATGTGATTGAATAACAATTATTTTCACCCTTAATTATTGGATCATAAATTGAACAGTATGTCGTTGTTTGCATGAGAAAAAACTGTGCTTTACGCGATGCACCCTCCCACTTGATGTAAATGTGTAGTTTACGGCATAAATTCAGCAAGTCTATTGTCTCGTTAATTTCGTCTTCATCAATATGCCCACTACATTCATAAATGGTTGGATTGTGATTTTTAAATGAAATTCGCTCGTTGTTCTTACGACTAGGATCGTAAATACTCGCCATTTATAATAACTATTAATTTTCATAATATTAATGTCTCTACTTGTGAATTTTAAATCTCAAGACTGGCGCTTTTAATTTTTTATATCGAAACAGATTCCAGAGCTTAAACTTCCAAAAAAGGTCGCTCGTACAAAGACTTTTTTATTTTCTGTTTTGAAGCAAATTTCGCATTCTAAATGCTGCGATTCATTGACAAAAGAAAATTTATTATCTCGAGCGGGAGAAGGTATATGGGCTACGTCGGCTACAAAGTCGTGTGTTGACGAGTATGAATAAATACCACTAACCTTCATAAATTTCACAAAAATTGAACAGTATGTTGGTGCTTTATCGAACGTGAAAAAGGGTAAACTAAAAGATCCCTCCCACCCGAGTTTAATGTGTAGTTTTTCGAATAAATTTATCAAAGGTATCGCTTGTTGAATTTCATCCGGCTCAATATGCCCATGGTGTTCATAAATGGACGGATTGTAATTTTTTAAAGAAATTGACTCGCTTCTTCGACTAGGGCCGTAAATACTCGCCATTTGTATTTACTATTTAAAAACTATTTATTAATTTCGACGGTTAAAATGATTATTAATGTCTCTACCGATAGAATCTTTAATTTTAAAGCTCAATTCGTTTAAAGTGCCGGTTTTGAGATTTTTTCGTAATGGATTAGAATATTCTATCCAGGTACTTCCTTGTAACGGAAAAATGTTTTAAATACTCGAAGGTTTACCGTTGAAAAATTTTTCGCTCGTAGAAATTTGATCGCAATGAATGTACATTATTTTAAAAGGTTGCAAATCAATTTTTCCACAATGCTCTCCCATAGCTAGAAATTGATCCGGAAACCCGAGTAAATTGGCTAACCCGGACGAAAATTTGATTTTTCGGTTTTGATTAATAATATTTAGCAAAGATTCACCGGATTTTTCATCGACGGTAAATGTAAGCCAAGGTGTGTTATTTAAGACAATTTTGATAATTTCTTTTATATTATAAAGTCCAGGATTGATAAACTCAGTTTCTTCCGATGGCCGTCCATCCGGATTGGTTGTATGACGCAATATTTTTTTTCTTTTTTACGCACATTATAGTAACCGACCCAAAAGTTGACGGTCTTTAACGAAATCGTGAGTTTACCATCGCGATTATCGATAAAATTATCTAATTCGACTGTTTGTTGAAATTTTTAATTTCGACAGTATGATGCATTTTATGTTTATAACAAAATGATGCTTCCTTTAGCATTTCGGAGTAATTTATCAAAGCGGTATCAACATTCTGGAAATTTTGTAGCTAAAAATTTTACTTCTAGAGATTTGACCGACGTGAACATTTACGTTAATGAAAATGACTTTTTTAAATGTAGAACTCTCTAATCCTTTTAACAAGTACAAGTTGCCTCGCGTCGATAGCGACGTGACTGTAAATGAATGGAAATACCATCCTATAAAGGTTTATCAGAATCAAATAAATTTTGTAACGTGGTGTAGTACGACGGGATGCGAGTGAGTTATAAACATTTACTCCATTCGAATCCGATGATTAGTAGTTTTTTCAAGTTTCACGTTTATTATCAAATTAGACGATTGCTCAAAGAAATGAGTTGTCCCGAATCTTCAAACGCTATTTGGAACGCTTTTGCAAACAATATAGACATTAGCGCGTATAACAAAATATGCAGAGAATTTCACGCATCGCCAGTATCTACTCATTGGATACAACAAGTATACGAAAACTCGGGAGGTTTAGGCATGGCTTATTATTGGGAAAATAAAAAAGTAGGTTGGACTCCCGTACCCAGTAGAAGCTATAATAATACGCGTTTTAAACACGGTGAATATTACCCAGATGCTCCATTGATGAAATTAGCCGAGGCGGAATTTCCTGAGACTTATATTAAGGTCGGTTATATCGAGCAATCTAATACAGAGTTGGCTTGGGTTAAACTCGAGTCTAAATTGGCTCGGGGTTTTACGGATATAGGTATAGAACGAATCAACGACTCTATAAGAACGTACGTTTACGCGATATTAGGAGCTCAAGCTCAAGCTAAAACTGGAATTCTCGTACCGGGTACCGGTTTAGATGCGAAAAGAGAATTCTTATACATTCTCGATGCTTCGATCGATTCTCCGATAGATTTGCAATCTTCTATTCAAAAGTACCAAGATTCTTTACAATACGCTTCTTCTTCGAGTCCGTAGCAATCTCAGATGTCGTTCTGCCAGTATCGAGCACAGGCCACAGCTGATGGGGTAGGTTCTGCCAGATCTTCTGGGCTGCACCGGGGGGCATCGGCACATTCCAGCAGGTGGGACATGGTCTGCACCAATCCACAGCTGCATGTGTCTTCTGTTATGTAGTTCCAGGCTTTCATCAGTGCTTTGCACCTCCCCTGTTCCACCCGCAGTCTATTTACTGACTTCCAAGTTACCCATCCAAGGTCATGACCACTAGCAAGGCTTTCAGTGGGTGTAACTCCTCGATCCATCCATTCAGGAGCTCGGATGCCGTAGCGTTGCCATTCATCTTTCCAGATGTTGGTTCTTGCTTCTTGTTTGGTCGTCTGGAGAGGCAAGACCGTCTGCACGAAGCTGGATCTGGATCGGAGCCTGCGGGGAAGTGCTACATGGCCATGCAAAGGGTGCCTGATGTCTATCTCCTGCGTTCTCCGTTCATCTTGGGCGATAACAGATCGTCTGATGTGGGGGGGGGGGGGGAGATGCCTGCTAGGGCATGGATGCACGATACAGGTGTTGTCTTAATGCATCCCGTGATGATGCGACAGGTGTCATTTAGGGCTGTGTCGACCAGTTTGGTGTGGCGTGATCGGCTCCAGCTTGAGCAGGCATACACCGCTGTGGAGAAACACAGTGCCATGAGTAGTAGTAAGGGAGCATCACACACCCCCAAAAAATGCGAAGCTACGCATCGCTACGCACTAGTAACTGCGCATCAAAAAATGATGCGCAGATGCGGACCTAGCCACGCAGTGGTGAGTTGTTCGCCTCACGGCAATGTATGGAGTCACGAAGTGACGATAATGTTGAAGAACATGATGCAAGTTGCATCATGTTCAGCGGCGTATGCCAAGACGCAGGATGCGTCTTGGACAAACCACGTAGTGGTGAGTGGGATCTCTGTCACGATAGTGTAACTGGAGAAAAACCGTTATTGTTTGATCCAGTTGGGAGGTGCGGGAATGATTGTAAATCATGGAGCGCCGAAGTCATTTCACGCAGCACAAACGAGACGTTGACGTCTCGTTTATATTTTCACGTAGCGGTGGGTTCCTCGACGTCTGTCAAGACGTTGAGGAAGGAGAAAAGGGCGGGTTGACCATGCAGTGGGTTATTGTATTTATGAATTTATTTATTTATTTTTAATATCCCGCGTCTATTTTCCCCGCAATCTCGGTGTGGGTCTGATCGTCCATTATATGACTAGGCATAAATCAAACTCCCATCCGAGACGACGAGTCCTAACACGACCGTGACGTCACCCGTTGTTCTCGTTATCGAACATGTAAGGATAAGTTACCCCTGTTTACTCAACCCCTCCATCCATTACCCAACCCCTCCATCCATTACTTATTTTTATATATAGTTTGATATTTCTACAGTAGTTACATATTGATTCCTACGTCGGTTGTCAACATGTCTTCCGTTCGACTCCAAGATTTTTACAACACCGTAGATAATCACGGCAGTGTTTTACACATCGAACATATACGGCGTAGGATCAATAATGATCCTGACATTAGAGGGTGGAATAGTATCCCGCCAAACTCAACGCACATTTTGATCATTTCTATGTCAGAAGCGTTGACATATGCTATTAAGAAACACCATTATGCATATGTAAAATTCATCACCTCACCATTAAAAAATTTATATGAGATAATCGATCGACACGGCCCCGTGGGGGATATTGAATCCCGAAGGAAATTACTAAACAGCAATCGGGAATTCCGGGAGTTATACCGCATCCCTCGGAACTGACCTGACCGGGTGATAGTCTCCCCCACGGACGCCGTGTTATATGCCATAACAAAAAATCATTTCGCGTACGTCCAGCACATGCTCTCCACACATCCGGCGATGTTTGCGAAGTAACAGGGTAAGTCAATACAGCGTGAATAAACTTGAGTTCTTTACAATTTACTTAACTCGTCCTGACTCATTAAAAGCAATAATAAAAGTTTACCCTTTTTTATTGGTATAAAGAACCGGCGTCAATCAGTCGATTCCTCACAAATCATAAGCCCGGCCTCAAGAGATAACCTCCACGGAGCATATACGTTAGCAATCATGTCACAGCAAAACTTCGAATGGAGCATTGATCTTACGTCGAGTCAAATTCAGGCGATCAATGATTCTGATTTTACGGAGAGTCAAATTCAGGCGATCGACGAACCAGTTTTTACTGCTACTCAAATTGAGGAAATCGACCGCATGGAAACCGCGGCGATGGAAGCGTCGCATCAAAACTTTGAATGGAGCCCGGATTTTACAGTGAGCCAAATTCAGACAATAGATAGAATGGAAACCGCGGCGACGGAAACGTCGCTGCAAAACTTTGAATGGAGCCCGGATTTTACGGCGAGCCAAATTCAGGCAATAGATAGAATGGAAACCGCAGCGATCGAAGAGGTAAATTGAAAACCTACAATTAAGCTCGTTACTCCTTCCAGGTGTTAACCGACATCTTTTGTATTTTAGAAACCTTATTGTATCGTTTGTTTCTTTATCATTTACCCCAGTTTTTCCGCCGTGTAGACAGCCTCGTCGGACCCGACCGTTCGTCTTGGTCAGATAGTACACCAGAAACACCAGAGCTACAGAGAACGGATGTGTCCCCACAACCAGGCTGTTCATTTTGGTCGGATAGTGTTCCAGAAACCTCTTCTCCATCTGAGAAAACACCGTCCGGAGTTGCCCTCGACAACGACTTCACAGACGAGCCGCAGAAAGGAAAGGGCGCGGACCTAACAACTGGGGATAAGAAAAGACCTCCGTACGACCCAAGAAACGCGGAACACCAGCTGGGGAGCGGTCGTCCCGGGGTGCGAAGAGAGAGTCTGTTAGTACGCAGCCTTTAGGTGTAAATAAGAAAGTAAAACACAGTCTTGACAACCGTAGATTTACTTGCGATATCTGTGAAAAATCATATGCGCAAAAAACCAGTCTGAAACGCCACAAGGAAATTCATTCCAGCTACAGTGGTGAATGCCCTACATGTGGAAAAACATTTAATCAGTCATACAAGCTAAAACAACATATTAAACGATTCCACTCTCGCCAACCCAAGCAAAATGACGAACCTCGAAATATTGCACAATCCATAGCGCCGCAAGGTGTTAGTCTATCTCCCGAAGATCCACTCGCATTTCCGATTCCTCCGAATGCTGACGATAGGGGTAATGATATGTTATCCCTTTATCGACGAAACTGGAGTAGTATAAGGACTCATTACATTTACGGCCGCGCAATTCAAGATGTGTACAATTTACGGTTGGGACCTCCCTTTCAAAGAGTAGGGTTACCCGGTGGTGTCTCCTTCGACGAAGGGTTAAGGGGTATTTTTCCTACTTTCACATCCAGATGTAAAATAAACCTTTCATTCGGGTTTGTTTTACGACATATAGAGACGGGTGAGTTACGGTATTACCATGCCAGTTTTAATAACGCGCGTTTTTTACCCGACCCGGTCACTATAGCTTCAGAAGATGATTTTGAAAATTTCATCCAAAAGATACACGACATGGACGTGCTACAACACGCCCTACATACACGTCCAGACACGAAATGGGCCATCGCCGATATCAGTAACGCCACCGTCTATGTGAATAAAATGCCCTCGATATACATCGGTGCACCACCACAACAACAACTACCCGAGTACATCGCAAATAATAAAGGGTTAGACAAACTAATCAGAAATCGTCATTCCGGTGCTAGGTACAAGGACAACTTTTGTCTCTTTAGATGTTTCGCTAGAAAAGAAGGGAATTCGTCGATCTCCCTGGAAACCCGTACCAAACACCTCGTTGATAGATACACGGAAATAATGAATGAGCACCCGACAAAAGGCATTTGTTTAGAGGACCTGCATCACTTTGAAAAAATCTTCAAAGTGAATGTCAGAGTCTTTAGCCTCGGTCGTGAGGAAACTCTGAACGAGACCGGGGAGGTTGAATACAAAGTATTAGCCCGCTTGGTTAGGAGACCACTGTGTAATCACAAAATAACCATGAACGTTAACCTATACGAATCTCATTTTTCGTACATACACGATATGAACTTGTACAGCCAAGTATTTCCTTGCCCCAGATGCGACCGCGTATTTAACAGATCACACAACTTAAAACGTCATGAGGGGCGGTGTGACATCAACGTCAAACATAAGTTTCCCGGCGGTTGCTACCGCCTTCCAAATTCTGTGTTCGATGAGTTGGTCGAAGCGGGTATACAGGTGGATGAGGATATGAGGTATTATCCTTATCGTGCCACCTATGATTTTGAAGCCTATTTCAAACCGGTAGAACAGACGCACGAAAACATAAGGGGTCTCAAAGCGCAACACGAGTTACTGAGTGTCAGTCTCACAAGTAACGTTCCCGGTTACGACGTACCCCTTTGCATCGTAACCGACGGGGATCCGACCAAACTTGTGGCTAGCATGGTAGAGCATTTACATAGCATGAGTGATACCGCGTACGGTATTCTGTTAGATAAGTTTCAAGATGTATTCGAGCAGATCGATGCCCTAATACATCAACAGCGGGTTGAACAAGAAGCCGAGAGGTCGAATTCTCCAAGACAAGAGCCTGACGAAGATAATCAGTCAAAACAGACAAAGGCTGAAAAACTTAGAGACAAATTAGAACAATATCTTCAGGAGCTACCCGTCCTGGGTTTCAATTCCGGAAAGTACGACATGAACATAATCAAACGTTACCTATACCCAATCCTTCGGGAGACGGACTCTCTGCGCCTCATTATTAGAAGATCGTCGACATACATGACAATCGGAACCGAAAAACTAAAGTTTTTCGATATTTCCAATTATTTGGCACCCGGGTGCTCCTACGCCAAATTCTTAAAGGCGTACGAAAGCACTCAGACGAAAGGTTTTTTCCCGTACGAGTGGGTAGATGATTTAAACAAACTCGATCACGATGAACTGCCCCCTCACGAAGCATTTTACAGCGACCTCAAAGGGGAAAACATTACGGAAGAAGAGTACGCGTACTGTCAACGGGTCTGGCGAGAGAAGGGTCATATAACGTTTCGAGATTTTTTAGTGTGGTATAATAACATGGACGTTTCCCCCTTTCTCGAAGCGGTCGAGAAAATGTTTACTTTCTACAGAGAAAAGCAAATCGATATGTTCAAGTCGGCCATTTCCGTACCTGGACTGTCTCTTCACTATCTTTTCCAAACTAAACCACAAGATGTGTATTTTTCATTGATAGACAGTGCTAACAAAGACCTTTATTATAAAATAAAGGACAACATCGTAGGCTGGCCGTCTATTATTTTTCACAGATATCACGAGACCGGTAAAACTCGTATTAGGGGTGGTAAACTATGTAAAAAGGTTGTAGGTTTTGATGCCAACGCGCTGTACTTATGGTCACTCATGCAGAATATGCCAGTGGGTACGTTTGTCAGGCGCAAAGCCTCCGACAACTTCAAACCTGTGCGAAGTCATAAGTACGGTATCATGGCTACCGAGTGGTTAGATTGGGAAGCCAACTCAAACGGTGTATATATTCAACACCAATTCAACCACAAAGAAAAATGTGTAGGTAGTAGAAACGTTCTCGTGGACGGGTTTTCCCCAGAGACTAATACGGTCTATCAGTTCCAGGGCTTTTTTTGGCACGGGCACAGCTGTCGCCTCAATCCCAATGAGGTCAACTCTGTGAATAACAAATCAAAGAAAGATTTGAGGGCAGAGACCCAAAAGACCTCCTCATATATCCAAGGATTAGGGTACAATTTAATCGAAATGTGGGAATGCGAGTGGGAAGACATCAAGAATACCAATTCAGACTTACGACAGTTCTTGAAGTCTATAAGACTTCCCCGTTTTAGTAGATGGAAGATGTCCGTGGAGGATATATTACGAGGGGTTAGAGACGGCTCGATATTTGGTTTAGTAGAATGTGACATTCGGGTACCACCAGAGAGCAGAGATTATTTTGCCGTGATGCCACCCATTTTCAAAAATGTGGACATCTCCAGGGCTGACGTTGGAGACCACATGCGGCAGTACGCTGAAGAAATGAATATCATGACTAAACCAAGAAGAAGTCTGATCGGTAGCATGTTTGGAACCAAAGTACTACTCGCAACCCCACTTTTGAGTTGGTATTTAAACCACGGTTTGGAAGTCACGCGCGTTTACGAAGTGATCCAATACCAACCCAATAAATGCTTTGAGAAGTTTGGTAATCGGGTCAGTCAAGCCCGGAGGGATGGGGACAGTGACCCGAATAAAGCTATTATAGCGGACACCATGAAACTACTGGGTAATTCAGCTTATGGGAAAACAGTCACAAACCAGTTTAAACATGTGAACGTTCAGGTGTGTGATGCCGAGGAGGCACCCGGTCTTATCAATGATATTCATTTTAAGGCACTCCATCGAATAGCCGATAATTTGTATGAGGTAGACATGACCAAAAAATCGATAAGTTTAAATTTACCCATCCACATTGGTTTCTTCGTCTACCAATACGCAAAACTGCGTATGCTTGAGTTTTACTTTGACTTCCTGTTAAAGTTTGTTGATCCATGCGATTTTCAGATGTGTGAGATGGACACCGATTCGGCCTACCTCGCCATATCGGGTGACAGTCTCGATGATGTCATTAAACCGGATATGAAAAACCAATACAACCGGGAAAAGCCCGAGTGGTTTCCACGTCGGACCACTCCCGAACAGTACAATTTTGATAAGAGGACTCCGGGGTTGTTTAAAGTAGAATGGGAGGGCGAGGGTATAATTTCACTGTGTAGCAAGACATATTTTTGTTTCGGGTCTAGTGAAAAGTTCAGTTGTAAAGGTCTCAACAGGCGAACCAATGAACTCACTAAGGAGAAGTATATGAGCGTGTTAAATACCAGAACGTCGGGCGGGGGTGTTAACAAGGGGTTTATCATAAAACAGGGTGTAATGTTTACGTACGAACAGAGGAAGATGGCATTGACCTATTTCTATCCCAAGCGCAAAGTCGCCGATGATGGGGTCTCAACAACGTTTTTAGATATATAAGGAAATATACCCTCCATAAGATGTATTAATTCCAATAAGTTTAGTCGCTGATGTAATATCTTTTCGTTTGTAAATTGCAACCGCGGTCTTAAATATACATGTAATATATTATTGTAGTATTGTATTATCGAATTTGATGTAATGAATCATTTTTATGGAACTGTTGTATATTTTGATTTCAAACATTTTCGGGTAACTAATTATTATTATCATTATACTTTGATTTCAACTGAATAAGAATAAAGGTGAAATAATAATAAGGAAAGAAAAATAAAGAATCAGACTCTGAGTACTATATCCTTCCTAAAATAACACAATTAAACTCAATAGATATAGTTAAGGGTTTATAATAAATATGGGGTTATAAAAGGATGTTTGGGTCATTGAACTATATAACGAAGTGGTTAGCTTAGACGGGAAGGTGTGGGGCGCTTTTCACGCGGAGTGTGTTTGATTTTAAAAGGGTGTTTGGGTCATTGAGCTATATAACGAAGTGGTTAGCTTAGACAGGCGAGTGGGGGCGCTGTTCACGCCGAGTGGGTTTGATTTTAAAAGGGTGTTTGGGTCATTGAACTATATAACGAAGTGGATAGCTTAGACGGGGCGGGTAGGGGCGCTGTTCACGCAGAGTGTGTTTGATTATAAAAGGGAGTTGTACCGAATGATGACTCTCATTCTATACGATGAGTTCAATACTTAAACATCCATTCACCTGCGTCATCGCAGGCCCTACTGGGTCAGGAAAAACACAGTTCGTGACGCAGTTATTAAACCCTACGGGTGGTGGTGTTATTCAACCATCTCCCGAAAATATCTTGTGGTGTTTTGGCGCTTATCAGGATGCTTATGATCGGTTATCAAATGATGTTCCTAACATTCGTTTTGTGGAGGGTTTTCCCGAAGATCTTCTCTCTTCGTTGGATCGAACGAAGAGAAACCTGGTTGTGATCGACGACTTAATGTCGGAATCGGGTAATAATAAAAATATTACAGAACTTTTTACAAAGGGTAGTCATCACAGCAATCTGTCGGTTATACTCGTACTACAAAACCTATTTTATCGAGGTAAAGAAATGCGCACAATCAGTCTGAACGCTCATTACATGGTCCTCTTTAAAAAAACCAGAGACGCATCCCAGATCACTCACTTGGCACGACAGATGTATCCGAGTAAACAAAAATTTATGGTCGAGGCCTATCGTGATGCAACGAATTCCGCCTATTCTCATCTATTTGTGGACTTAAAACCCGACACGGATGAGCAAATGCGTCTCAGATCTAACATCTTCCAAAGTGAATATCCCACGGTTTACGTTCCGAGGGTATAAATAACGTTACCCTTGTACTTGGGTTTCATTTGTAAAGATGTCTCGTCGCGTGCACAAGCACGCTCCCTACCTGCACATATTAGCAAACGGTTCCAACAAACAACGCCAGGGTGTGATTGACGGAGCCAGCCAAGACCTCATAACCTGTCTTTGCGAGTGCGCCCTCAACATTTTGAATGGTAACGTTTCATTGAAACCTGCGGAAAGAACTAAACTAAAAAGACACAAGCGACACCTGAGAACGCTAACCGACAGAAGGACGAGCCTGCAGAAGAAGAAGAAAACTTTGAAACAAAAGGGGGGTTTTCTTGGCGCTTTGCTGACGCCGGTTTTGAGCGCTCTGGGTGGGCTACTGTTCAAGTAAATGTCATGGAGCACGCAAAGAAAATGGTGCTCATACCACAAGAGACTCTTGCCAGAATGCAGGCGTCTAGACGGTTGGAGCAAACACCGATTACGCGCGTCGTCCATGGTTTGGACACCGACATGAGACAGTTGATCGAAAGACCGGATCTGTCGGAAGGAGAAAAAATCAAGCTGTACCCACAGACTCTTCAGAGATATATCACGCTGAATAAACAGAGGACGGCTCCGTTGACGATGACCTTAGACACAAATGATTACCGAACGGATTTGAATGAACCGCCCGTGTTGAAAAGGGAACCAACTATCGAACACACGAAACCGAGCGAGACAAAACCAACCCTCAAAGTGGAGCTGAAGGAGAAGATAGGTGACGACGCTGTGAACTACGAAGAATGACCCCATTTGTTTGCGACCGCATCTCATCTTCCGACCAAGAAAAGTAAAAAGAAACTATCATCTTCGGGTAGAAAACAAAAGTGGACTACATTATAAGTCATACACCACCCTCAAGTCCTTCATTACAAGTTGGACGGTCACCATGGAGTGTTGTCCCCCCAAACCAGAGTGTAAAGCACGATATGTATTGAAAAAACTCCGCTGCTTGTGGGTCTGTTGCAACAGTACGCTCGTCATTGAAGATTCTAATTTCATCGATGGAGAAATATCTCAAGAAAGTGTATTACGACACCAACCATCCCTCTGGTTTCGGTGGTGTGGATGCTGTCTACCGCGCAGTTCAAAAAGACGGAGTGAAAATCAGCAGGAAACGGATTAATAGTTGGTTGCGTCAACAACCTACCTATACATTACATAAGCCCATCCGTAGACGTTTCAAAAGAAACCGAGTCATAGTGGGTGGAATTGACCAACAGTGGCAAGCGGATCTGATAGACGTGACCTCGCTCTCTCGATACAATGACGGTCAAAGATTCTTACTGACGTGTATTGACATTTTCTCAAAGTACGCCTGGGTCATCCCCCTCCAGGATAAAACGGGTCAGTCGTTAATCAAGGCCTTTGCACGAATTTTAAAGGATGGTCGTAAACCACGCCTGCTCCAGACGGATAAAGGTACGGAGTTTATAAACCAAATGTTTCAGAGTTTTTTGAAAAAGAATAAAATTCAATTCTTTACCACTCACAATGAAACAAAGGCCAGCGTGGTAGAAAGGTTTAACAGGACTCTGAAGACAAAAATGTGGAAATATTTCACGGCTCAAAACACCTATGTCTACGCAACAATTTTACCGAAGCTGGTGTCCGCGTACAATCACTCGTTTCACAGGAGTATAAAGAGAACACCGGCGTCTGTCAGCCGAAAAAACTCCGAGGTTGTTTGGCGAGCGTTGTATGGTACCCCCCACGGCGAATACCCCACTGTCCCCACCTTCAAGTTTAACGTGGGAGACACGGTTCGCATAAGTATGACGACAAGAACCTTTACCAAGGGTTATCTTCCCAACTGGACCACCGAACTTTTCACCGTCAGCGATAGAATTCCAAGGGAACCCCCGGTCTACAGGTTGAAAGATTACGACGGTGAAGAATTAAAGGGTACATTTTACGAACAAGAAATACAGAGAGTCGTCAAGAAGGATGAACTGTACGAAGTAGAGAGGGTGCTGAAAACTAGAAAGCGACTTGGTAAAAAGGAACACTTTGTAAAGTGGCTCGGTTACCCCGACAAGTTCAATAGCTGGGTGAGGGGGTTAGTCAGTATATAACACACAACGAGCAGACGAACGAACGGCAGTCGACGCGTGAGTGCGCATCGAGATGGATTCGTATTATGTGACGCTCCCCAGCAATAGCAGTATGGATGCCTATCCTAACAACGCACTAAGTCATTTCAACGTAAATTTACCCACTGCTCTGTCGTTTGAAGGTAAATGGGAGGTGTCTATCGCCGAGATTACCTACCCACGCCGGTAGATGGTCACAATCACATCTATTGCAACGCCGAGGAAGAAGATGAAGGCATACACATACACACCATCCCCGAGGGGTATTACACGACTCCAGAAGAAGTGCTCTCCAAAATCTCACCTCCGATCGAACACGGTGACCTCATACCTATTAAGTACCTCCAAAAGATGGTAGTTAGAACGGCAGAGGGCGTCCACATAACTTTCGCTCAAACGTCTCTCTCAAATTATGGGGTTTAAGAGTAGTATCTCCATTACCGGTATAGAGAAGGGATCTCATGTTGTCGATATGAAGCAAATTCACAGCCTGTTCGTGTACACCGACATCATCGAGTACAACATCGTCGGGGATACGAGAGCACCTTTACTACGAAACGTGAGTGTGGAAGGTGACTACGGAGATATCATCACCAAGACGTACGTGAGCCCGCATTACGTTCCCCTTAAACAGAAATTTATCAACACCATCAACATAGATATAAGGGATGACACGGGTGATTACATCCCATTCATCGGCGGAAAGGTCATCGTGAAACTACACTTTAGAAAACGTCGCTCTGCATATTTCAACTGAGTGCACCAACCGACATCATGAAAGGCCGTTTCGTTCCCCACGTCGGACACTACGAAGACTACTACACGCGACAAGTCGGTCGTGGTTACCCCGTGTTTCGTGGAGCTCGCAACCAGAGGGGTTTCGGTCTTGGAAATATATTGGGGTATTGCCCAGGACGCTTTAGAGGGAAAGGATATAAAGTCGGCAGCAAAGTCTAGACTCAAGCGGGCCGGACGTAATATGGCTCAACGGACACTTCAGAATATAGATTCAAGCCTGACGCGGGTGGCTCGGAGGGGTATAAAAAGAAAACCCAATCGTAGAAGCGCCACTTCAACATCTGGGAAGCGACCGAGAAGATCACTCGATATCTTTGATTAGTAAACTCCGGGACGACTACTTCACCATGGCACTGCTACACGACCACTCTGAAGAGTGTACAAAGAGCGAGCTCGACCTCTTTTCTCTTCCACCCACCCAGACCAGCGTAGAAAAAGGACAGTATGTGGAGTACCACCCCATCTCTAACATCGCCGACGGGGGTCCAATTGAGTTTTACGTTCCCGGCTCGACTGAGGAATACATTGACCCTTCCCAGACTCAACTCTATGTCAAGGCAAAAGTGACAAAGAGTGACGGTACTGATTTGATTGAGACGGATGTGGTCGCTCCGTGCAACCTGACCTTACAGACCCTCTTTAGCCAAGTTGACGTGACCCTGAATGAACGGTTGATTTCTGCCTCCACACCCACATACCCTTACAGGGCTATGATTGAGACTTTGCTCAGTTACGATCGAGGTGCCAAGACAACGCAGCTTACGGCGTCGGGTTGGAGCAAGGACACCGCCGGCAAGATGGATAACGTCAACTGCACAGCGAGTGATGCGGAAACGAACGTGGGTTTGAAGAATAGACGTAAGCGCATTATGGGCAGTCGCACGGTAGATCTGATCGGTCCCATTCACGGCGATTTGTTCTTCCAGGACAAACACTTGATCAACGGGGTTGATCTCAAAGTAAAACTAATTCGCAGTAGCGACGCTTTTTGTCTCATGGCTTACGGTGAAAATCCCACCTATAAGATAAAGATTGTGGATGCATCATTGTTTATCCGACGGGTGACGGTCAGCTCCGCGGTGATGCTCGGACATATCAAAGCTCTGGAGAAAGGGACTGCCAAGTACCCGCTCAGACGCGTCATCTGTAAAATGGTGTCGGTACCCAGAGGAAACCTAACCCTCACCCAGGATCACGTGTTCCTGGGACAGCTACCCAACCGAATCGTGGTTGGTTGTGTGTCCAACGCCGCCTTCAACGGGTCGTATTCCAAAAACCCGTACAACTTTCAACACTTTAACGTCAACTTCATGTCGGTACACGTAAATGGTGAGCAGATCCCCCACACTCCGCTCAAACCGAACTTCACCAAAGGAAGTACAACTTGCGTTAGAGCCTTTCACACGCTGTTCTCTGGAATGGATAAAATGTACATGAACGAAGGCAACGACATCAGTTTGACCGACTACCCCGACGGGTACACACTCTATGCGTTTGATCTCACGCCTGATTTGGCGTGCGGGGGACATTTCAGTTTGGTGAAGCACGGAAACCTTCGTCTGGACATGCACTTTGCATCACCCCTCGAGGAGACCATCAACGTCATCGTCTATGCGGAATTCAACAACGTCTTGGAGATAGATCAAGCTCGTAACATCATCTTCGACTACAGTAGCTAGACGGACCGATCATGGACACCAACGAGATCACATCGATTTTAAATAAAGACCGTTTCACCAGGCACGTCTTCCGAGGAGTATTTGCGAGTGATAAACTTCCAAGTCATCATGTTCCTCATCCCACCGCCATTGTGATCAACACAGACCCCTCTACCAAACCTGGACAGCACTGGTGGGCGTTTACATCACCAGAGACGGCGTGGGAGAATATTTTGATTCTTACGGACAACCCCCAAGCCTAACGTCTATTAAAACTTTTCTCAAGAAAAACACCCGTCAGACTGTACATAATCGTATTAATTTACAGGGCCCTCTATCGGCAGTGTGTGGCCAATATTCACTGTTTTTCTTATTACACCGTTGTCGAAATATGGACATGAAATCGATTGTTGGACTTTTCTCAACCGATAAACGTGACAATGATATTGCTGTAAATGAGTTTATTCAGAACCACTTTCCTCAGGTTCGCACAAAGGTGTATGATTTATCTTTTGTTACTCGACACATTTCTAAGTCGCTGTTGCAACTATAAAGCGGTAGTAAGGGTTTCGGGTTTCTTTGGTCGATTATGATGACCGCGCTGCTAATAATTTAAATTTTGGTTAATGTATGGTATTGCGTTAATTTTTTGTTTCTATCATTATTATTATCCGGTATGTAAATGTAATACCGTTTACTTTATAAAGTTTTTCAAAATTTTAGTGACTAACTTTATTATCTAGAATGTAAATGAGATATTGTTTACTTAATAAAGTTTCCCACACTGAACACCAGTAAACGTTTGTATGTATATTAACTTTATATTTATTAACTTTTAAATATATATTGATAGATTCCCTAACCTAAGGACATCGGTACGCTAAGAAATAAACAACGGACACGAGATTTTATCTTTCACACTACTTTGCTTTATTCAACAAACCCACATTTTATTTTTATTTTACTTAATACACCTCCATAAGAACACAACAATATTTGTTACGGGTGAATACACCGCGTTAACTTAAACGATATGGCGTATGTATTATTATACTGAAGCTATTAAGAAATTACGAGGCGATTCCATTACAAAATTCATAAGTTTGGTGACGTTGCGAAATGCAAATGAGTCGAATGTTTTGGTGATATCCTCGGTTTCGTTTTTCCATCCCCTTAGGATATCTTGAATTATATCGTTCAGTGTCTCTTTGTTTAGTCCCGCGTAAGTAAAAGCTCCAACATCCAAAAGTCGAGATACGGCGTAAAATATACATATGACTTCACTCGTGTCTATCGATGACATCACTTTTTCATAATGTTCGGCTACAAAGTCCTCCACACGGTACTCTGGCATGTCGCAGAAAAACAGACATGCGTGATCATCTAGACTAGGCCAGTTCTTTTCACATCCTTCGCAATGTAATTGTTCTTGTTTTTGGTACACCCGTTCCACTATGCGCTCCTTGACGATTTTCCCCAGAATTCTCTTGATAAGAAGCCTGACTAGTGGTCTACATCTCGTAACGTCACCGTCTAGAGCAAAAACATGATGGTGAAAGTTAAGAGTTTGTTATCTCGCTCAGTGCATTATTGATGTCAGTAGTGTAGCTCACCAGCTGATTCCACTGTTCGACATTGAGGTTCAACCCCTTCTTTCCGGCCAACATTTTACTACGGATTTCGTTCCAGTAATACTCTCTGATATTAATGTACGGGCGACCCTTAAACAATTTCACGGTGGCAAAACGCTCACCTCCGATGGCGAATTTGATCGCTTTCCTCTCATTCGCCTCCTGGTCTGGGTCAGGTTCGAATTTACGTTTCTGGCTCATTCGTTTTCCCTTCACGTTCTTCATGGGTAGCATGGGTGGATCTGGGGCAGTGTTGGGTGCATATCTCAACTCGGCTATGGCAGCTGCCATCACATCAGACGGGCCGTTTTCGGGCAACATCTTCTGCTCACGCTGATGGGTAGTCGCATCCTGGAGGGTCCACACACTGTCTCGCGTGTAAACGTTGAAATAGTACACCATTCCCTTTGAACTCATTGCTTCACGCCAACCAGCTACAAACATATCGTGGGAAATGTCACGAGTGTTGTCGGTTTCAACTCCCTCTTCCACTGATGGTGGTGGGGATGACGATCGTGCCGAGTTATATGCCTGAGCTAACTCAATATTCAGCTTGGGAAGTGCAGCCATCGTGTCTACGTGTCTGAGATAACAAATTTGTTGCTTCAATTTCTTATGTCAGCGTGGGTAATAAAATCGAATTCAGAAATCCAACTTATATAGTATCGCAACCACGGTGCTGATGTAGAACGCAGTAAACAAGGGTAACTTGTCCGGACGTGTTCGATAACGAGAACAAAGGGTGACGTCACGGTCGTGTTATGACTCATCGTCTCGGATGGGAGCTTGTAATTGTGATAACGAGAACAAAGGGTGACGTCACGGTCGTGTTAGGACTCGTCGTCTCGGATGGGAGCTTGATTTATGCCTAGTCATATAATGGACGATCAGACCCACACCGAGATTGCGGGGAAAATAGACGCGGGATATTAAAAATAAATAAATAAATTCATAAATACAATAACCTACTGCATGGTCAACCCGCCCTTTTCTCCTTCCTCAACGTCTTGACAGACGTCGAGGAACCCACCGCTACGTGAAAATATAAACGAGACGTCAACGTCTCGTTTGTGCTGCGTGAAATGACTTCGGCGCTCCATGATTTACAATCATTCCCGCACCTCCCAACTGGATCAAACAATAACGGTTTTTCTCCAGTTACACTATCGTGACAGAGATCCCACTCACCACTACGTGGTTCGTCCAAGACGCATCCTGCGTCTTGGCATACGCCGCTGAACATGATGCAACTTGCATCATGTTCTTCAACATTATCGTCACTTCGTGACTCCATACACTGCCGTGAGGCGAACAACTCACCACTGCGTGGCTCGGTCCCCACCACTGCGTGGCTAGGTCCGCATCTGCGCATCATTTTTTGATGCGCAGTTACTAGTGCGTAGCGATGCGTAGCTTCGCATTTTTTTGGGGTGTGTGATGCTCCCTTACTACTACTGCCATGGCAGTTGCACGGATTGTTGGTGGATCTGCACCCCACTTAGAGTTGGCTAACTTGCGCAGGATGTTATTACGGGTGTTAACCTTGGCTTTGGTGTTCTTGAGGTGGTTCTTAAAAGAGAGAGTCCTGTCGAGTGTAACACCAAGGTACACGGGGTTGGGATGGTTGGAGAGTTTGTGGCCATCCCACGAGACGTTTAGTTCTTTTTTCGCGTCTCGATTCCTCAATACGCTAGATCGCGGTTAAACTTAGTCATCGGAGAAAAGTTATACCTTATGCTATCTGACAGAATTTGCGAATAGGTACGTACGTGGGATACAACAACAATATTTTAATCGCAACGTCGGATTTGTCGCTCGGGTCGAATCAAGACACAAATTCAACGCCGTCACCGCCTTTACCACCATCATTAGATACTCAGCAACCGCAGTTTAGCGATCTATCGCCTTTGTCATCACAGTCTAACGATTAATCACCTGATACATCACAGCTTAACGATCAATCTACCAATTCTCTGCAACTACCCGATACTCACCAAGAAGAACAAATTCTCTGATTGTTGGTATCGCAGTTTCTTTTGGGTTAGGCGTCATTATTTACGAGTTGTTTCAACGTTGACTCTGTATATAAGATAAAACTAAAACTCCGACTCCGCTCACGAATAGCCACACATGTTCCGCTACCCATCCTACCGCTGTAGAAAGTTGAGTCAATAACCAACTCAATATTCCACCGATGATACCCGGTAAAGTATCCAAGGCTTTTAATCCAAGTTTTTTTAGCAGATTCGATTCGCTCATTAGCGTCAGAAATTAATTCTTGAAGATCAAAGATTTCTTTATCGAGTGTACTCAATTTAGCTAAATTATTTACTAATTCACCTCGAATCATTCGCAAGACTTTATCGAGACCCATCAGTTCTCGCAATGGAAGCCCATCAGTTTGAGTTTCTTCTTCTTCTTTTTGAAGAATAGTAATTATTTCATCGGTGTTTTCCCTCACAGTTTTCGCAACTTGCGGTAAAGCTCGCCTCGGAGCGCCTTCGACGTTTGTTTTATCGAGATTACTAACGTTTTAAAAAAAGTTTCTCACGACCCTTTTTCGAGACTATTATAGTTTTTGTTTTTTCTTGGCTACTTTTTACACCTAGCGCTTCATTAACAAATGCTGCTCCATCGTATCCTTTTTCCCTCGCTCTTTGTTCTATTCTACTTGGGGTAACAAATTTACTCGAGTCGGTTACATCTTTGTAATAAAAACCTTTAACTATTTTTTTTCCAGGATCATTTTTATCAACAAAATGAATATTTTCATTATTGTACATTATATTGGGATCATAGTTTTCGGCATAAAATTCTCGAAATTTGTCAATCATAACGTTAACTCGTTGCGCCGATATATTTATGTTATAAGTGATTTTTTCACTTTCTATTCTTTTTTCACTTTCAAATTTTTCTCTTTCTAATCTTTCTATAATATCTTCATCGTTACCGGCAGTTAATTCTTGAAAGTAATCATCTTGTTTATCGTCTTGTTTTTCTGACGGATTAAACTCATCCATCTCGATATCGCCTCCTCTCGCCGCCATTTACAATTAGTTTTTATTTTTTTCTCGCTCGAATAATTTATAGCTCACGTAGCCTACTATTGTCATGCTAAAGACGATAAACAAGACTTCTCTGTTTTTTTATCTTCGCTAGGAGCGTAAAAATCGGATAGTTTGGGCTCGTCGTAAAAATTTTCCGGTAAATTAAATTGACTGCCGGTAACGATATAATATTCATTCATCGCTTCATTTATATCGGTAAAAGTTTTTTTAGCGTGCGATTCTTTCTCGAGTCTGTCGTTCAAAAAATCTAAATATTTTATTCGCTTTTTAGACCATTCGTCTCTGGCTTTAGCAAGTTGTTCTAGCGCTAGATCGTGCTTCTTACGTTCTTTTTTGGCATCGTTGGAACGTAAACTGGAAAATAATGCATTAGATCTGGAAAAAGCGAGTGCGTTTACTGCAGCGCCTCCAATCATCATCGCTATAGAGACCATTTTACTAAAATAAAAGTTGTTTTTTATTTAATAAAATAATACTAAATGTTAAATAATGAGCCAAGCACTTGGACACAAACTAAATCCGTACAGAAAATTGAGAGAAACAAAAGGTATAAAAGGATTGCGCCAAAAAGTTGTCATCACAAACAATCCGAGCACTACTGCAGAAAATCAACTGTTGACGGTTCGTTTCCCAAATTTGGGAAAATTAAGTCTGTTTGTTCTTTCGTCTCGCAACACCGGTAATGGTCAATTCGCTTAATGTCCATCTCGATAAATATTTGACCATCGTCTTTACTATCATACTAGATTTTATTTTGTCTTTTTTCAATTTTTTTAGTTGGTTTTTCTATATCTTTTTTGTGTGTGGGTTGTCTTGAAGGAAATCTCTCTAGATCTTTTTGTTTTAAAGATCTGGAGAGATGAACCGAGGGTTTTTTGGAAAATGGTTCAGCTTCGGGATTTTCACCAGATATTTAAAAATATCTGGAGGGATGAACCGGTTCAAAAACCGGTTTTTGGGGAGTGATCGAGGTGCAGCAATTTATCTACTACTAAAGCTTTGGAAAAATCAAGATAAACCATATCAACTTGTCCAGCACTGTCCAAAACACATCTGACTTCTTGTAATACTGTTAAGAGTTGTGAAACCGTAGAGCGACCTTTAACAAACCCATGTTGGAAGTTGTATATATCATCCCGAACAACTGGAAAAATAGCATTAAAAACAACCCTCTCCATAACCTTGGCACATACACTGAGTAAAGACACTGGCCTATAATTTTCAACTTTATCTTTGTCCGAGTTTTTAAAAACTGGAACAACATTTGTTCTTAGCAAATCACTGGGTAATACTTGAGTTCTAAGAGACAAGTTAAAAATATGACACAAAGGAGAAATAATCTGTTGAGCACATTCTTTTAAAACTTGAGGGGATAAACCGTCAGGACCCACTGCTTTAGTTATGTCTAAATGATTAAGGATGTCTAAAACTTCACTCTCATTAACAGATATTGACCCCAATTCAGCATGTTTATAAACAGGAATATCATGTAAGAAATCATTATCCTTTGGTTGGGTCAAAACGGATTAAAATAATTATAGCTTTATCTTTAGCATTAGTAGCAGTTTGACCAATACCATTTTTTACCGTGTTGGGTAATGATTTAGTTTTAGGTTTTGCCTAAAAAATGACCAAAATCTCTTAGGGTTGTCCACAAGAGTTGACCCAAGATTATTCAAATACTGCTTATACTTATATAAGACAAAAGATTCTTAAACTATTAAGCAGCTTTCGAAAAGCTGTCCAGTGTTGGGTTAAATTAGATTTTTTAGCCTTCCTACAGGCCGATATTTTTTCATTTTGAGCATGTCGGACTTCTGCATCTATCCACCCAGGAGCTGTGGGATCCTTAATTTTTATTTTAGGAACAAATCTATCCAATACACTCAGAAATATATCAACAAAATTAGACCAGGCCACATTCACGTCATCAGCATCATAAATAGTATGAAAATCAGTACTTTCTGAATGTATGTGAAATCACTATCCCATAACAACGAGTACAGGACCATAAGGGTGTCATTTGTAATAATCGATAACAATAATTATTAGGTAAGGTCTGTGTGCATGGACAGTTTCAAGAAATAAAATAGTAAGCCGACATGTGAAAGGTTCAGACTATAGGAAGACGTCTGACAGTAATCATAGAATCCTACCTCAGAGGGTTGTACGTTGTAGGCAATGGTAATATGGGGGTAGAGAGGGATGATATGTGACAAGAGGAATCATCTTATTGGCACAGTCTCGGGTTTTGGGCTTTTCAGAAAGAACTGATAGTCTGGACATCGAATTCGTTAAAAGTAACTATGATGTTCCAGGTCTCTATAGCCTGAAGGCCTCGAGAAAGAAGACAATGAACGCGGCATGTTGAAAATTGTCAGTTCAGGAACGATGAAAAGAAAGAAACTGAAGCAAATGAAAATACAAAAATAACTTGAGCTCATGTGTTTATTGGAACAGGTCAGATCAGGTGATTTAAAGGTCATATATATGACCTCATGATCATAAAAAATTTACGTTAATACCTGCTTTGGTTCAATTTCTGAGATTGGAAAATAATCCCTTTTTAAAACTTCTGCTGGGGGCGCTCTGAACTTTGATGGCGTCATCAAACATATTTTTCGAAAAGATAAGACATCACTAGTCACTTTATTCACAGTCATATATAAAATTCCTATGTTTTTTCAGATAGAAAATTATTATTTTTCTAAAGCTGTCGCCAGAGGGCGCTGTGACAGGTCAATAGTAATTTCGTCCACTGAAAGCATGTTCAAATACTACATCATGGACCCTATAAAAGTCCTTCAGAATATTTTTTCACGAAATGTCACACAATTCAAGATCTATAAGATGATGCAAAGATTGTCTAAATATCTTTTGTGGTTCATGAGATATTATTTTTTTGAAATATTAAAAGTGAATTTTAGTGTATTTTGATATCTAATGACGTCACCATGACGTCGCAACTTTGCCTGAAACTATACACAAGGAGAAGAAGTAAACTAGAGCTCGTGTTTATTAGAACAAACACATGGTGTTCGTGTCAACATCCGGTTCAATCAAATTATCATCGATGATGTCAATCATATTTTACAAAGGAGTATCCTCTTTTATTATAACAATATCAATTTCATATTCAAAAAATCACTTTTGCGTTAGAATGTGTTGAATTTGAACTTGAATTTGAACCTGTTTAGACCGAAAGTAAAGGTCAGATCGCACAAGCACCTAAATATAAAACGTGTATGAATCAAATTCATGTCTTGGAAAGTACATTCCATAAAATGGACCGATAAATCACCATTACATTCTTTTCAAGCCCCCTCCTTATTTTCTGTATTTTTCAGCCAATTTTTATGAAACGTCATAGGTGTGTTCAGTTTGACACGGTCTATGAAATGTAACCATGAAAACTTCCTTAGGTCACCATTAGGGGGCGCTATTCCCATTTGTTGGTAATTTTTCTGAATTTGTGGTAAAACATAGTATTTTCCCATAACTTCCTTACTTTTTATCCGTTGTTCATGAAATTTTGCACAATATTGTCTTCAGTACAAGCAGCAATTTCACGTCACTATATCACCGCAAGAGGGCGCTATAACGAACATTTTTGGTCCTTTGTTTCCAAAACATGATTTTTTCAAAGATTGTGACCCACAGTTTAGATTTGTTTTATCATAAGTACAATGAAGGCAGATATAATAACATCCATGATACTATTCATATTATACAATTATATATTGAGCATGTTTTTGACACAAAATAATTATAAGAATAATTATTAATTATTATAATGTAGGTTTTCCCAGTCAATTTCGGCAAATAAGTAGCCAATTTAAACACTACGCCATTCTATTTCGCGCGGAATTGAAGACTGCTAAAAATCATCATTCAATTTCATTTTATGACTGGTCAATAGTACTCTTGTGTCATGCGATTTACACAAAATAACCATCCAATTTAACAATCCATTCGAACAGCGTTCAAATTGCAGGAGTTTTTTGCGGTGCGTATTTTGTCATTCAAATTCATTATGTGCAACTTTATTTGACACTTTGTTAAACTTCGTTTAACTTTAGTTTCCTATAGATTTTTACAGGTATAAAACGGTTCACTAATGAATGAATGGACAATAAGAAACCAGCCAAAAATCATAAAGACACACTCAAACAATAAAAACAGGTTAATGAAACAGTCCAATATAATATAAATGTTTCAAAAACACATTACAAAATTTGGCTCAAGTCAGAAAGATTGTAATCAGATTAAAAAACAAAACAAAGTAACAACGATTGGCCCTATAAACTGCACGAGAAACACACATGAATAAAGAAAACAAAATTAAGTTTGAATTGAAGTAAACATATGAAACTAATTTGGTTGTTTTGTACTATTATTCTATTTGTGGCTGGGCATTCATGGGCGGATCCAGAACATTTTTTAGGCGGGCTGAGAATCAAAAACATTTATTTTTCAGTACAGTACTAAGTAGGTCACCTCCTTATGTTTATCCCGCACACTGTGGGAATGGGAGTGCGTTCTCCCCTTCCCTCCCCCTCTCTCTCTTTCTCTCTCTTTTTTTTTTACGATTTTGTTTGGGGAGGGGGGCTACAGCCCCCTTAGACCCCCCTGGATCCGCCAATGGCATTATATCCATTTGTGGTAATTTTTCCTAATTTTTGGTAATTTTTCACATAACTTCCTTAATTTGTATTGTTATTCCTTACTAGATAAAAACAAATTGTTCCTTATTACAACGAGGCCGATTGGCTTGTACATTTAAATCGTTCCGTTTTATTCCAAATGGTTAACAAACTTACCTGTGACTGTCTCAAGATTTCCATCTGACTGTCTCAAGGTCTGTAGATTGCGCGAATGAAGGGCTAAACCTATACATGAAATAGTTGAGGTGTAATAAATGCAAAATACCAAATCATAAATACGGTAGGTTGCATCACGAATGGGCCAACTTATTGTTATTTGAGGTACATTATATGTGCATTCCTATTACTGCATTATGCATTCGTACAAGTGCGTGCTCAGAGTATGTGTACGATTCAATCGGTTTTCGCGTTTCCGAGAAAAATATGAGAT
This sequence comes from Zoroaster sp. YZ-2022, assembly GCA_029582265.1. Taxonomy (NCBI): domain Eukaryota; kingdom Metazoa; phylum Echinodermata; class Asteroidea; order Forcipulatida; family Zoroasteridae; genus Zoroaster; species Zoroaster sp. YZ-2022. Next base: position 32,228,934 of record CM055825.1, on the reverse strand, counting down.
TTCCCAATTCAAGGTTATTTTACCAGAAATTTCCCTTTTCATCGAATTTTTGTTATTTTCCTTGTACCATAGCAGTAAATCGACCCAAAAATCTAGATCAATGTATGGCATGTCCTGCCATAAATTAATTTGGTAATGTTTGTATTGTTCTATAGTCTTCTGCTTATCATTGCACTCGAACATGTAAGTGGGTCCAAAATGTTTCATTCTTCATATTACAATACATACGGAAATTTGTTGACATTTTAGAAAATAGTTTGTGTCCAATTTATCCTAATATATTGTGTTCAACATTTTGCTCATGATGAGATTATCGCAGTCTCGTACGTTTAGGTTCTGATCAATATGTCCACAGATGGATTCCTTGTTTTGTAGTTTTGCTTTCCATTCTATTTCAGATTGAAAAACTTTCATAACATTAATCTTGTTTGTCCTTTGTATGCAATTAGTCTTACATTATATTATTGTTATTATTGGCTTATTGTTTCACTAATGCAGCCAAAAAGGCTTAATTACACAGTGGTTATTATAATTCATAAAAGTATACAAATAGGAATTAAAATATTAAAATAAAATTTATTAAGTGTGACTGGCTCTGGCAAAACCCTAAACTTGGACCCAACTTTTCGGAGTGACCTCCCACATTTATCGTGAAAATTTAAAATGTTCCTAACAACGTTTCAGGATTTTTCTTTTTCCATCAAAATCTAGAGAAAGTGCTCTAGGCCTATAACTGATCCCTGGGGTCAGTTTTTCACCTTTTCGTGGCTGTTACACATTATGGTTAATACCGAGAAGTTTTGGGTTTTGCCAGAGCGGGTCATAAATAACAGTATGCAAAATCACATAACTATATAAACTTATTTTCTTTATATTAAATATTATTTTTAAAAAATTAAAAAAATCAACAAGACAAAATGGTAAAAACACAAGCAGGGACCTTAAAGAGTACTTGAAAGGACAACCGGACTAAAGACATGAATGACCTAAAAAGGTGGGAAATAGTTCTACCATTTTACAGGATTATTCATGATTAAGAAAGTTTTCCATCAAAACAACAGGTAACACACATATTGCACACAAGACTATATTTTTAACCATATTACATGATTGTGTACCAATTAAAAAACCCTAGACAGATACCACAGGCCAAACAATGATCACAGGTGAAAATGCGAATAAACTGACCAAAAATATACACATATATTATTATATAAACATAAAAATGCAATCGTGATAACTATATTGTATATCTATTTTTTTAAAGGTAGACTTATCTGAAATGTTTTTTATAAAAACATAAACCAATAGTATGTTTACAATAGAGAAATGCATGTGAATAATCAACTATTATCTTTATTTTATATGGAGCATATTGTAGTGGTTTTTATTATCCATTTATACAACATACTCTGTAACGTTAAATTATAAATATTTGTTAATAAACGCTGCCGCACCTACATGCCGTCTAAATTGGTCCTCCATTTGAGAGTTGATATATAATAATTTATTATTCACTAATCAAATCTGTATCCCTACGACCTTCCGAATCGGAGTCCTGGATATCTCCTATATCTCACTCCAACTGCGTTTCTAGGAGACTGGATACGGGATCCTTTACATCCCTATTCCCTCGCGCGTTCACTCGGTCTCTTAAGGGATCTCTTATATCCCACACTACTTTCCGAATCGGAATCCTGGAGATCTCCAATATCTCACTCCAACCGCGTTTCTAGTAGACCTATACAGGATCATCTATATCCTTATTAAGGCAACCTCCACACCTCCGTTCACAGGACGCGTTCCGCAAGCATACCATTGTCAACCTTAGCCAACGTACCCTTACCCCTACCGAAACATCAATGCTGTCATTAGGTATGAATTTCGCCCTCACGCCCAAATCCATCCCAACGGAAGAGATCATCCAGTCCGTAGAACCAGCCTTACGACGCCTCGACAAGACAGAAGCAGATGATGTCCGGATGAAGATGAGTGAGGTGTTACGTAGAGCCAAGCCAGCCAAGCCCAACCTTTCCAAGGAAGAGCTTTCTGCTCTACGCGACATCAGACGGGATAGCTCTATCCACATCCTTACCACGGACAAAGGCAATACTACAGTCATCATGGATCGATTCCAATACACCGCCAAGAAAAGTGACATTCTTCTATCTGGTTCATATTGCCCCCTCAAGAATAACCCCATCTCATCCAGTGAGAAAAGGGTTGCCAGCAGACTTCACCGTGCTGATGCCCTCACCATCCAACTCTACCGACACCTCAGACCCTCCAGCTCATGCTGCCCCAGGTTCTTTGGCTAGCCGAAGATCCACAAGCCCGCTGTTTCTCTACGTCCCATGTATCGTCGCCTCCAGACGTTCACCCACATACAACACATCCCAGCAACCTAGCTAAGATCATTCGACCATTGGTGGCTCTCACTAAGCACCAAATTACCAACTCCAGTCAGTTCGGTGAAATCACCCGGGGTCTCACTCTACAACCCAGCGACATCTTAGTTAGTTATGATGTTGTCTCCCTTTTCACCAATGTCCCAACTGAAGAGACATGCCTCCTGGTGAAGGACAAACTCGAACAAGACATTTCCCTTGATGATCGCACATCACTCACCCATGTCCAAATACATGATTTGCAACTAACTTGTGTTTCTTCTAGTTGTTTTCAATTTCAGGCAAGTTCTATGAACAGCCAGCTGGGACTTCCATGGGATCTCCTCTATCCCCGGTCCTTGCTGACATTTTCATGGAATTTGAGTTTGAGATCTCTTCCCTCCACACCGCTGAGCTCCAACCGCACCTGTGTCATTGCTATGTGGATGATACCTTTGTGGTATGGCAACATGGCAGGGACGCACTTCAGGACTTTCTACAACACCTCAACGAGCAACATCCTAGCATCAAGTTCACGATGGAAGTAGAAGAAGGGAAGATCTCGGTCCTTGATGTTGGAATTTCTAGAAACCCAGACGGCTCCCTACACCACAGCGTTTACAGGAAGCCCACTCACACAAACCGTTACCTCAAGCAACGCTCCTTCCATCACCCTAGCATCAAGTCATCGGTCAACCCCACCCTCGCGGATCCCAGTCCCAACAGTTCCCGCCTGCACGCCTCAACTCACTAATCCTCAAGCTTCCATGATCCAGCCATCGCATGATCCTCCAGCAGCCTACTTAGGCAGCAGCTTTTCACAGAGTCCGGCATTCTCCTGAGGACGATCAGAACATACTGATCGAAAATTCGAGAACTTCCAGTTCTTTCCAGAAGTAATTATTACTCAATAGAGAATTTCACATGGTGTCATTGCAATTAGTCTTACTTATCCTCTTCATCATGCAAAGATACAAGTTTTACCTTTTCAAATCTGATATAATTTTCAACACAAATAGGGTCTGATTTACGACTTAACTTTGAGAAAGAAACAAACAAGTAGAAGAAATGACCAGCCACAATGGTTGTAGTATGATTCATATGACGTCATGGTGGCTTTAAAAAAAAAAAAAATCTATAACATTCTGTAATTTTCCTTGAATCTGGGGAACACAATTTGGAACACTAGTCGAACACGTAATACTACTCCAGTCTGATATTCCGTGGTAATATACCTATTGAACATACATGTAAGGCCCTTCTACATGCACTAACATAGTCTATACCCAATAGTCACCGGACACGATCTGTTTTTTCTAGAGTAAGCTAATTTTCTGATTTACCACTTATCCTGTTTTTTGTTTTTTTTAAGTATTTAGCTTTGCCATCAATTAAACACAAAACCAGGTGGTTGTATTCGCATTTAGATATCACAAGTTCTATGAAACCATGTACACAATTGCAGCCACGATTGTAACCTTTTAGTCTGTGGGCTGGAGGGGTCTACCGTGCCCCCCCCCCCCCCATTACCCACCGCCACCGATATTTTCTTGTTCCTTTGGATGTCCTTTGGGTTGCACTATCTGTTCTGGCCCACTATTGTTTACCCGTATAATGAGCTTATGCTGATAATTCTTAGCACTAGGGGTGGAAGAAGATCAAACATCTCGCCATTACTCCATCATACCTTCACCTATTATCATGTAACTTGGTACAATTAATGTTCAGTCATATGTCGTCATGATGACGTCATGGGTTCTCGTGAAAAGGACCGGTAGAGGGCGCTATAATTGCACGTATATTATGCATATTTTAATTATTGCAGGATGTAGGATTTGGATGAACAGATCCGTGACACTGTGAAGACACTAGTAGAAGTAGTTTTATTATAATTTTGACATAAGTTCTACAAGAGCTAGCTATCCTTGCAAGTATTTTCTTGAGGTAGTTTAAGCATTTCAGACAGGTGTGGAAATTTGTTAGGTGGCACTAAAAAATAAAAAGTCCTATGTGGCATGGTCGATTACCAGGATTTTGGCGGCCATTTTGAAAAAGCGCCCTCACAGCCTCACCCACCAACAGGCAATTTGCAGACAACTTGATTTCAATAGCTCTATGGTCAAGGTTTACAAAAATTGTTTTCTTGAAAAATCCCCGGGGGGAGGGGGTGGTGGTACCCCACAGACTACTAGGTATGCTTTGAAGAAAGAAGATGCTTGTGTAACATAAAAATGTGGGAAAAAGAAGGGCCTGCATATAAAAAATAATAATAATTGAAGAAAAAGCTGCAGAGAGATGAATAAATACTGATGAGTTTTAATTGGAAAATAAACAAATTCGTGTGTGTCTTGGTGGAAAACATGTGTATACCAAAATTCAGAATGGAAAATGCAAAAGGGGTGGGGTTAATGAGGGTTGTTTTTGTAATTATAGATGGCATGCTAAATGAGATTTGTTATCAATTTCTTGATAACTCATTTTAATTATTATAAACTATTATTTAATATTAATTGTTATTAAAGTAGTGTTACTTTGGATCTAGAAACTGGGTCTGGGTCACTCAACGAAAGTGTAAAAAGGCCTTTCAGAAAATATCGTATTGATTTAATTTAATGCTAATGTAAAGGATTGGTAATTAACAAATGTATCCAATTCATTGATTTGTAATGTGAACTTACTTGCGGTTATGATTTCATAGAAATTATTTTGTCTGATGTGCTTTCAATTTCAAGATAATCTCTAATTTCCATTTCGAATAAATTTCACATAATATAATGAATACACAAATAAATCTTCACTATTTTCTTGTGACTGACAAAATGTAATAAGCTGAATCATTCACAGGTTGGTTGTTTAATGTATAATTTGATCCAAAGATAGTATGCATACTCGTAGAAGCAGTTTTCCCAACATTACCAATGTTGTAACTCCCCTTTAAGAAAACATGGCCTAGAGAAACCTGGAATACGTCAGAGGCAAATAAGCATTTAATTACAAGAAAACATTTTGTATTTTTGTAAATGTTGCCATTTGTGTCTGATTGGAAGTCTGGTTTCGTGGATACATGCTAAATTCACAAGTGCATTCAGTAATGTGCAATTGATGACACATTTTTGTTTTCAATTTGAATGTTTGCTTTTTGCTAGTTGAAAAGTTGCAGGGGCTACTGACCTTTCTCATGACCAATGCATATTAAATAATGATTGGATACCTAGTTGCATCATAGTTACATGCAATCAGGATTAATACGTGTGTTGATTTGAAATTGCTGCGTGTGACATGCAAGTTGACTCAACAAAAGTTGCCTGAGTAAAATTGCTAGCAACTTGGTTACCTTTAAATTGCCCAGTGTGACAAGGCCTTAACACTCATACACTCGGTTAAATTGTCTTTATCTTTGTTACCTTCCAAGTGACATAGCTAGTCCAAGCAATGATTTTTGAAAGGGTTTGCCAAAGTGGAATTTTGTGTGGGCTTCATTGTGTTGAAACCCCATAGTTAGTTTCCAAGATGGGCAGCAGGAGTGGGTGCAGTGTGTGTTTTTTGTGGGCTGATTTATGTAAATAAAGGTTGTTTTCCTCAATAATAAAGGTAACATATTGAGTAAATCATTGTTTAGTGTGATTTCTCATGTGAATTTCGTAGGATAATTTGATTATAATTTGTAATCATTGTTCATCTGGCAAATCCAAGTTGAGTTTTCGTCAATAAGGGAAGTAATTAACAGTTAAATTAAAACCCTGACCATCACTGCAAAGTACATGGGAATTTGGTCTATATATACTACACATGTACAGATGTATTATGTACAGGAGTCCTACTACGGACCGAACGATCTTCTATATTCAAAGTCCACAACCCACCCCAGACTGAGGGATATCCTACATCTTAAGTCACCCACACTCCTTCCCCCTGTGCTCGTTAACAACTGATTCAGTTCAGCGAGCACATACTCCTCTCCACACTCCAAGGATCCCAATTCCACAGTTTCCCGCCTGCACGGTTCAACGCACTAATCCTTCAGCATGATTCTCCAGCAGTCTGCTTAAGCAGCAGCATTTCCCAGAGTCTGGTATTCTCCTGGTAGTAGTAACCAGCAGTAACCAGTTCTTTTCAGAACTAATTACTACTCAATTGAGAATTTTACATGGTGTCACCGCAAATAGTCTTTTCTTATCCTTTTCGCCATGCAAAGTTACAAATATTACTTTTGACTATTTGTTAATAATACACTGCCGCACCTACAGACCGTCTAAATAGAGCGGTCCTCCATTTGAGAATTGTGATAAAAAATAATGTATTATTGTAATATTCACCACATTTAAATCAGTTAGGCCTAAATTTGATGTAATTCTGCCATCTTGCAAAATTAAACTTTACTTACCATTACTGAGAAAGAAGCAAAGAAATAGGAGAAATGACAAGCCACGATGGTTTTGGTATGATTCATTTGACATCATGGCGACTGTTTACTAAATCTGTAACATTCCCTTGGTGACCACAATTTCGAACACTAGTTGAAAACGTAATGATACTCCAGTCTGCTATTCCGTGATAATATACCCATGGAACATACATGTAAGGCCCTTCTACATGCCCTAACATAGTCTGTTTAGGTATTACCCAATAGTGTCCAGACACAGTCTATGATTCTCGCTAGAGTAAGCTAACTTCCTGATTTACCACGTGCCCTGTGTTTTTCAAAGTATTTAGCTTTGACACAATTACACACAAAACTATTTGGTTGTATTTGCGTGTAGATATCACAGATTTATTTTTATTTATTTTTATTTTTATTTTATTTTTTTGAAATTGTTTATTTATTTTTTCTTATTGATGTAAAACGATGTCCTGGATCGATTGGAATTCTGCCGTATGGGTAGGGGTATGAACGTTTTCCCTATTAGTGAGGCCTCTCTTAGCCACCATACTTGGTGTATGCGAAATTACGCCTGGTTCCAATAACCACGTAATGTTAGTCCAGGCTGTCAAAATGGATTTTATTGGCTAACTTTGTCAATCTTGATATGCTGAATTCCAAAAAATAGGGTGCCATTTTTTCATTGGCATCTTCGGCCGCCATTCTGAATTTCAAAATGGCCGCCATTTTGGACATATTTTCACAAAATTTTCGACTTTCTAACCAGTTAAACATTGTTATTTTACATTTAACGCAATATATTGAGTCTCGAATTCTCAATGTTTTATTAATATGTAGGGCCAAGGCCGCCATTTTGAATTTTAAAGGGACAGCCATTTTGACTTTTAAAATTAATTTAACTTGCTAACAAACTAATATAAAATATGCAAAGAGTTAAAGTCTACATCACGTTAGAAGAGGGCTGTTTGTGTCTTTTAAAACATTGCCGGCAACTTGTTATAATTTTGTAGGGCACATATTTAGGGTGCTCTTTGGTTGATTGGCATCTTCCAGCGCCATTTTGGATTTTCCCCGCTTGCTTAACTTTCTAAACACTGCTGTTTTAATAATATTTTTAGGGTATTTTATTTTTATTCACTTGACTAACTGGTGATTAATTACAGCATTGTGCATGCCGGCAGGTTGTATTTCAGACTGGATCATCATCGTCATCATCATCATCATCATCATCGTCATCATCATCATCATCGTCATCGTCATCATCATCATCATCATCATCATCATCATCATCATCATCATCATCATCATCATCATCGTCATCATCATCGTCATCATCATCATTTGTATAGCGCCGTCATTCTAGTTGCCTATTCCGAGGCGCTTGGAGAAGTGAAGAAAAATAAAAAACGAGAATTCATAGAATTTCATGAGGAGATGAGATGTAAGCAGATTTGAAGAGATTTGTCTTAAGTCTTTTGAAGTTCTGCATGTAGTCAAGTGTACGGAGTTGATGGGGGAGATCATTCCATAGTTTGGTGCACAAGAAATGAAACTTCTATCACCCAAAGAAGAGTGTGTTCTTGGAACGCAACAGTTTGTTTGAGGATCTTAGATTAGGATGAGGATGGTATGCACACAGCATGTCTCGTATATACACTGGAGTTAAACCGTGAAATGCTTTCCAAGTCAACAGTAGGAGTTTGTAATAATTTTTTTGTTTTATAAGTAACCAATGTAATGCTATAAGTGTTGGGGTAATATGGTCAAATGTTCTCCCCCTGGAAAGAACACATGCAACAGCATTCTGGGCATGATGGAGCTTTTTCAGAAGATACTCTGATATGCCAAACAGTAAAGAAAAACCGTTATCCAACCAGGATGTGATTAAGGCATACACAACTATTGCAGCATCATCATCTGAAAGCACTTTCCGAATACTTCGTGTATTCCTGATTTGGGCGTACACAGATTGGCAGACTTTCTTGACATGTGAATCCATTGATAAAGTGTTATCAAACTTGACTCCAAGGTTCCAGACAGATGTGGAGGCATTAATGTTGTCGACCTGTATTCGATTTACCTGAATTGTTTTATGTTGATATTTTGAAGACATAGTTATGAGCTTTGTTATGTTACCCCATGTAATTTGTACATGGGCCTTATGTGGGGCCTGCATGGGTCCAACGTGGAATAAAAACAATATTCAAGTTGGCATTTAGTGGGCTACTAATATAGGTTCCATGTGGATAGCCCATGTAGTCTTAAGTAGGGTTTACCCTACTGGGGTCAAAAGATATTTAACCACCGGCGCCACTATGGTCCTCATGTTCATTGGCCTCATGTGGGGTCAACATGGGTCCTCTGTGCGGAAAATTAATTACTGAGTTAATTTGACACCAGAATATCCGTATACTATTCAGTAGCAATGGCATGTTTTCATACGTCAAAGGTTGCTTGATGGGTTAACATTGACGGTGTGATATCCCAGTAGGCCCCAGGAGATTTGTCCGCCCGCATCACAATGGTCCACACAAGTTATTTGCAACCTTTGGACCAACATGTCATGAAACTGAAACTTGAAACTTGAAACTTAAACATTTCCTCAAACATTTCCTGAGTTGTCACTTGTTTTTATCAGGACAAATTTATTTCCAGTTTCCCGCCCCCATAGCAATTACATGTACACAACCAACTAAACAATATTATTTTAAGTTGTTTTCTTACTAAAAATACTGATCAACACCTGATCAACACCTATCAATACCTGACATCCTGACAAACATTTCCTGACAAATATATCGTGTGCTTTATTATGAAATCTCTCCAGTTACCGCCTGTAACCCCAAGCAAATAAAACAAGGCACAAACGTGTATTTGACAAAAAAAATCAACTACCTATAATCAACATAATTTTGGCAATACAAAATTTAGGCGTAAAAGTGGGCCTACTTTAACAATAATGGAAATATATCTAAAATTGCTGCCACGTTGAAATCCAAAATGGCAGCCAAAGATGCCAATTAAATGGCGCCCTAACTATTGCCCTAAGGAAGGAAAGCAAGTAAACATTTACTCTCTTTGATGTTGCTGCCAGCTTGCTAGTAAGTCAAATTAAGAAAAACAAATCGAAATGGAAACTCCTTTAAAATTCAAGATGGTTGCCTACTACATGTATACATTATTTGAGGCTTCAAGACCCAAAATTAAATATTAACATTAACATTAAATATAAAACAACGCATTAGGGTGGCCATTTTGAAATCCAAAGGACAGCCCTTTTGATTCTCTTTATATCAATAAAATGATACTTTCACTGATAAAAGACACAAACAGGCCTTTTCAAACCTGATGCAGACATTGTCTAGACCTACTTAAACATAACCTTTCAACCACTTTGCTTATATCTTGAACTACGTTCTTGTCAGTTCGTTACCCCCACACCTGAGGCCTGTACTCTGCACCCCCTCTCAAAATTCAGATCCCTGAGAAAATTACAAGGGCTTGCACAGTGCCCCTAAGTGCCCTTTTATTAATCTAACCCTATGTAGTCCTATATTCAACAGATGAATTCAGCCTGGACGGGGTTAAGCCGTAGTCTTTTACAACAGTTTACATTGACTGCACATACGGCTTAGTCTTGAGCCCAGACGTACTTGACTTTATACCTGCCTACCCTTATTAGGTTTTTAGGTGTTCGGGTATGTACCCGAAACACCTCTTGTTTTTGTTCGGTTTTTTTTTTTTTTGTTACTTCTTCTTCTTCTTCTTCTTCTTCTCCCCCATCTTGTCCGCAAACAAAAACATACTTGCAAACTTCACATGAACTTGAAACTTGGCATGTACTTAGAACTTAACAAGTAGATGAAACTCCAGTTGTGAGTGACCCCGATTTGACCTTACTTCCTGTCCAAACCGGAAGTCAAAATTTAATATTTAAAAAAATTATATCTCAACAACCACAACAGGTAAATGGACATTTTTTGCACTATTGTATAGATTGTTAATTGTCGAAAAATATTTACAAAAACATGACCCCAATTTGACCTTACTTCCTGTCCAAACCGGAAGTCAAAGTTTAACATTAAAAAAAAATCATATCTCAACAACCACAAGAGGTAAATTCACAATTTTTGTACCATTGTACAGATCGTTAATTGTCAAAAAATATTTACAAAAAGGTGACCCCAATTTGACCTTACTTCCTGTCCAAACCGGAAGTCAAAGTTTAATATTTAAAAACAATAATATCTCAACAACCACAAGAGGTAAATTCAAAATTTTTGTACCATTATACAGATTGTTAATTGTCGAAAAATATTTACACAAAGGTGACCCCAATTTGACCTTACTTCCTGTCCAAACCGGAAGACAAAGTTTAATATTTAAAAAAAATCATATCTCAACAACCACAAGAGGTAAATTCACAATTTTTGTACCATTATACAGATTGTTAATTGTCGAAAAATATTTACACAAAGGTGACCCCAATTTGACCTTACTTCCTGTCCAAACCGGAAGTCAAGGTTTAATATTAAAATTATTTCTAAATTCAGTATTGTATTGTATTCAAATAAACTTGTCGCGAGAACTTCAACAGATGTTAACATTTGACTTCTCCAACACTTCGAATTGATGACGTAACCATTTTAACTTCAACAGAACACCTTGTTTTTGTTGTGACAAAAACTTATATCTAGTTGATCTTGATTTTAGGGAAAAAATTTAAAAGGCTGCCGCTATCAAATTAAGCTGGAATAAACAGCCATATGGACTATACGAGTAGTATGACTGCGCGTAGTATACGTGCAGTATACTACGCGTGTTAAAACGGGCTTCGTGCACATATAACTGCATTATAAACAGTAAAGGACAGTTTTTAACGTCAATTTCGACGTATACGTCACTTCGTTATGGACTAATAATTGTATAGATTATGCTGATTCGTCACTTGAATGATTACTGCAAAATATGTAAAATATGATTTAAAAACCAGTAGAGATGAACATTTACATTTTTAAAACCCTAAAACAGTTAATACCTAATGTCACGAAACTTGAAACTTATTTCCTCAAACATTTCCTGAATTGTCACGCATGTGTTTATCAGGGAATATTAGTTTCCAGTTACCCGCACCTATAGCCATTACATGTACACAAACACTTTGAAAGCTTTCTCCAGTTACCGCCTCTAACCACTAACATCCTGACAAAGATATCGTGTCTTTGAAAGATTTCCAGTTACCGCCTCTAACCACTAAGCAAATAAAACAAGTTGAAAACAACTTATTGGAGCTTACAAGACCCTACTTTTGTTTGTATTGACAATCTAAATGCAATGGGAGTATTAAGTCACAAACGTGTATTTAAAAAAAATAATAATAAATAAATAAATAAATAAGTAAATAAATAAATAAATAAACAAAATTTTAAACAAAATTTTAAAAAATTAAAAAATCCACTACCTAGATTTTTCAACATAATTTTGGCAATACAAAATTTAGGTGTAAAATAATGGAAATATATCTAAAATTGCTGCCACGTTGAAATCCAAAATGGCAGCCAAAGATGCCAATTTAAAACTCTAAAACCACCAAAATAGCCGATTCATAACGTCGTCAACTATGCGACGATACATGTATGTGGTGCCGGCGGACAAATCTCTCGTGCCGAATCTCCCAGTAGGGTAGACCATTAAATGGTGCCCCCAAGGGCTCTCCAAATGGGACCTATTTGGGCAGCATAAATAAAGACAGTTTAACCATTTGTATAACCATTTACATGTACGTCAACTATGCGATGATATGTGGTGACAGCAGACAAATATTTCCATTAAATGGTCTAAATATATCATTAAATGTAAAACAACAATGTTTTAGGTGGTCAGAAAGTCGAATAATTGGAGAAAATATGTCAAAAATGGCGGCCATTTTGAAATCTAAAAATGGCACAAAAATCCAGCTGGATTCAAAATTCTTACATACTGTATCATGTATTTCATGTATTAGATCTACCGAATCTACCGAATAAGGCCATTAAATCGTTCATAGGTTACCATAAGGGGGCGCTATATTAATTTTTGGTTAAGTTTTCCTTATTTGTGGTAAAAACAGTATTTTTCCCATAAGTTCCTTAATTTGTATCCGTTGCCCATGAAATTTTGCAGAAAGGTTGTCAATAAGCAACATTGTAATTTTGTTCCAAAAACATGATTTTTATAGATTTTGACCCAAAAAGGCAGATATAATAACATTCATGGTACTATTGATGACATAAATTTATATACTAAGCGAACAAATTCTGAAAACCTTTTAAAAACACATATTGGATTACCAGAATGCATTGGAAGTAGTCATATGACTCAATATTGTCCAATTCAGAGTTTGAAAATTTACAACAAACCTAAACACACATATTAAATGTCTTACAGTATAGAAAATCTAGTATTTTTCACAAAAAAGTGAAAATTCAATTTGATCTGTTCAAAATAAACGGTTGTCATGGCAACCACGAACACCCATTATCGATGATTTTTGCGTGAGGGGGTCCCAAAGAAAGTTAGAAAAAAATCAGGAAATGTCAGCGTGATCTGACAAAGCGTTATGGAGATATTATAAAATGTCTCAAGGCCTGATAAGGTTAACAAATGATGACTATTTCGACAAATCTTCCTCACTACATCAACATTATCTCAGTTTTAAACAAATTAATCCAATACATTCCGAGATAGGAATGGAAAGTTTGCAGTTGTACTCTTTCTATTCCAAGATAGGAATGGAAGATTTGGAATTGTATTGGATTTGTTTGGATGTGTAACCTTTCCAGATTTTGACCAAAAAAGGCAGATATAATAACATTCATGGTACTATTGGTAATATTGGCAAAACGTATTATAAATGTATCTTTACTTTATTTGAATCAGGATATATACGGTACATAAAACAACCAACCTTATTTATGGGTAATGTTGTGTCGTTCTCGAGAAAATAATGAAAATGTATTAAGATTTGCCATATTCAATCCAAAGTGATGTCACCAAACAAAATCAGTTGGGAAAGTGCTCTATTAATTTTTCAAAAACGACATTTCACCTCAGACATAATTATTTGAAGGAATATAACAGTCAGCATAAATTTCACAACAAAGAAAATAAATTACGTCCAAAATGCTAATTTAAACCATTAACATTGAGATTAAAATTAAACCATACATCTAATTCATCCATCAAATTCTTATCACCAAACTTTCGTTAAGCACTAAAATCAGTGGCGTAATTATGGGGGCACGTGCCCCCCCCCCCCCGTGCCCCCATTCAGAATTATGAAGAAAAAAAATGTCCCTGCAGGAGACTGCAGGATTCAAGTATTGACATTCCCCCTAAAAGTGGTGCACCCCTAGTCCCCCTGAAAATTGGACCCTAGTTACGCCACTGACTAAAATGTTTCCAATATAATTTTAAAATCTAATCATTTGCTCAATGCACTTAATATTATCATCAATACCTAATCTAGTAAGCCTATACATACAAATATATTAACAATCAAATGTCCTTCTCGTAATTAAGACTGGATATACAAAATAAACACTACTTTATTTTTTTAATTAACAGTATAGGCATGACGTACTGTGACTCATATACTGTGTATAGTGAGATTAAAATAAACTGCTTTAATTTAACGCTAATAGCACTGCATATAAATCATTACTAAGTATTAATCACTAAATTATTGAAGAATATTAGACACTTAATATTTAAGGGAGCATTTATCAGAGGACTTATCAGACAATGAACCTAAATGGAAAATGTCCGTATCACCAACTTGCCTAAAATGATTCAAGGGGATTTGTCTACTGGACCCCGCTGGGTCTTCACCCCATGTACCTCATGCTTGGAGGGGTTTGAGCTACGCACTGATGCCTTCGAGATCAGATTTAGACACTGTGCCCTCCTTCCACAATTTCTGGATCCGCCCATGGTGAAGGGACAACACTGGTAATGTTTGCAAAACTTTTGCAAAACTTCTTATACAAGCATGCTTACTTTTAAAATCGACATATACCTTAAACAATCAATTAAGTCAAACTTGTGTCGTTTACGATAAAATAGTGAAAATGCACTCAGATATGAATGTTACGCCTTTATTCTCGTGTTACGTCTTATTCTGGTGTTGAAGAAGGACGCTTTCTTAAATTCAAAATAGAAATTATTTGAAGCGTCTTAAAAGAAAGTATACTAAATATTTATACCATCATCAGCTTTACAACAACATAAACTAACTATTTGGAAATGTTTTAATTACGAATTCTATACCTTACCTATAACGAAACTTACATTAATTAAATTCAAACAACCAAGTGAAACAAATAGGACAAAAACGCAATTTACTGAAGCAAAAGCTTGGAATCCAGCACATAGTGTATATTCTGCTCATAATGTACGAAGAAAAGGGGTTCATAATGTAACCCTCAGTTAGTTAGGTAACCTAACACACCAAGTGGCTCATTATGTAATCAGGATCGGGACCATAATGTAAGCGCTGTGCACGTAACGCATACGAAGACATTAGCGAAGACTTCACAAGCCTTTTGTATTATTGTCCTCAATACGAGCTATTGTTGATTTACTGATAAACGTCATATACAGACCACAGGTTGGCATGAAGGAATCTAGTTATCGTCAAACTCAGGCTTGATGACACTGAAGTTTTCATAGATGGTTGGTGACATGTAAGTCTAGAAACACAAAGTAAGAATTTGTTTTTATAATGTCACAACAATCGTGGAGTCAGGCCTATATGATATACAAACTAAAATGATAAACAGGCCTATGAAAACAGGCACAGAATCAAGTAGACGGATATTGCGTTGGTTTGTTGATATGTTGTATTATCTGAGGACCAACATCGAATCACAATGGCGTATAAAACGCCACTGATTTAACACCATGCATTTTACAACGGAAAAAACGATCTGTATTAGCCTAGCCGGTAGCAATACATAGAAAGGTATAAATAACACCAGGGCCGATATTCATAAAAGCCTGCTAACTTAGCAGCCAACTAGGCCTTAGCAGCCTGCTAAATCCGTAGTTTCCTGCTCCGCGGTTACCAACAAATTTTTTATTCATAAAACCTTGCTAAGAATGTTGCCAGCTAGTTGCCAGCTAGATATTTCTAGCAGGCAGCTAGGACGTTAGGCAGTTCGCAAAACCACAAAATCGGAGAATGGCAATTTGCATTTCAATAGGGTATGGTGTTGTTTTGGACTGGCAAGACCAAAATGGGTCAAATGACTTTTAAGAACAGCAGTAAATCCTGTACATGAGGCCTATATGCAACCCACAAATGAGGCCGATGTGCAACCCACAAATGATTTAATTGCCAACTAGTAACTCAGAGACACCCCAGATCAACTCTAGCGTTAGCAGCCAACTTAGCAACCACCTAAGCTTAGCAAAGTTTTATGAATATCACTTAGCTTACAACTAGGCTTAGCTGTCAACTAGGGGCCACTTTAGTTGCCAACTAGGCTTAGCAAGCTTTTATGAATATCGGCCAAGGAGTCTATTATCTACACTGAACTACTCAATATGATTATACAAACTTACATGGTCTTCTGGAATGTCGTTTATTTGTTCCAAAGCTTTGGCGAGTTCTCTGAAGGTTGGACGTTTGTTTGGTGCTCTCTGCCAGCACTGCATCATCGAATCATAGCTAGATATTTGGCATAAATTAAAAACAGTGTTTAACACAATTAAGCGCGTTTTGTATTAATATTAACTAGATTTATTAGAGACTGTTCCAGTTAAGAATTTAAGAAATCTCATTGACTTTCAATCCCCAAGGGGTAGCCTTGGTCAATAGCAAGTAAACTTACACTTCATCTGGGCAGTTTTCTGGCTGGGGCATACGGTATCCTTGCAGTAGTTGATCGGCTAGTTCCCTGATCTTGATACCTGGGTATGGCGTTCCACCTGGGTATGGCGTTCCAAGTAATTTAAGTTAACCAATAAAACACAGTTAATAAGAAACCTTTCCAAACATGCATCAGATTGCGAAGTGACTCCTCATTGATTTTTCAAGACGGTTTCAAAGGTTAGTGATTGTAACCCATGTACAGATGAAAGTAATACACATAAACAGAGTTGACAGTTTTCGCAACAATAATATGGCTAAAGCAGTGTTTTCGTAAATAGTATACATACATACCAAATGTCACTATCTCCCAGAGTAAGATTCCAAATGACCATCTGCGTGTTAAATATAAATAGTAATACAAATAACAACAATGGGAGACAACACAAGACACATAATTGACACATACATCTAAAATTGATAGTGTCTATACTAACTTTTAAATTTTTTGACTGGTTCAACGCGTTGGGGTTGTTTCAGCGTGAGGCGCTATAATAATCTAAATATTATATTTATATTATTATTATCTGACACAGAACAAGATTCGGCTTCTTCATTACTGTTCCAAATCAAAGACTCCCCATGCAGACTAACCTGCCCCCGTGTGGAAAGATGAACAATCGGGACTATAATTAGGAGTCGTTTCGGACTCTTGGTCCACATACAAAAGCCAATACTCGTGCCCCTGTGGGTACTCCTACGTTTCAATTTCTGGCTAAGGGCCTGATGTCAAATACATTAATCTACTGTCAACTACCGAGAAAATTTACATCTCGACTCGTTATCTGGACATTTTGTCAATGTGTTCCAAACAATGCTGATCCACTGTTGGTAATCTCATACAAACAATAGTTTTTATACATAATACTTCGCATAACAATGATGATGTTTTTAACATCTCTTGAAATCTTTCAGTCCAAGGTGCTATCATTCTAGTAAAATAATTTCACAACTTTAGATGGAAAGTTTACAATAGAAAAAAGAAGCTGAAACTTTCACAGGTTAATTGGTTTTTGTTCATATTTTCTTATTATTATAAAGTATGGATGCATTTACACTGTAAGAAATATTGGGCAAACACGGTTGATATGTTGCCCAACACTGGTCAACGTATCAACAGGTTACACAGTTGGTTTACCATTGCCAAATGTTTGATATTTGTTTTGCCAAAATATGTGAACAGTTGTGGTAAATACTGACCAATTCTGGGAGAAATAACCTTACCCAGCGCTATGTTGCCCAACGTGTTTACAGTGTACAGACATCTGACTAGAACTGACATAGTAAAGCTGGATTTTACTTACACATCACTCTTAGACGCATACATCTGATGTGTTAAGGATTCAATGGCCAGCCAGCGAACAGGTATCCGGGTCTAGATTGATTCAAACAAGTGTGAATATAATAGTTACTGGAAATTATTGGTAATAACTAGATTATCAAATTATATAAACGCTTGCTTACTTCCTTACTTTATGTAGGATTTGAGGATTTGCATGGTGGAGATAGATATAACTGAGTTATTTCGGGTACACCATGTTATGATCTCTTCTTAAAAGAAGTAATGCCTCTGAGAAGAGCCGGCTGGTTTGTTCTCAACGTTTCAACGAGTCTACTCTAGCCGTCATCAGGAGACCGATTGTTCCGGTGATAAGGTACATTCCATTGTGTAGACTTGACGTAGTACAATTACAAGATCATGTCACAAAGAATGTGTTTCTGAAGCTATTACGTTACTAGTCATTAATTATCATATTAGTCTCATAAATTATAACACCAACACAATAAAATAATTAATATTTGAAAGTAAAGAAGAAACTTATCGTCCAATACATCAAATTATTAATCTTAAACTCTCGATTTACCGAAGATTCCTGAACATAGATGTTTTCTCTCCGGGATAGCCCGAAATCAGAAACTTGCGATCAAGTCTTTCCCAAGAAGTATGTTCCTCGCAGCCAAGTCACGGTGAATTATCTGCAGGAAGACAATATGTGATTTGCGAACAAAATGAATGCTTTATGAAAATACGTCACATCACGTATGCGTTCTTGGCTATCTTTATTTATTGTGCATTACGAAATTAAAAAGACATTAGCATATTTATAGCTGTAGGGAACAAAATTACTCTCTTGATCTCTCATGATTGCTATCTATAGGCAATTAGATTGATTGAATTTCTTTGCGATAGGAATGATAATCTATTTCACATTATTTTAATAATAAATCCTTAAGAAAATTCATGCAGGAAATCCAAAGAAAACATTTCTTAAAATAATGAACATTTAATTCAAATGATACTGACCCCAACGTCTGATAAGTGTTCCATTCCTTTAGCAACATCCACAGCAAATTTCAGCAAGTTTGAGAAAGTAATGGGAGACGCAATGTACTTCGCTCGCCCCCCTTGTAGCTTTATTGGGCGATTATTCCGCAGATAGTTACGTGGGTTGTCTTCAGGAAGGAATTCCAGCGCAACATAGAGAGTTCCTTGGAATAATTACTGGAAAAGAATAATGCTGTTTGTTTGATTTTGGTCCTGACCAACATGGTTCACTGATCACGTAGCAGTTTGCATGTTTGCGAAAATTAATTAATGGAATTGTACGCCGTTGGTAAAATATCTGTAAATCAATGTACTTATGGAAATCAAGAGAAATGTACAGAAATCTACTTGTGAAAGTCTCTGCTAATTGCATTCTGTCATTAACCAGAAAATGGTGAAGATGCATTTAGATTAGCTTCATTTATCCTAAAGTGGAAAATAGATCATGGCCATGACCAATTTCAAATTTGTAAAATATTTCAAGTTTTCTAAAAACATTACAACATTTTAGATGAAATAATTTCTCAGGATGTGTAGTAACACCACCAACTTAACAAGTAATAATGTTGTAATCGGGTAATTACCAGTGGTATACACTCTCTATATCAGGTGACTCGAGTGCAATTCAAACTCACAAAAACAAGACCGTTATGATCACTCAGAATATAGGACACAAGTACCATGCAAAACCTGGTGGTGTTGCAAATATGAAGATCACTGGTTTAGTTTTTAACAACCCAGTTTCTGTGGTGTAAACCAACTGAAACATTGTTAATCAAATAACACAAAAGTAGAAACAATGCAGAATGGAAGATGTAAGAAGCCTGAATGTTTAAAAGTGAATAATCTTCAATGACTAGGCCTATGTATTGTAATTTAAAACAGTACCAGCCAAATAATTATCACAGAGTTACATGACATGGTATTTCAACAGTTCATGCCCATAGTTCCAATGATCAGTGTTGTACGAGTCTTGACTGGTCTCCCTCTCGGACCACCAGGTCTCGGTCTGTGACTTTGTGGCCTCGACTACAACATTGCCAATGACATATTGGTTTTTAAATTCCAGAATAATTTGATATTGTTATTAAACAAGGACTTACGGGACAATACAAATCACTCTTACCTTAGTTTAAACCAGCACCCAACAGAGCTACAACATTTGGGTGTGGTCCGATCCTAGTCATGGTCGGAAATTCTTGCATAAAATCATCAGCGGCAGACTTTAAAACACCAGCTTAAGTTATACCCATTGGACGCAAGAAACAGTAAATAACAGGTTAAATAATTATTTAGTTAAACATAAGTTAAGATAAGGTATAGAATTCAAAAATAACAAAATGGCTGAGCTAAAAGTAGGCCTACATTTTTTAAAATGAATGTTTGCACTCCAGTGAGATATTGGCCATTTTGTCGTCTGCTAAAAACACATGCTTAGGGGTTAGACAATATTGTGCACAAGTGACGGTTGGGTTCGACATTCTTTCAACAGCAACAAAAATAAATACAAAAATAAACAATTGTACATGTGGGGTTAGGGTCAAGGATACGGAGTCCAGTGTGTGTTGCCTACTGGTCACAGAATGGGGTTAATATTAATGTTACAGTTGTGTGGGGACTGTTATTACTGTGTAACGTTTGCATGCCATTCAACTCATCCCCTGGCAAACTTGCCCCTTACAATCTCACCCCCTGCCAAACTCGCCTCCTGCCAAACTCGCCCCATTCCCCCCCCCCAACAAACTCATCCCCTGTACATTTTTTACGCATCTCATGCTATTGAGACTGGCTATTATAAGAGAGTAAATACAAATGTTTATATAAAGGCAGGATGTGCGGTGACATAACTATTTTATTTTTAATGATTTTTTAGGCACTTTGAGACTGATTGAGTATAAGACAGTAAATCAAACATAGGGCCCACAAATAATTTCAATGGGCGTTTTATTTAACAAAAATAAATATTACATGAAATAATTCAATGGTTACTACTAAATGGAATACATAGAAAGTTAGCTACAAACAAAACTGTTTATTTTACTATGTATAGGCCTACTATATATTATGAATATTTACAAAGGGGACTTTGTATTTTGTTAAATTACATTTTAATTTGATCTGTATTTTTTAAAATGTAGTTACTCATTTTAGTTATTTATTTTACTCAGTATTTTGTTTAGCTAGTTTCCTATTTATTCTATTTAATTTGTAACTGTAAATGAATTATTTCTTGTAATGTTTATTTTCGTTAAATAAAATGTGATAATTATTAAATCAGTCTCGATAGTGCCAAATAATTTACCACAGAGTATACTATTACTATAAGACTTAAAATAATTTGATTCATTATAATAGTTATGTCCCCGTACATCCTCTCTGTCTATAATGACTGTTTTAATTACTCTCGTAATAAACCAGTCTCAATAGCGTGAAATGCGTCAACACATTACTGGGGCGAGTTTGCCGAGGGGCAACTTTGTCGGGAGACGACTTTGTGAGGGGCTAAAAAAAGTTAGTTTGTCTGGGGCGAGTTAACTTAACGTTAAACTTAAAAGTCAACATGATTACTCAGTCATGGACATGGATGATGGAATGCTGGGTTTGTTTTGACATCACTGTCTGCATTGAGAATCATGTTGAAAAGTTTTGTTCCAAAGATACTCACTTATAATTTGTCAGAATGCTTTTATTGATCATTACGATTGAGAATGATGTACAGCCATAGAACAATGCAGCAAGCACACGAGAAAGTCTACTGTGCTCCACCGCTCCAACGGCTGTGCCACTTTCCGCCATCTTGTACATTTGTCAATGTTGACACAAGTGCTTTCCCAGAGTGTGTAACGTTAGTGCGTGTACCCGATCTGGACCATGGGCACGAGGTTAATAAAGACTTACTGTGTACTACCATAGAGCAAGGTCCTTGCTCAGCTCTATGGTACTACTGTGGCACGCGTAATTTTTTTCAGGACGAACTAGTGGGCAATTTTGGGAAAAAAATTCTTTTTAAAAAACTTGTTGTTAAAAGACAACAAGTTTTAAAAAATTGGAAACGGCACCACTATCACATATGACGGCAGCTGCGCAGTTTGAAACATTATTTTGGTACAAAATTACCAACAATTTTTTTTGTCATAGAACCCTCTTGTGGTAATCAAAGTGACTTGACAATGGGGAAATTACGGTTTCTTACCGTAAAAATAAATGGCCAAGCAATGGCCACTCAATAGGCCTATATCCCTACAAAGTTCTATGAATATCGGCTGAAGATTAAAGGAAATGTGGAGGGGCACAACAACGCAAAAGAAAAAGCCCAAATCTGCATGATACCCGAACTAGAATTTCTGGATGCAACAAAGAAATCAAACAAGGTTATCAACACTCGGCTCGGATAATTTCAAAACCAAAATATAGCAATTTAAATGGTTTAATTAAGACAATGTATTTAAGCTTACAAGATTACAATGGAGTTTAAATCAAATTAAAATAAGACTGTATATTGTTGATCCACTACTGTCATTAGCATATATACAGCTATAGTTGTAACCCCTTCATGATATCGCAGAAACAACGGTTTAATTCACTTTATTAACAATTATAGCTCACAGACCTATAATCTCAACTTTTCGTCGGTAAACCACCTAGAATCAGAGGTGTGATTTGACAAATGTAAACAAATTATGAAAAACGGGGTAGCGGGCTTGGGTCCTCTCCCTTTGGTCTAGAGGACAAAGCCCAGTCTGCTCCTGAATGTTTGGGGGATTTATAGACACAAACAATAAGAAGCTAGTGGTTTGAACACAAAACAGGCTACCTCTCTTCTTTCAAGAAAATTTTGAGGCAAACGGAGATCTGTAAAAAAAAAAAAAACAATAACAAAAAAAAAATCCTGAAATCAGGAAAAACCCTGAGAAATCACAGGCCTGTATAATACATTTCGCCTGGAATTGTCGTAATAAGCACTTGGTACTCTAGACGGGCCCGCCTGGAATTGTCGTAATAAGCACTTGGTACTCTAGACGGGCCCGCCTGGAATTGTCGTAATAAGCACACTTGTTACTCTAGACGGGCCCCGCATTTAAAGGTTAAAATGTTCCAGAACTTTCTAACCCTTTTAACAATTTTTAGCTTTCTTGGAAATCATTCTGTGAATTATGAAATCATCATCAGGTGTGTCATCATCAACCTAACGTTGAAGTAACGTCAAAGTGATGTCACCGAACAAAATCAGTTGGGGAAGTGTTCTATTAATTTTTCTCAGACATAAATATTTCAAGGAATGTTATTGATACTATCATCCATTTACTTTGCACCGGTAATATGTTACACGTGAAACTGTGACTGTTTTTATTTGTCGAGAATACACCAATAGTGTATACTGATTAGGGGCTTCAACAGTCAGCATTAATTTTACAGAAAAAAATTGCTTCCAAAATTATAATTGTAACCATGCATTAACATTCATTAATATTCAGATTAACATAATCTAATTCATCCATCAATTTGTAGTCACGAAACTTTCGTTAAGCACTAAAATGTTTCCAATACAATTTTAAAATCTAATCATTTGCTCAATGAACTTAATATCAATGCCTGAGGCGAAAAAGAAATCTCCGGTTCTTGGTCACAGGTGGGCTTCAAAATCGGTGAAGTGACGCTGTTTTTTCCGTCTTTTTTAAGTTAGGCCTATTTATTTATTTATTTTTTGCCACCAGTGAAATACGTGATACATGTATACGCGGTTATTGGAACCAGACCAAATTTCCCATACACAAAGTATGGCGGCTAAGGGAGGCCGCACAAATTGGGCAAACAATTCGTACCCTTATGTGAAAAAGTGGTTAAAAGCACAGCTCGGCAGACAATCGATCCAGCAATTTTGGCTGAAATTGGACATCGTTTCATAGCAAAACAAAAAAAGAAAACTAAAAATGCTGACGTGCGGGTCTGAGGTGACGCGCGTGGAGACCAGAAACCGTTGACTTTTTTTGGCCTAATCTAGTTAGCCTATAAATTAATTCTCGTAAGACTGGATGTTATACAAAACTACTTTTTTTTTAAATTAACAGTCCGCATAACGTACTATAGTGGCTCGTATGTGTAGTGAAATTATAATAAAATGCTTTAATTTAACAATTATATAAAGCGATGCATATATATCATTACCACTGGTAATTATAATATAGCATAAAGGCCTCAACCGTCGAATAAATTTCTTGATTATTATTAACAATTTGTTAGAATATTATCTTCTTATGAGTATAGGCTCAAAATTACAAGTTGGCGCTGATTCAAATACACCTAATAATATAACATAACTGCAGTCATCAGGGGCGCCCGCAGACATCAACAATGTACGCAATCGCGTGTAGTTATCAATTTGATTTATTTATTAAAGTTTGCTTTACCTGAATATATGATGACACCTGAAATCTCTGTAATAAATCCTGTAAAATGCCATTAACGTCCAGCTCTGTGGGTTGGCCATTGACCACCCCGTACTAGACAGTGGATATAAATATAACATCTCAATTTCACAGGCAACTTTGAATTTAAGCCACTTACACCATTGTTATTGTTGGCAAATCTTATTCTAAAAGTTTCCTTTCTTTGAATCAGAATTATACATAAAACAACCAACCTGTGAAAGTTTTAGGTTATGTGTAATTGTGTGGTATCGAGAAAATAACGAAAAGATATTCAGATGTATCATATTCAACCTGACGTTGAAGTAACGTACGTTGATGAAGTGATGTCAGCGAACAAAATCAGTTAGGAAAGCGTCCAAAATTATAATTGTAACTATATGCATTAACATTAATTAATATTCAGATTAACATATATCTAATTCATCCATGAATTTCTAATCACGAAACTTTCGTTAAGCACTAAAATGTTTCCAATACAATTTTAAAATCTAATCATTTGCTCAATGAACTTAATATTATCAATGCCAGAGGCCAAAAAGAATTCTCCGGTTCCTGGTCACAGGTCGGCTTCAAAATCAGTGTGGTGACGCGGTTTTTTTCCTTCTTTTTTAAGTTAGGCCTATTTATTGTTTGCCACCAGTGAAATACGTGATACATGTATACGCGGTTACTGGAACCAGACCAAATGTCCTATACACAAAGTATGGTGGCTAAGGGAGGCCGCACAAATTGGGCAAACAATTCGTACCCTTATGTGAAAAAGTGGTTTAAAGCATAGCGCGGCAGACAATCGATCCAGCAATTTTGGTTGCAATTATAACTGGGCATCGTTTAATAGCAAAACAAAACAAGAAAACTAAAAATGCCGACGCGTGGGTCTGAGGCGACGCGCGCGGAGACCAGAAACCAGAGACTTTTTTTGCCTAATCTAGTTAGCCTATAAATTAATTCTCGTAAGACTGGATGTTATACAAAACTACTTTTTTTTTTTTTAATTAACAGTCCGCATGACATACTTATAGTGGCTCGTATATACTGTGTAGTGAGATTATAATAAAATGCTTTAATTTAACAATTATATATAGCGATGCATATAAATCATTACCACTGGTAATTATAATATGATATATCATAAAGGCCTCAACCGTCGAATAAAATTCTTGATTATTATTAACAATTTGTTACAATATTATCTTCTTATGAGTATAGGCTCAAAATTACACCTAATAATACACCTAATAATATAACATAACTGCAGTCATCAAGGGCGCCCGCAGACATCAACAATGTTCGCAATCGCGTGTAGTTATCAATTTGATTTATTTAGTTTGCTTTACCTGAATATATGATGACACCTGAAATCTCTCTAATAAATCCTGTTAAATGCTGTAAACGTTCCAGCTCTGTGGGTTGGCCATTGACCACCCCGTACTAGACAGTGAATATAAATATAACATCTTGACAATTTCTGCGGGCACCTTTGAATTTAAGCCATTTACACCATTGTTATTGTTGGCAAATCTGATTCTAAAAGTTTCCTTTCTTTGAATCAGGATTATACATAAAACAACCAACCTGTGAAAGGTTTAGGTTATATGTATGTTGTGTCGTTCTCGAGAAAATAATGAAAAGACATTAAGATGTACATCATATTCAACCTAACGTTGAAGTAACGTTGAAGTTCTGTCAGCGAACAAAATAGTTGGGAGTGTGTTCTATTAATTTTTAACATATATCTAATTCATCAATCAATTTCTAATCACGAAACTTTCGTTAAGCACAAAAATATTTCTAATACAATTTTAAAATGTAATCATTTGCTCAATGAACTTGATTATCATAAATACCTACGGCATAAAAAAAGAAAGTCTCCGGTTCCTGGTCGCAGGTTGGCTTCAAAATTGGTGCGGTTACGTGGTTATTTCTTTTTCTTTCTATTTATTTATTTATTTATTTATTTTGCAACCAGTGAAATACGTGATACAAGTATACGCGGTTACTGGAACCGGACCAAAATTTCCATAGGCCTACACAAAGTATGGTGGCTATTCAGAGGCTAAATCAAACAAACGTTCATACCCTTATGTGAAAAAGTGGTTTAAAACACATGGCAGAATTCCAATAGATCCAGCAATTTTGGTTGCAAGTTAATAGAGGGAATCGTTTCATAGCAAAAAAAAAGAAAACTAAAAATGCCGAGGCATGGGTCTAAGTCGACGCACAGAGAGACCAGGAACCGGAGACTGTTTGCCTAATCTAGTTAGCCTACAAATGCATTTCTCGTAAGACTGGATGTTATACAAAATAAACACTACTTCATTTCTTAATTAACAATCCACATGACGTACTATATAGTGACTTGGGTACACTGTGTAGTGAGATTATAATAAAATGCTTTAATTTCACAATTATATATAGCGATGTATATAAATCTTTACCACTAAAATCAGTGTAAATTACAATAATAGATACTTAATTTTAAAGGGAACATTATCAGACAACAAATGCATACAGTTACACTTTAATTATGGCTTGATTGTTTTTAGGAAGGATCAGACGCTTTATTAAATTAAAAACGGAAACTATATTTATTTCTTATTTATTTTATTTATTTTACTTATTTATTTTATTTTATACATCCAACAGTGCAAGCGCCAATAACAGGAAGGATAATAGGCCTACTAGGGTTGGTTTGGGTAATGGAATTGTACAGCAAAGTCAGGCGGTGTATGAAACTATTTCGGGTAGCATTGACCCTATTAGGGACAAGGAACAGACTGGGACTACGGAGATTGGGACGGGGTACCTTAAGGGGAATCAAAGATAATATCAAACATTTTAAAATGTTTTTATTATTATTATTATTATTATTAGAATTATTATTATATATATATATATATATATATATATATATATATATATATATATATATAGTGTGTCTCAAAATAAATTTAACGGAATGCCAGACGTAGAATGAGTAACCAGCATAGATAATATAGGTATGGTTTGAAAGATACACCTTTCCACTTATTATTGCAAGCTATTGTTGATCAGTACTGTTCATTCATTCAGTACTTTTTAACATCAATTCATAGACCACAGGTTGGCATGAAGGAATCTAGTTATCGTCAAACTCAGGCTTGATGACACTGATGTTTTCATAGATGGTTGGTGACATGTAAGTCTAGAAACACAATGTAAGAATTCGTTTATATAATGTCATAACAATCGTGAAATCGGGCCTATATGGAACACAAATTAAAATGATAAATATATTTTTAAAAAAGAGGCAAACATTCAAGCAGACAAATACTGGCTTAATGGCGCCAATTTGAATTAATCTATCATCTATGTAGGTCCGATGTTATAATTTGAATTATTATTCGAAGACCAAATCCGAATAATAATAATAATAATGTGTGGACTTGTATAGCGCACGTATCCACCAACTAAGTGGTGCTCAAGGCGCATTATATCATTACCCCTGCTCACAAGGCTCATAAATCATTCCTGAAACCATCTCAGCTCCCTGGGGAGTATACAGCTCAATTGCTGCCATTACAGCGCATATAGGGCTAATCAACCAACTCTGCCCTCACAGGTACCCATTTAACACCTGGGTGGAGAGAAGCAATTATAGTTAAGTGTCTTGCTCAAGGACACAAGTGTCACGGCCGGGATTCGAACATACATTCTGCTGCTAACACCAGAACTTAAGTCCGGTAAGCTAGACCGCTCGGCCACGACACTCCACGAATCACATTGTATACCGGAATAATTAGCCGCCAAGTTAAGCCTGGACAAAGCAATATGATTATACAAACTTACATGGTCTTCTGGAACGTCATTTATTTGTTCCAAAGCTTCGGTGAGTTCTCTGAAGGTTGGACGTTTGTTTGGTGCTCTCTGCCAACACTGCATCATCAAATCATAGCTAGATATTTGCCATAAATTAAGAATATGTTATAAAAAATAACAATAAATAACTAGATTGATAAAGACTGTTCCAGTTATGAATTTAGGAAATCCCCAAATGTGCACCAATTAAGGGATTGATACAGTAGGTTATTTTCCTTCCTTGGCCAATAGCAAGTAAAACAAATTGTTTTGAGTTATTCGACTTACACTTCATCTGGGCAGTTTTCTGGCTGGGGCATACGATATCCTTGCAGTAGTTGATTGGCTAGTTCCATGCTCTTGATACCTGGGTATGGCGTTCCACCTAAGTAATTTAAGTTAACCAATAACACAAACTTAACAAATGAAATTTCCAAACATGCATCACATCGAGTAGTGACTCCTCATTGATTCTTCAAGACGGTCTCAAAGGTTACTGAGTGTAACCTACAGATAAGGCCTAAATGCAGATATAACCTGGTCTCATAAACACCCAGTGCTGGCCCGGTCTAATATAGGTTTTCCCGAACATTTTAAAACTTTTTTCATTCAATCTCCAAAGCGGTTAACTTCAATTTCGTCCCAAGAAGACTGGAATGTGCAAATGCTACAATGAATTTAGTCATTGGTCATTCCAAATGATCATTGGTCAATCAGTTTCAGCATTTTTCATTCGTTGTCGTCAGATTTCACTGGAATTCGTCTCACCTGATCATCATCTACATAATGTAATGATCGAATTCGTCTTTGTTCAAGCGATTTCAAGAATTGTTCGCTCAAATTCATCCGATAATCTGGCTGTGAACAGCTTTGTGAAAAAGCTTATATAATCCATTTTCAGGTTAGTTTCTTTCACTTGCTCTCATGATTCCGGACCGTCTTACACCACTTTATACTCCGAACATCATAAATCTTCGTAACATAGGCAAATGACTGCAAATGGAAACCGGCCCAGTGGGCCATACAACAAATGAAAAGATGAAACGTAAAAAATCAAAGACAGCATACAATCATGTGACGAATTTAAATTAAATTGATACGAATTTGATTGCAAAATGATGAACTTGCTTCGTCTATCGTTCGTTTGCCAACTGCGGTCGACGAAATTGAATTGTCTTTCACCAAAATCTATGGCAAATATATGAAATTATTTGGTCAAAGTACGAACATGAACGACCAAAGACGAAATTGAACATGGGATATGCAAGGTTATGAATCTTCGAGACGAAATTGAAGTTAACCGCTTTGGAAATTGAATGAAAAAAGTTTTAAAATGTGCGGGAAAACCTATATTAGCCTGATGTCAATGACGTGTGAAAGCACTCGGTTATTCAAGCGTATCACTCAGTTGCCTTCCGGTCTCTGGCTCTGGGGTCATACAAAAGGCTGCCTAATCCGATAAGTGACTTTTATTAAAGGATTATTCGTTGGCTTGTGATTTTGGAGCTTGGAAGAGACGCCAATTACTACGATTTATAGGCGTAATTTCGACAATTTATTATTTGCCAAGCACTGTAACATTGGGATGTATACATGGTATGGTAGCAGACTAATAACTGTGTGATTCTTAGTGCATAAATCAGCGGCTATGTACTGTTTGTACAAATATATACTACTTTGGAACTGCGCCTGTGGCAGCGTAAACAAGAGCCACAATTTCCGCAGTTTACACGCAAAGGCTTCTTAACTGGAAAATTATTTTCATATAAATCAAAAAATGAGAGTGGAAAGTATTGAGTACAAGATTGGGCTCATTGGTGGAAAAACAACATTCCAGCTATCCTTTCAATATGTTGAGCTTTAATAAGTCTGTAGGATCAACCCATATTGCAATTTTTACGTCACCAGTAGATGTATCCATGGGCGGATCCAGAACATTTTTAGGGCAGGGGGGCTGAGAATCAAAAACAATTATTTTTCAGTACTACAAAATTACAATGAAATAATCAAAGGAGAAAACAAAGCACACTGTGGGAATGGGAGTGCGTTCTCCCTCCTCCCCTCTCTTTGTCTGTTTCTCCTTTATTTTTTTATTTAATTTTTTTTCTTTTACAATTTTAGGGGGCTACAGCCCATTAGCCCCCTGGATCCGCCAATGGCATTGAAAAAAGTAAGTTGTATTTGGTCTGATAGATCATTAAATAAAATACCACTCTTGGTAAGTAGGTCATTACCATTAATGATAAAATATTATCAATCGAAGAAGCAGTGGATGAGTTAATACGAGTTTGTCAGAATGTATCAGAGGCAGGTGGGAATTGCTAAAATAGAATTAACACAATTGGATTATGAGTGCTATTTTTAAAGAGATCTATATTAAAATCACACATGATAAAAGGCGTTTTATTCTCCCTATTATATTGGTCATGTTGTCAAAAGTATCAAGAACATTTTTATTAATATCAGGAGGTTCATAAATGTTACCAATAACAATGTTTTTCTCATGATTCCGAGAAATTTGGCCGTGACGGCTGAAACATTATAATGAAATTAGCTGATAGAACAATTTGCAGGCGGAAAAGATGGCTGTCGGATTAATGAACGGTCAGAACAATAGGCTGTATGACCTTAATTTGTCGGGAGTATTTCTGACGCATTTAAGTTTTGTCCAAGAAAATATAATAATTGGCCGTCGGAATATTGAGCTTTCCCAAAGTAATAACCTATATTGTTTGTTTATTTCTCCTAATCTTTTTTCCTAATGCTCCAAATCTCCAAATACAGGGCAAAATCGGACAAGTGGCCCCGTCCCCATCACTTACATGTACTTTGTATGGTCTATACTATTTTTTTGCCCGTGAGCGTTAAGTTTTGTCCCCGTCCCCCAGCGGTACATTCGCATTTTCTCTTCTTCTCACTCTCGCTTTTTGTGGAGAGGGTGAGCAGAAGCCTTTGGCCCTGCCACTAGAAATCTTGGAATGAAAAATAATTAGGCCTACTGTAATCTGTGGTTTCCTGTATGTCCATAAATTAGGCCTAAACAGGAAAAAACACAGTCCTCACTTTCCTCATTTTTCTGGATCTGCCCCTGGAAACCATTTCCTGTAATGTAAACACTAGGGCCGAAACAAAGAAAAACATACATATACTACCGGATGGGCGGATGTGTTCGCACTCCCACTGCTAAATGTGGCTCTGAATAGCCTTGACCAAGACTGTCGTATAGTGCGCACTTACCATGGTTACGGTACCCCAGTCCCGTACCAATTTATGGGTTCTCACCGGGCTAGCAAATGGCACCGGCCCAAATCTGCATTTAGGCCTAAGTAGTACACATAAACAGAGTTGACAGTTTTCGCAACAATAATATGGCTAAAGCAGTGTTTTTGTAAATAGTATACATACATACCAAATGTCACTATCTCCCAGAGTAAGATTCCAAAAGACCATCTGCGTGTTAAACATAAATAGTAAGACAAATAACAACAATGGGATAACAATATAATTGTGACATGAAATTGATAGAGCTAGACCTGTTCACTATCTCATTAACTGTACATAGACCTTGGTTGTGATATTTGTTTTTCTATGTTTTTCTTTGTTTTTCTTGTACTGGTGTGTCGCTGCGCCATGAGCATCGTTTTTATGATGGATACCGGCGCATTACAAATGTTCATTATTATTATTATTATTATTAATCATGTCCAAGCACTTTGGGGTTGTTTCAACGTGACACGCTTTAATAATAATCTAAATATTTCTGTACATATTTCCTTATTCTTAAGTATGAATGCATTTACAAACATCTGACTACTGGCTTAGTATGGGGGGGGGGGGTGCTTAGTGTGTGTGTGTGTGTGGGGGGGGGGGGTGCTGGGTGTTATTGTGTGTGTGATTTTTGTGATTTTGTGCGATTTTTATGTGGGGGGGGGGTTTACTTCGTTGTTCTTGGTGTTCTAAATTGTTTTAGTTTTTACATATGTGTAACGTGTGTTTCCTTTCCCTTTTTAATGTTATATGTTACCGTGCAATAAGTGCAATTTTAATTACAGTACATTTACTATTTTAAATGTTTATCATATTTTTGTACAATAGAAATCTAATTATATATTTTTATGTTTGTAAGCCAGTGGCATTGGAGTTGAAGGCCTTTGGGTCATAGTTTTTAAGTAAACTTTTTTAACTCCAGGCATGTGCCACTGGTTAATTGTTTTTGTTTGTATTGCTGTTTTTTAAAATTTGTTTTGATGACTGCCGAATAAATAATAATAATAATAATAATAATAATAATAATGTAATTTAATCATTGTTTTTGCATAATTATATATTTTGCTTAGCTTATTTCATGCGCTTTTGTTATATTATTTGATTCATGTATGTGTATGTATATGTATATATATATATATATATATATATATATATATATATATATGTATGTATGTATGTGTGTATATATGTTTATACAATATTAATTTATGTACTTCACCTTTAAGTTTTTTAATTTGTACATATTCTTTAGCACCTGTATTATTGTTTACGTATTGCTGTATTTGTACTTGTGCTTTTGAAATAAAAGGAGTTTAACTCCATTTGGAAGAGAAAAAAAAGAAAAAAAATTAATAATAATAATAATAATAATAATAATAATAATAATAATAATAATAATAATAATAATAATAATAATAATAATAATAATAATAATAATAATAATAATAATAATAATAATAATAATAATAATAATAATAATAATAATAATAATAATAATAATAATAATAATAATAATAATAATAATAATAATAATAATAATAATAATAATAATAATAATAATAATAATAATAATAATAATAATAATAATAATAATAATAATAATAATAATAATAATAATAATAATAATAATAATAATAATAATACGTTAAAGAAAATAGGGAAGGCCCCCCAAATAATTGTCTATGTAATGCTTCTATTGACGACAATTTAGGCAACGGTAATATAAAAGTCTCAGACCTGAATGTTAAAATTGTTTACTTAAATCTTGTACAATTGTTTTTTACACCGCCAGTTGCTGAAAAAGCCTGGGAACGTGCACTTAATTTTGTTAGTTCGCCTCCTTGGGATACAATTTGGATAAATAATGGTTGTTCTCTACTCGATCACGACGATAGAGATTTGTGGTATAAATTAAAACAAAGAGTTTTACCTACAAAAAATAAGCTTAAACACATGGGGATTACGAGTGACGACCTTTGTCCATTGTGCAACATAGAAAAAGAAACCATCGAACATTTATTTCTTACATGCTTGGTGCATATAGATGTATGGCTTTTCGTTGAAAACTTAATAAAGAAATATACCCAAAAACAATGCTTCTATTTAACTGATGCAACGAGAATTTTAGGAATAGGTGATAATGTTGATAACATGAGTATTTTTTTGATAGGTAGACTTCATCGAGTAATATGGAACATACGATGTGGTATTCAAATGGGTTGTCAAAGTAGAAACACTAATATTCTAACGGTGTATATAAATAATATAAAGAAATTTATTAAGTTAGAAAAATCAAGGTTACCTGAATTTGTATTTGAATCAATATACGCCAAGAATTCAGTATTGTGTACTGTTGTAAACAAACAAATTAAGTTTAAAATTTAAACAAATGAAGAAAGTATATATAGAATGTATATTAAGAATATATATGCCTTGTAATAGCTCTTATTAAGTAGTAAATAATTTCGTTAATTGTTTATTAATCTTTGTATCTTTATGTTAAACTTAATTTTTTACATACATTTAAGTAATGTAATTTATTTCATTTACTTTGTTATGGATAATTGATTGATTTAATGACCGACTAACTGATTGATTACTTGATTAGATTGTTAATGAGTTAGTTGATTACATATATTTGTTACTCATGTTAAACTTTACCTTATGTTTTGTATATACTTGATTAATACATGAATAAAAGGAGTTTTACAACTCCATTGAAAGAAAAAAAAAAAAAAAAAAAAAAAAAAAATAATAATAATAATAATAATAATAATAATAATAATAATAATAATAATAATAATAATAATAATAATAATAATAATAATAATAATAATAATAATAATAATAATAATATGGCGTCGAGACAAGAAACACTGCGACAGATCGGCTCTCGATTCAAGCGAAAATATTTGTTGTTTCCCGTCGTATAATCATCACCAAAAGTGTACTCCTTGTAGGTGCTACCGAGTAGACTCTACAGGGTAAGTTTCAACATCGGCCATTAAAGATCTTGTGGCTTTTTACTGTAAAAACCTTTTGGATTTCTCCGATTTCGGAAGACTCTTTACAACGTACGTTACTCAGTGTATATAGTTAGCAGTGAGACGCGCGTTCCATTTGCGTCCTTTAGAACATCTTGATAGCAACTAACGCTGAGTGAACTACTGCAGGGTGAAATACACATCGCTTTTGCATGTAATTTCCCCTGAAACAATACAACTTTTCTCACAATTTTGTGATGATAATGAATGCTATGCAGCATCAACTCAACGGTGAATCAGCGACAAACTCTCAAAGAGGAAGTCCATCGCCCGTTCTGGTCGGTATGCTTGAGCAGGTACCGCCAGATCGTATACACACTGCTCAGAACAATAACAGAATTCGTGCTGTAAACAGGAGAAAGTGGAGTAAGGACGATAACAGAATTGCAATGGAATGTTTTATAAGGAGCAAGCCAGAGAACAGAGGGTACAGAAGGAGAATGATTAGCATATGGCAGGATAAAGGCATGTTTGAAATAAGCGAACAGCGGCTTGCCGACCAGGTAAAACAAATCAAACATAATCAGTGGCTAACGAAAGTTGAGGTGGAAGAGATGAGGAGAATAATATCACGGACAGAGGCTAGGGATGATGCTGACGAAGTGCAGGAGGAGGAACTGGACAACGTGGTCGCTGGTGAGCTGGCAAGTTCCCAGAGTGCGGATGAGGTCAGTGGAGGAGTAGAAGAGGAACAGAAGACTTGACGGAAGAAGAGCTAGAGATTAGGAAGAGGATTGAAGAGGTAATGGTATCGGTAAAAGGGACAGGTAAGTGGAGTATTCCTGCATTGCGCCAGGTCCCAGGAAAAAGCTGACAAATGTGTCAGCTATGGTAGGTAGAATCCTTGGGACGGTAAGTACTACTAATCTTTCTGAAATTAACGATCTTGTCTTTGCAGGTGCAGTTGTAGTAGCGGAGATCAGGGGTAAAATCTTCACATTCACAATCACGACATAAAGATAATAAACCTTGGTGGAAACGCAGACTTGAGGGCCAAATTAACGATTTACGCAAAGATCTCAGTAGAATAGAGCAAATGGATAGAGGTGCAATGAAAGATTCAGATATGAGGAACAGATTAATGAAGAAGTATCAAGTAAAAGGAAAGGGGATGAGTGTAGTTAAGGAGGAAATAAAGCAAAGGGTTAAGGCGAAGGCTGCGAAAGTAAAGAGGAACGATGACAGAGTCAAGCAGTTTCATCAAAATCGCCTATTCAATACAAATCAACGTCAATTATTCAAAGAAATGGACGGGAAATGTGACAACTCACAAGTGGGCCCAGAGCCAGCAGAGGCAAGGAATTTTGGGTGGCCTTTGGGATCAGCCTGGTGATCATAACAGACAAGCAGAATGGTTAGCCGACGTGAAAGACGAGTTAAAGAATGTACAACAACAAGAGGGATTTCAGATTGATGTGAGCAAGGTGAAGAAACAGTTGAGGAAAGTGCCGAATTGGAAAGCCCCGGGACCAGACCAAGTGCACGGATACTGGCTAAAGAACTTCCAGTAGTCTTCACGAAAGAATAGCCCAGCAGCTGCAACAATGCTTAGTGCTTGGCAACGTTCCGACGTGGATGACTGAAGCAAGAACGGTTCTCATCATGAAGGACATTAAGAAGGGTAACGTTGCAAGTAACTATCGACCTATTACATGTCTACCCATGATGTATAAACTTCTGACCGGTATCATTGCAGAAGATCTGTATAGCCACATAGAAGATCAGCAGTTATTTCCAGATGAGCAGAAAGGTTGCAAGAAGCGGTCAAGAGTAAACGAAAAGACCAACTCATCATTGATAAGACGGTGCTAAAGGACTGTAGGAACAGGAAAACTAATCTGGCCATGGCATGGATAGATTACAAGAAGGCATACGACATGGTATCACACTCGTGGATTATGGAATGTTTGGATATGATAGGGGCAGCTGATGCGGTGAAATGTCTTCTAGGTGAGAGCATGAAGACATGGAGAACAAATCTGACGGCTAGTGATGAATGTCTTGGTAAGGTAAACATCAGACGAGGTATTTTCCAGGGTGATTCTCTGTCTCCACTGTTGTTTGTTTTGGCGCTGTTCCTTTGACGATGATTTTGCGGAAGGTTAGTGCAGGGATACGAGATGACGAAGGATGGATGCAAGATTAATCATCTTCTCTTCATGGACGACCTGGAAGTTGTTTGCGAAGAACGAGAAAGAGATTGATTCCTTGGTGCAGACTGTACGGATCTTCAGCGATGACATCGGCATGAAGTTTGGTCTGGAGAAATGTGCTGCGATGACCATGAAGAGGGGTAAAAGGGTACATTCGGATGGAATTGCTTTACCAGATGGCACACAATTGAGGGCGTTGAGTGAAGAGGAAAGTTATAAGTATCTTGGAGTGCTTGAAGCAGATCATGTACTGCACGAGGAATCGAAAGAGAGACTTAAGAAAGAGTATATAAGACGAGTGAAGAAGTGTTTGAAGTCCAAGCTGAATGGAGGGAATATGATAAAGGCGATCAACACTTGGGCTGTGTCACTAATGAGATACAGTGCGGGAATTGTCGAGTGGACTAAGGCAGATCTAGATGTTGCTGACAGGAAAACGAGGAAAGTGATGACGATATACGGTATGTTACATCCACGGTCGAATGTCAGCAGACTCTATCTACCGAGGTCAGAGGGCGGAAGAGGGTTACTTAGTGTATCAGACAGTGTTAACATCGAGAGAAGGAGCTTGCAGTGTCATGTAAGAAGTACTCGGGAAAAGTTGTTGAAGGTTGCGCAGAAATACATGAAGGCAGACGAATTAGGTCCAAAGGAGTATAAGAATCAAAGAAGAGAAGAAAGAACACGAGATTGGCAGGAAAAACCACTTCACGGCCGATTCCTGAGATGTACTGAAGAAGTGGCAAGTAGCAAGACTTGGGAATGGTTGAGGAGAGGAGAGCTAAAGAAAGAAACTGAGGGTCTGATTACTGCAGCGCAAGACCAGTCTCTGCCGACGAATGTGATGAAGGCAAGGATCGAGAAGTCAGATGTCTCTTCTATGTGCAGAATGTGCAATGCGGCGGAGGAGACTGTATTTCACATTGTCAGCGAATGCAGAGTGCATGCTCAGACAGAGTACAAAGGCAGACACGACAAGTTGGCCAAGGTGATCCATTGGGATCTGTGTAAGAAGTACGGAGTCAAGGTGCAATCGAAGTGGTACGACCATGTGCCGGAAAAGGTTGAAGAAACGGATCATGTCAAGATTCTCTGGGACTTCAACATCCAGACAGATCATGTTATACAACATAGACGGCCGGATGTTGTTGTCTTGGATAAGCATGCAAAGATGTGTCATCTTATTGATATAGCTGTGCCGGGTGATAGTAGAGTAGCTTCGAAGGAGAAGGAGAAGGTACAGAAATACCAGGATTTAGCGAGAGAACTCCGCAAGCTGTGGCAAGTCAAGGTCAAGGTTATTCCTGTGGTAGTGGGAGCACTGGGTACAATCCCGAAGGCGTTGGAGAAACATCTCAAGGAGATAGGAACATCTTGTAGAGTAGAATTACTACAGAAGGCGGCACTCTTAGGGACAGCAAGGATTCTGCGAAAGACACTCGAGATCTAAGGCTACGGGACGTAGCTTGACTCGAGGTGTAACCGGCAGAAAGGAATATAACAAGATCTTTCTTTTCATGCTGTGCTAACGCGAAATAATAATAATAATAATAATAATAATAATAATAATAATAATAATAATAATAATAATAATAATAATAATAATAATAATAATAATAATAATAATAATAATAATAATAATAATAATAATAATAAAAATAATAATAATAATAAATAATAATAATAATAATAATAATAATAATAATAATAATAATAATAATAATAATAATAATAATAATAATAATAATAATAATAATAATAATAATAATAATAATAATAATAATAATAATAATAATAATAATAATAATAATAATAATAATAATAATAATAATAATAATAATAATAATAATAATAATAATAATAATAATAATAATAATAATAATAATAATAATAATAATAATAATAATAATAATAATAATAATAATAATAATAATAATAATAATAATAATAATAATAATAATAATAATAATAATAAGTAATATTAATAATAATAATAATAATAATAATAATAATAATAATAATAATAATAATAATAATAATAATAATAATAATAATAATAATAATAATAATAATAATAATAATAATAATAATAATAATAATAATACATATAATACATAATAATAATAATAATAATAATAATAATAATAATAATAATAATAATAATAATAATAATAATAATAATAATAATAATAATAAGGCCTATGCATATTTTCTGGTCGAAAAATGAAATACTTAAATGTTTAAATAAACTGAAATGTTCAATATTCGAAAGCAAATATCACTGTCTGCTGTCGAAACCAAATATAGTGTGACTGAACTGGAAACCAAAATTAAAACACACACTTCATATCAAAACGCAGTTTTTGAGTAAAGAATACTATATAAGGACATTAAGGAAATGACAGTGTAATAATTTCACAGGGGAATGGGGGAATTACGATATAACAATAGCAGGAAAATATGATATACCGGTATGTTTTAAAAAGGTTTAGAACTTTTGCATATTTAGCTTAAAGTGTTGAAGACAGAAACTTGCCATATGCAGGGCCATATACAACCAAGAGGTAGGGGTACTGGGATGATCCCAAATACTCGGTCAGCATTTAGAACCTCATGAGGGGAAAAACCACTAAATCGAACCAGGTTTGTGGTATTTGTACCTGAGGTGATTACAGTCCAGTGAGAATGAAAATTGTTACATTTTTTGAAAAACATTTCATCCCTTAATACCTATTTCAGTTCTGTATTTGCCGCTGAAGTCAGTCGGCAGATTAGTGTATATATAAGTTAACCAAAAAATTGTATCTGGCTAGATCATAAACATAGAAGCGCACAAATAAAAATATAACCCTTTGTGTTATGACAAAAGAAATCTTATATATTCAAAAAAAAAAAAAAAAAAATAATAATAATAATAATAATAATAATAATAATAATAATAATAATAATAATAATAATAATAATAATAATAATAATAATAATAATAATAATAATAATAATAATAATAATAATAATAATAATAATAATAATAATAATAATAATAATAATAGCGTTCGACGGCGCAAGACGTGTTATACTCTCGCTCCCGTTCTTACTTGCTTTTTCCTTTTTTCGTACATCGGTGGGCAAACTAAAGTCCAGCATCTCTTCTTTGGTGATTTGTAGCATCACAAGGCCTTTTTTCTGGAGTGTAGTTCATCATTTTAAGGCCCTTTTGGCCTTCGATTCCAAAAACACAACAAGATAGAAGGGCGACGCCATATTGGACTATGGCTCAACGCGGGGTACTCAATAGACCCAACACAGTAAGATTCTGCATCCGGCAATTAGAAAAAGCCGTCACGCCTGAAGAGGTTTACAAAGCTGTTGAATACGAACTGGAGGCAGTGGACACAATAAAGTGCATAGCAGAGATCGGGAACAAGTGGTATAACGTCACCTTTGACAATGGAACAGATTGTCAAACAATAGCAGCCCGAGGGATACTACTGCAAAAGACCCTGATACAATGCGAAAGAACCAACGTTTCTAACTCCGTAGTTGTATACGTCAAGTGCCCCTATGAGATGTCAGATCAGGTCGTGACGAACACCCTCTCCGTCTACGGAACAGTAGCCAACATTAGAAGGCAATTCCATGAATTTGATAGGTTAGTAGAAACAGGAGTCAGGAGCTGTATGATTAAAAACCTGAAAAAACCCATCCCGAGCTTCCTAAGAGTAGGCGGATTCACCCTTCCGGTACGCTACAGGGGACAAGTGAAAACTTGCAAGATCTGCGAACAGACCGACCACCTCGCCTACGACTGTCCAGCACGGGGTAGGTGTTTCGTTTGTGGAAGCCTCGAACATCGCGCAGTTTGGCATGACAGGAAACACGAAGAAGACGCCGACTCTGGAGAAATGGAAGAAGGTGAAATACAACAACCAAAGGCAGAAGACGAAGACAACAAGGATAATACCATCGACGAAGAAGAAGATGAACAAGAAGAGAAAACCCCAAAACCAAAAGAAAACGACGGAAAAGAAAGCCCAGCGCAGGAACGGCAGAAAACACACAAGAAACCGACCCCGGAAGAAACACGCACGGCAGATGAACGAAAAGTACGAGAAACAGAGAAACAGCAGCAAACCCACAAGCCAACCCCGGAAAAAACACCCACACAACAAAAGACGGCACATCCAAGAAAACCAGAGGAGTCGAGGAAAACATCAAAGTCATACAAGGTTGTAGACAAGCAGTCACATCATAAAGAAAAAGTCAAGACCGGATTCTGGGACGAACATGTTGCGAAAACTCGAAAAAGAAAAGAACGCGAAGAAGGTGACGTCCATAGCAGAAAGCAGGCGAGGAAGACGAAAACGATGACGAGGCGACAGTCATGGATATCGAGGACGCGCCTCCCACTGAAACGGAAGACCCGCCTCACTCTGAGATCGAGGATATGCCTTCGGACCACACAGACGATAACGATGACGATGACGGTGAATGGGTTCCATACACTCGACGAGGGGTTCAACGATTTAGACGGAAACGAGGGACTGGGGAGATCACGCTTCAAACCGAAACCTATCCCAAACGACGCCAGAGAGACCACACGCTTCAAACACATCACAACCAAGGAGTTCGTCACAGCCAATACCAGAAAGAAACCAAACATCCAGCAACAGAGGAAGGGGTAGGGGACAAAGAATAATTAATAATCACAGGTATGATGTTATTATTACACATCACACTCATTATGAGTTTACTGCATACGGTGGTATCTGTTAACGTTAATGGCTTAAGAAATAATTACAAAAGAAACGTCATTTTCGATTATTTGAAAAGTTGTGATTTTAATATAATACTGATGCAAGAAACTCATAGTGATAGCGATGATGAGGTCCTTTGGAGCAGACAATGGGAAGGAAAATATATTTTAGTCATGGGAATCGCCATTCAAGGGGTAGCATACTAATTTCCTAAAAAATCAACACTGATTTATGTAATATTGAGAGGGATGATGAAGGAAGATGGGTTAAAGGTGAATTTAATTGGGATGATAACGTTTTTACTTTAGCTTCGGTTTATGCTCCAAATGACCTCCGTGAAAGAACTTTCTTTTGATGGTTTGACAGACCGTATATCTGGATTTGAAAATTGGATAATTGGAGGAGATTTTAATTGTGCTTTGGATAATTATCATTCTAAAGACACAAAGTAAAATTATTTTGAATAACGTTATTAATGAAAAGATCTCGTTGACGTCTATAGAACTGTTCTCCTGAAGATCCTGGTTATACCCACTTTCACAAACCAACTAAAAGGTCCAGCAGAATTGATTACTTTTTTGTTTCCTCAAATGTTCTGAATAATATTCACGATATCTCCTGCAAAGTGCACGGTCTATCAGACCATCAACTCCTTTTGTTAAAATTGCACGATTGTCATATTTCCCATGGCCAAGGACGGTGGATCTGTAATAATGGGATATTAAAGGAGGATGATTGTTTCTTTCGAATTGAGACGTTTTGGAATTTTTGGAAGACGCAGAAAAACAAATACCTTTCTTTAATTGACTGGTGGGAAATGGGGAAATTCAGAATAAAAGAAATAATTCAGGATTACTGTAAAGAAAATCGTGGAATTCTAAAAGAAACTTTTTCATCTTCAGAAACAATATAAAGATCTTACCAACAATCAGAAAGATGCTAATTTATACGATATTAAAAAAGTCGAAGAAGCCATTAAAAACTATGAAATAAATGATTTGGAGAAATCTAAAATAAGGGTTAGAAATACAATAAAAACAGAAGGCGAAAAAGCTTCCAAATACTTCCTCAATTTGGAAAAACAACAAATTCAAAACAATAAAATGGACAAATTAATGAAGCCCGATGGGAATTATGTTAACCGAAGTGAAACCATGTTGACTGTTGTTAATGAGTTTTACAGTAAATTATACAGTTCTGAGGAGATTTGTACCTCCAGTATGAAAAATATCCTAAATTCTATGACTCCTAATTTTATTCCTTCCGATATTTTTGAAAATTCTGAGAACGATTTTACACTAAGTGATTTTAAAAATGCGCTGTTCCAAATGAACAAAAATAAGTCCCCCGGCATTGACGGTCTCACTGTTGAATTTTACCAAACCTATTGGGATGTTATTGGTACAGATCTCTTCGAAGTTTTAACTTATAGCCTTAAAATGGGTCATCTAGGTCATTCCATGAACACCGCCCTCATTCGACTTATTTATAAAATGTTGGTAGTAAATTCGATTTAAAAAACTGGCGACCCATTAGCTTATTATGCGTTGACTATAAAATTTTAGCCAAAACTCTTACAAATCGGCTTAAAAATATCATGCCTTTTATTATTGGGGAGGAACAATCATGCGGGGTCAAATCTAGGAAAATTCAAGACAATCTTATGATTCTCAGGGATACTATAGATTACATTAATTGGGAGAATTTAGAAGCAGCTGTTATTAGTATAGATTTTGAAAAAGCCTTTGACAGAATTAATTGGAATTATATGTTTGCCGTCATGAATAAATTAGGTATTCCCCCATTTTTGATTCAAGGAATTAAACTCTTTGTATAGTCAACCGATCTGTCGCATAATTGTTAATAATTACATTGCCTCCCCATTGAAATAACTCGCGGAATTAGGCAAGGCTGTCCATTGTCCCCACTTCTATTCTACATATTTGTAGACGGCATAGCAAATCTTAATAGAATTAACGATAAGTTTAAAGGTATTGACATTCCTCACTGTCCAGATTCTGTCAAACTTGTCCAGCATGCTGACGATGCTACTTTTTTTGTTAGCGATAATAACGATTTTAATGTCTTTAATGAAATTCTTAGTGTATACTGTAATGGGAGTGGGTCTAAATTAAATGTTTCTAAAACAAAAGGGCTCTGGTTAGGTAAATGGAAAAATAGGACTGACGATCCTTGCGGTTTTGATTGGAGTAATAGTAAAATTAAAATTTTGGGTATAATTTTTGGAAATGACGTAACCCCCGAAGACAACTGGGGCCCCCGTATAAATAAGATTAAGTGTATTTTAGATAAGTGGACCAAACGTAATTTGACTCTTATTGGCAAAGCGGTCATTGTTAATACTTTAGTTGGATCAGGGTTAAATTATTTGGGGAGCGTTATTTCTTGTCCGCGCGAGTGGATTAAGAAAATAGATAAAACCATATGGAATTTTTACTGGGATGGGAAAGTGGAGAAAATCAAAAGAAATACCATTATTGGTCCTAGGATAAAGGAGGTACTGGTTTGGTTACATGTTGAATGT
The DNA here is from genome assembly GCA_029582265.1 of Zoroaster sp. YZ-2022. NCBI lineage: Eukaryota > Metazoa > Echinodermata > Asteroidea > Forcipulatida > Zoroasteridae > Zoroaster > Zoroaster sp. YZ-2022. Next base: position 32,184,901 of record CM055825.1, on the reverse strand, counting down.
AAACTCACGAGCATCAAGGTCCAATGGTTTTCTAATTATATCAAATCTCAAGGCAATGGAAACAATTCTTTAATTACTGGATTACTAAAGCCAGTGATAAAAGTAATCTTAATTGGTACGTCTTGTCCAATAGCCATAAACCCGTCAACACGACCCCATTTTACCAAGATTTAATTTATGCCTTTAAAGCGGTAAACGGTAAAATAAATTGTTCCTTCTCCGTATGTTCAGAAACAAAAGAAGTCCTTTGTGGCATAATGTCTGCGCGACTGATGATGATACAGAACTTAACAGTCCCCTGCTCGTTTATAATAACTTTAATAAAGTCAAAGACATTATTGATAATGGCTCTTTAATATCCTTTCATAAGGTAGCAAAGAAATGCAATATTTCTAATATAATCGCCGGTAGATTAGTTGCTAGAATAGACAATCACATTAACCATAACTTAATTGAAGAAAAACGTATCGGTCCCCCAAATCATATTTGTAATTGGCTTGTTATTTTCGATAGGCAGTCCGATGATTATATTGATGTTTCTGATACCACTGTAAAAATTAATTATCGTAATTTAATTCTATCAAAATTTACTGATCCTAATATCCAAGTCAAATGGCAAGAAATTCTTCACTTTCGCCCTAATTTAGATTGGTCTTCAATTTGGAAAAATGGACTAAATAATTTTATTATGGACCCTGAAGATAAAGATTTGTGGTATAAGTTAAAGCATAGGTGTCTCCCTACAAAGGTTTTTCTTTCAAAAATAGGTACAATTAATGACAATATTTGCCCCCTCTGTAATGCTGAACCAGAAACTCACGAACATTTGTTTATTTATTGCACCCGCACCTTAAAAGCGTGGCTTTTTGTAGAACACATACTTAATAAATACTCCGGTAAAAAAGATTTTTATTTAAATGATCTTAATAGGATTCTGGGATATAAAATGAGTTATATTCAAAATGCCATCATTGCTAAAATGCTACGTATCATTTGGGTTATCCGATGTAAATTAGTCTTTAATAATTTTTCTGTCCCCTTCGATATTGATATTATCTTCCAGTTTAAAGTACATTTGAAGAAATTTCTTTATCTCGAAAAAAAAAGAAGTAAAGTTGAGAGTTCTTGGTGCGACAAAATTTTGCTCTTAGTTACATAATTACCTTTAATGTAATTTAATCATTGTTTTTGCATAATTATATATTTTGCTTAGCTTATATTATGCGCTTTTTGTTATATTATTTGATTCACCTTTGATATGAATTATTTTTGATGCTAATACGTGCATTATTTTTGTGGTGATTTATACTTGTAGCAATTTATTGATTGTGTATTTATTGTTGATATTGCTTGTTTGTTATTTATTAATTGATCTTCATCAAATTAATTTTTTTGTCATATTTGAGATTAATTTCCTTTTTGTTTTGTTTTTAATGGCAAAGCCTGAAATGATTAATTAATTAATCCATCGTGTATTATTTTGTATTTCTGTTTCATTCTACATGTGCTTGAATTGATTTGTTGTTTTTCTCTTCCTGTGTATATGTATATATATATATGTATGTGTATGTATGTGTATGTATGTGTATATATATATATATATATATATATATGTATGTATATATATATATATATGTATGTATGTATGTGTATGTGTATTTATGCAATATGAATTTATGTACTTCACCTTTAAGTTTTTTAATTTGTACATATTCTTTAGTACCTGTATTTTGTTTACGTATTGCTGTATTTGTACTTGTGCTTTTGAAATAAAAGGAGTTTAACTCCATTTGGAAGAGAAAAAAATAATAAAAATAATAATAATAATAATAATAATAATAATAATAATAATAATAATAATAATAATAATAATAATAATAATAATAATAATAATAATAATAATAATAATAATAATAATAATAATAATAATAATAACAATAATAATAATAATAATAATAATAATAATAATAATAATAATAATAATATAATAATAATAATAATAATATATATAATAATAATAATAATAATAATAATAATAATAATAATAATAATAATAATATCGTTTCGGTTTGCGGTAACACCTTGTGTTTATCTCAACTAACGTGAAGTTGAGATACAGGTTCTGAAAAGAACTGTATTAGACTATAGGGCATCGTCCAAATATCTCTTCCATTATCAAGTTTCGTAGTCTCCGCAGGGTATAACACAAAACCTTTATGAATTGGTTGATATTAGTGTGTCACATACATAGAAAAAAGTTTGCTGATTGGAGTCCTAATTAATGAGAAAATCCATTAATTAATTTAACCCTATTAGAGGCGGGGTTTTGAGGACTTACATGGAGGGGGAGAAATGTACCCCTCCATATTTTCTAAAGTTTATGACCGATTTTCAAGAAACTTGTCACAAATGTTCATTTTAACAAGTTGTACATGATTTCATTGAAATTATTCAAAAAAATTGCCACTAAAGGAATTTTTTTGCAGTTTTTGCCATTTTTTGGTCAAAAATACATTTTTCCCCCATAAATTACATATTTGTGGTCAAATTCTTATAAAACTTGGCAAAGTTATTTATGTTGACATAATCAATAGAATGTCCTCATTTTATTGCTGGGGTCACCATTGGGGGGCATTATTTTATCCAATCAAAACCAATTTATATACAGTGTACCTGTGAAGTGGGGGCACAAAGTACCGGTAAATGTCATAAAATAGTATTTTAAATTTTTTCCAAAGGCATCCTAGGCTGGCAAATTTTAATTTGAATGCTAACCAATTCTCTAATAGTAAACGACATGTACTATATTATAAAAACTCCATGTGTAGCCTCTGCTTAATTGTCTGCCTTTTCAGTATTTTTCAGCCCTCAAAGAAAAAGTTTCACCATGTTTAGTTGGTTATTTCATATGGTAAACAAATTTGTATTCCAATAGGTTTAAGACTGCATCATTGTATGCCATCACCACACTGAGTAGTCTATATTTCAATTGATCCCAAAACTAACACAAAGTCACAAAGTACTGAGTTTTTGTCAAATTTATTAATATAATTTAAAGTCAAATTCTTTTTTTTTGTTTACAGAATATGGGTTGTGTATTTAGAAAAATAAATTACACTTTGTTTTGGTTTATTTGTAGAATATCACAGATGTTTGTTTCATATGAACTAACACTTTAAGTTGTTTTCTTTTAATTCCAGCTACGTGTACATAAGACCCTTCCCCACAAGTCCTTTGTATACAGCTTCAGGATTCAAGAAGCAGTAGAAGTAGTGTTTATTACAATGTTTTCCTCAGCAAATGAGTATCACGCCCGCTGTTCAAAAAAATAAATATCCTTGTTACATTAAACTGTTGGTTTGCTTAAGGAGCTGCTTCAAGGTCAAATTCATTTTTGTGGTGCACTCATTTTCCAACAGAAAGAGTCCTCATGTTAGTGGGGAAAACATTACAAGTCTCTAACCTCATGTTAAAGTGTTGAAATTGCCATTTCATTTGATCCCCTGGCAGTGCAAAATTTGTCAACATTCAAAATGTCCCATGACATCATTCAGGAGAAAAATGGATCTGTACATTTTTGAACGGGGATATTTTGGTTCATACGTGACTTTTCAGAGCAAAATTTGAAACATGACGTCATTGGATTTCAACAACTATGGGTCTTTACATTCAAGGAGGAATTTTTCATCAGTCAAAAGTTCAAATTCAAGGCTGTTTTGATTGAATACCATCGAAAGTCAGGAATGAACCAAAACATCCCTGCACATGAGTACTCAATCTATTGGACAATGAGTACATCAACAAATTTGATTGATATGAGGGCTTTGAAAAGCGGTTGTCATGAATGAATTGAATGACAGGTTGGAAAGTTGTTTTAAAAGCAGAACATAATGATCCACAGTTTCCACATAATATGCATTGAAATTGTGGTTTTTACTTTGTGAACTATCACCGTCATCACCGTCTGCCATTTTTGTGGCAGACGGTGATAGTTCACAAAGTAAAAGGAAAAACATTCACAATTTCAATGCATATCTGTGTGGATCATTGTGTTCTACTTTAAAACAACTTTCCAACCTTATTCATTTCAATTCATTTCATAACAAACGCTTTTCATAGCCCATATCGCCCAATCCAAGGAAACGTGTCCCTTAAAAGCCCTCTTTAAGAATGTTGGTGGCATTGCCTGGCATAGAAAAATACCGAACTTAGTGACTGTTGGGAGAATATTTGTCCATGTAATGGTCTAACAGGAAAAGTTCCATGTATCATGCTGCGTCCTATATGTAATCACCATCGACATCGTCGTCATCATAATCCTCATCCTCATCTTGTTCAGTATCCTCTGCTGGTGGTCCCATGTTTTCACATTTATTGCACTGACACATATCAGGCACATCTTAGCCCAAGTGATGCACAGCAGGTATCATCAGTGTTAGGAGATTTGCACTTTGATTTCTTGCAAGTGCAGAAGGCCAGTTCTAAGACACTTTGAGGTGCTGGGGCCAAATCCATCCAATCAATCGTAAGCTCATCGTCAGCCATTTCCCATCCGTTACCCACTGGCGATGGTAGCGTTTGGAACTGCGTAAAACTCTGTTTGTAGATACTGGCTTGATAATTTGCCCTCAAAATATGCTTACGAAGCGAATCACGGTTAGGTGGCATGACATTTTCAGCTTTGGTTGCCATTTTAAGCAGATTATATCTGACCTCATTGACTGATGTGCAATCTTTCTTGCCATATAGTTGGCAAACAAATACTTCAAGTGCGCTGACCATCTCTTCTGTAACGTCAAATGAATTTCCAAGCATCTTGAAAGCCCATGACCATGTACACTCCTTCTGAAGAAGTTTGAAGGCCTTATGCTTTCCTTTGACATATAATGAACTCACCGAATCGCATCCCAAAAACAATGAAGGCCAATTAGGGCATCTGTTGCAGTATCCCCAAGTTCACGTTGCACAGCTTGTACGTCAATGGTTCTGACTTTGTCTTCTCTGCCTGTGTGGAAATACAGCGGTGAACCTATGTCTTTTGTAGACGCAACAGCAATTACGAACACATCAGTATCTGGGCTTCTGATGACTACAGGGGCATTATTTGAAGTTTTGGCTATATATTGAGCATGAAGGAACATCCTGGTATCGGCTTCTTCATGGTTGCAAAACAACTCTTGAACAGGCTGTACCTCGACTTGTCCATTGATCACCTGGATGGAATGGCATTGCTCATTAGTTGCAACAAACCAAAGTGACACCCTTCAGTTCATTTACTTGGCAGTTTCCCATTCATGTAACAGAAACTTAACGAGCTGCTTGTTAAAACTGCAAGCCAGAAACTCTTCCATTGCTTTGGTATGTTTTGGTCTGATCGAGAAATTTTGATCTTCTGCGATCCAGCAGCTGCCTTTTCTCTTCCTTTCATTTTTTTATGCTTACATCTGGGTAAGTGTTCGTCACAAAGTGGACACAGTTAGCATGCTGTTGAAGGCCCAAATTCACTAACTGTTTTACATAATTGTTTTAGCCAGTTGACCAAAACTTGCAGGCAAATGCTTTTGATTTAGTTGTTGTAACAGAGCCATGCTGTCTACAATCCAAACACCTCCTTTGGGTGGTTCAACATTTGGTGCATCACTCACACTTTGCATTATCCTCTAGTGCATGCATCAGTTTGGCCTTTGTTGGTCTTTATTAAACAGCCTTCACTTGTGGCTATTGTGCGGAAGAGGACCAAGAGAGTAGGTCATCATATTTTGAAGGTCCAGATTTCTTGCTCGTCCAATAATGGCCAGTCTTGCAAAAAGCTCCCTGTCACTTCTGAAGGATACCTCTTTTCTTTGACCTTAGTCTGTACTCTCTTTGAAAGGGCAGTGAAAGTTTTGAGTTTCATCTTGCGAATTGGTTCATTGATGGAACCCTCATCTTTCTGGAGTTGCTCTTGGTAGAATTTCAGAATGCCTCTTCACCTTTGTCTAGGGCAGCTATCAAGTCGTTGGTACTGTAGCCACTACACCAGAAGCAAGATGTACAATTTTTTTTCGATGCGCTCTCGTTGTCGCAATCAAATGATTTACCATGTTTGTAATGAGTCCATGACGTTGTTGGGTATCTTTGTCTTCTTCATCCCGTGCCTTCTGCCAGCTCTTCCGTATTGTAGCTTTTTGTCCTTTCCCGGCCATCTCCTTTACTGTTCAAGTTGAGGCCCTCGCGATGAGCTGTAGTCCATCTATTTACTGCACTTGTTCATTGTAAAACCCTTCATACCACCACGTGTTTTGGAGTCTTTGTTGACAGTCTGTTCAATTGCTATATCGCAGGCAACACCAGCAAAACTGTACATTCTCGCCTCTGCACAGCAAAGTTCCCTTGGTTGAATTGATCTTGCCAGTTGGATGCGATTGGCAAGTTAATCATTTCTAACCAATAGACTGGTAGATATCTAGCGTAGTTGTGCCTATCAAACGCGAACATCCATGGTATGAGCGATCGTACTGCGGAAAGATGGAGATTCCATTTGCTTTCTCTTGAACTCCTTAATAAACAAGAGTAGGATCTTGTACCATATCCAAATATGAACCAGAAGGCAAATGTTGTACTTTTCTCTTCTATCTGCAATGAATTTGCATAGGTTTCGATCATTGACTTGAAAGATGTTCCCTCTACTACTATGGTATATTGATCAGTAGGAAAAGCTGCCTGGAGACACTTTGTCAATTCCACATATCTTTGGGCATCTCCTTCAGGTAAGCTTGATAGAAAAGCGTTCCAGCAAAGGTTGTTGAGTGCTTCAGCCATGATCTTGTGGCACCGCAAACTTCTATTGTAGTGTCGTCCACTCATAACACCGTTGACGGACCCTGCCAATGTATCCGATCTTATTAGAATATCCTCGAGGCCTGCATCCCGGAAACGTTTCCCAATACACTGCCAAGGCTGTCATGGCAGTATGAAAGGCTCTTAGTCGGATGACTATCCTGTCCATGAAAGTTGGTGTTTGCCATCTGATAACTTGTGCCTTAGCATATGGCCTGGTCAAACACCTCACAACTATTTTCTGAAGTTGTAGGGAATCTGCAATTGTGATACTTCTGTGCAGTATGGTGTTGACAGTGTTCATTCTGTTGGAGAAGCATCCACTACAGGCAGGTAGGTTATAGTTGCTTTTGGTGGGACATGTTTTGCCAGTAGTTGATGGTACCCAGTCCAACCCGGAAGGCAAAAGACTCCTTGTTGTTGTTGAGAACTTTGTCATTAATTGTAGCCATTCTCTCAAGAGCCTTGCTTTATCTAATGGTGCTGAATAATGACATTTCATGACTGTTGAAGTAGGAAATAGTGTTGGTGTTGATTTTTTGGCACCAAAGAATGCTACCAATTTCTGCTCTGAGCTGCCACAGATCTTTCTCTCGTTTTCTTCTTGTTACAGCTGGTGCAGCTGGCTGCTCTTGATTCCCTGGTTCATGCTGTAGCTGTGCCATTTGTGTTGTGTGTGGTGCCTTTCCTGTAAGTGTTTCTTCCCAAAATCATTGTTGTCCCACAAGTGTTGTGAATACCTTATTTTGCAAGCATGACGGAAGTGCTAGGTCTCTCTCTCTCTGTATTTCCTTATTAGCCAATGCCAGTCATGCTCCAGAACACTTGTGTGATGTGCTGTGACCAAAGCTATTCAATAGTCCAATCAGCTGTGTCAGATCCGATATATATGTATAGCCATTGCCAATGACGTGTGTTTGGCATGGCTCTCCTTCCCTTGATGCTTGTACAGAATATCTTGTGAAATGGATAGTATGTGCCTATGGTCTTCTTCACACCTTTACAAAACATTCTTCGGGTTCAGTTGAGGCACCAGTAACCTAAGCTAAGAAAATTGTAGAGTTCACAGGTACGAGTTTTCTGCAGCGTCCATTGTCAGGTCGGCTGAACTGGGGCCATGGCAGTTGTTGATGGAAGTTTTGCAATTTCTCCTTTATGTCCAGAGCACATGAATGGCGTTCTCAATGTACTGTGCGAATAAGTAGTGGTTGCTGGTCTCACCTCTCACAAAGTGCTGTCATCTGTGTCAGTGTCCGTGTCTGTACATGATGAGGTCTCACCATAACTATCATTGAGCAGCCTTTCAGTACTTATGTCAACATAAACAAAGTCACTGCGAGTCTTCCTGGATGGGCAGGAAGCGTAGCTGGGGATATTTCATTTTCAGACGCCGCTTTAGACTCCATGTCTTATATGTTTTAGCATCCTTTCCTTCAACAGACTTGACTGTTTTTAGAACAGTTGCTTAAACTTGGTGAGTCGAAAGACATTGTTCTTTTCCATAAGTTCTTTCAACAACATTCTGGCAAAATACCTCAAAGGATGGAGTGTACAAAAAGATGATCAGTAAAGGCTACTGCCCTTGTGTATATTGTTTGCCTGTTGTTAGGAATCGTGTGTATTCCTGTAACACGAACTGTGGCATTGTACCTCAATTGCTACACAGTCCTTGTTGTTGATTTGTGTCAGCAAATTGTTATCTTTTCTGTTTAGCAGCTTTCAGTAGTAGGTCATCTCCATTAATTAATCTTACAGCGAGTCAATCTTTCTGGTAGTGACGTTCCTCTGCCTTTATTTTGGAGTACCTCTTCCCACGACAAACAACACATACTGGAGGAAGAACATGTGCAGACCTCGCCGACTGTGTACCAATCCCATCATGTGATCGTAATTTCTTCTTTGTCTTTTGCATATGGCTCATCACTCACACTTGCATCACAGGACTCTGTCTCTCTCCTGAAACAAGAAAAGTTGCATCATAAACATGTGTTTGTTTTTGAGATGTTAATTTTAGTTTTATTTTTATTCAAGAAAAATTGGGATGGGTAACAGTTCTTTTCTTTTGTCATCAAAAGTTTAATTGAAAATGTGTTTTACAAATTTGGTGCGGGTCATAAGTACCAGTTCTATTTTTATTTTTGAGACGTTACTGAAATGTAACTAAAGTTACGTACTCAACATCAAAATTAATTATACATTACAGATTCAACATCAGTTAAATTATTTTCACACAAGCTAAATAAAAAAATGAGGGATGAGTCGGGGATACCAGTTAAAACTCAATAAGGAAAACTCAAAATGGATTGTGGGTACTAGTCCTATTTTCATTGAGTCTCAATTCAAAATTGAAAACATTTTCAGTTATAAGTAATAATAAAAAATTTGCATGGGTCTGTTGCTTGTTTTATTGTAATTTCTTCACGCAAACTTTAATTCAACATCAAAATGCATTTTAGTTATAAATTAAAATTGGCCATGGGTGGCAGTGACTTTTCAGTTAAAGTACACTTAAAAAAATTGGGCATGGGTGCACGTTCCATTTAATTTCTTCACGCAAACTTTAATTCAACACCAAAATGCCTTTTTAAGTATAAATTAAAATTGGCCGTGGGGTTATGGTGGCAGTCCTATTTACATTTCTTTACCTAAAAGTTTTACTTTAACATTATAAAGCATTTCCGTTATATTGACATGAAATTTATGTTCAAAATAAAATGAGTTGGTGTATGCAGCTCTAGTGATTTTTATTTTATGTTTATGCTCAAGCTAAAATTGAAAATTGGGCATGGGTCGTGGGTACCAGCTGTACATTCAGCAAAATGTATTTATTATAATATTAAGTTAAACAAAATTATTTTAAAAATTTACCATGGGTCGTGGCGCGCATGGGTACTATGTACTTATATTTCTTTTATACAAACTAAGCTCTGTAAAATTGGGCATGAGCAGAGTACCACCAATTTTGTCAAAATGTATTTAATAACTAAACAATTTTTGGTATGAGTTGCGTACAGTGATATCTATTTCCACAAAGTATTCAGTTATTTTAGCATATCAGTTGGAAAAAATGCACATGTTTTATTTTTACAATGGGAGTCAAAAATCAGGTCATGATCTTGAACGCCAGCCTATTGACTTGTTGACTAATCAATAGTCACACACAAATTTCCCTGTTTACTCATTCTTTCATTGGCTAGGCAGTACTAGTAGTGACAGTATTCAAAGCTTTTGAACCCCACTTGTAGTAATATCTAGTGTCGGAGCTTCCAGATCATTCACCTTCTTCTTTTCTGCTCGCTTCATTTTGCGCTATCGGTAAATCTCTGGTAACATTTCCGATGAAATCCGCCAGTGGTTGGAGGTTCCGATGATGATGCGAAGTCGCAGCGATGAATTTTTTCGCGACTTTACCCTGTTCGTGATCATCATAATCTTTCCAAAAGAGTGCACAATCGAAACTTTGACCACGAACTACTAGTAAACGGCTTGATATCAACTTTTCAACGGCAGAAAAGTATAAAACACGAATTTTTGACAGTTTCCGGACAAGTGACTGCTCAGCGTGGGCAGCCATCTTTGTTGTCGTTACCTGGCGGGGTCATGGGTCAGTCAGTGTCGATTTCCGCGCTGTGATTGGTTAAATGATCACGTGAACATCCTTGTTCGCACGTACCGAGACTCGAAAAGCCAAAAATATGTTGTATTTCTCGTTAAAAATCAGGATGCAACGAGCGGGAACAATTCAATATATAAATATCATATTTTTAAGACACATTAATGGCACTTTTAAGTTATACCTCACCAGAGAGTACGAAAAGTCACCGTAGCGATCGATGCCCTATAGTCTATATCGCACAATCGTATCTCAACCTTCGTTAAGTGAGAAAGGTTCATGGAGAACCAATTTCGGGCAACCTGTTTTTCTACTGTCGCTAAGTGAGAAATATGGTTCAGGGAGAACCATGGGGACTTCACGGGTTAATATGGTTCAGGAGAACCATATTGAGATAAACACATGGTGTTACCGCAAACCGAAACGATATCGATATTCCACCATGCAAAGCCTCAAAACTTATATAATAATAATAACACACACACAATAATAATAATACATACATATATAATAATGCGTCAGAGTCGCAAGACGTGCTTCAGATCGCTCGATAAAGTGCTATTTTTCCTTTTGGTGGCGGATTTTCTTCTGAAGTGTCAACATCTCTCTTCTGTATAAGAAGCAGAACGACCTAGGCCTTACAGGAAGATCATGTTTACGTGTATTTTGGCCTTTTTGGCCTTTTGAACTTGGAAATTGTGTACGCTGCAAGATAGAAGGGCAGCCATCTTGAAAGCCATGGCATCAGGCCATCAGTCTCTCTCACAAAGAGCCACGCCCAACGACCAAACATGAGACGGCTTTAATGCTGGTCTCAAAGATGCTGAATGCAAATGAGGGTCTATTGTGCAATTAACAAAGAGCTTAGCACAGTGGCGTCCACTAGATGTATTGCCCCCCTGGAAAGAGGTTGGTACAACATATCTTTCGAGAACCATCAAGATAGTGAAAGAATAGCCCTGCGTAGTTTAATATTTATGAAATGCTTATTCAATGTAGAACGTGTCCAACTTACAGGTTACAGTAGTCATGTATCAAAGGCACCATATGAAATAGCCGATGCTCAAAGATGTGAATGCAATACGTAGGTCTATATGGTACCAGTTTACTTGCAATGTAAATATTTGGGCACGACTGACCACGATTTCGACAAATCAATTGAAACGAGTCCGTAACACTAATAAAGAGTTAAAAGCCCATTCAAGCTACTTAAGGTAAGACTTTCACTACCAATAAGATATGAGGACAGAAAAAAACCTGCAAGATTTACCGCTAAACCCGGCCATTTCACAAGAGACTTTGCAGTTTACGGACAGTGTTTTTAATAATAGATCAAAATCACTGAGCAATTTGGCATGAAGAGAACGAGGACAACAATGATGAAGATGACAGCATGAAGGTGACACTTGCTGAAGCAGAGAGAAACAAACCCTCAATTATAGTGTAATTCCCAGAAATCAAGAAGAAGAAAAGATCCAGAAAGAGTCTAATAAAGATAATAAAAGAAAACGACGATCCATATGACGATGAACAAATCAGGATGTTTATTGAAGACTCCCACACGATGAAGAAGGCTGCCAGTGAAAACAACAAGCACTTCAAAACAGAAACAAGATGAAGAACCAAACGAGAAAAGGCAAACAGAGAGAAAGACGAACACCTCGAAAGCCGCTAAAAACCTACAGCAAAGTGGTAATTATGCCGGACATCAGAGAAGTCACATCTCAAAGGAGCAAAGACCAAAACTAAGAAAAAGATTGAAGGTTTTTGGGATGAACACGTCATCAAAAACCATTACAAGGGAAGCGGAAAACGAGAGAAGATGAAAATAAGGGAGAAGATATATGGCCGAGACTACAAGACATGGAGTTAGAGATGGAATCGGAAGAACACGACCTAGCGACGACGAGACGGAGACAAACGAGAATGAAGAATCATTGCAAGATCAGAAGAGCCAGGAAAAGAAGAGGGCATGAATACATTGCATGGTGTTAGAGCAGGTAATTTTTAGCGCATGAGGGAAGAAACGCACGTCTTGGACACGAAAATCGGGAAGAAGACACACAACCTGGTCCATCCAATCCAATCAAGTTCAAAGAGGCAAAGGACAGGGGGCAGAGCAACAGTGAGCTTATAGTATTTCCAGTTGAGTTTAGTAACCCGCCATAATTTTTCATGTATCGCTATGTTTTATCCTCACTGTTTCCTTTTATACGCGATGCTTAGAAGAATACCCTAAACGTTAACAGGGGATTCGCAATGATCCAAAAACGAGAAATTCTGTTTAATCACTTGAACAGAGAAAAATACGATATGCCGGCTCCTCCAGGAAAACTCACAGTACCTAACAGAGATGAAGTTTTTGGAAGAAGCATTGGGGAGGAGAAATGGTTTTAGCCATGGTGAAAGTAACTCTAAAGGGTGGCTATCTTGGCATCGCATAAATCTGGAATTAAACTGGAAAATATTGATAATGACCGTGACGGCAGGGGTATTATTACTTGTGATGATGTATTGGAACGGAATTACATTAAGTGTTATTAATATTTACGTACCGAATTTTATGTATCCTAGAAACACATTTTTCCAATCATTGAACAAATATCTTCTTCACGAAGGTTGATAACTGGATAGTTGCTGGTGATTTTAATTGTCAACTTGATTTGGATATGAGCAATAAATGTTGATAAAAGTAGAAACTGAATTTCGAAATATAATTTTTAACCACGACATGGTTGATATTTGGAGTGAATCTATATCTCTAATGACCAGGGGTATACCTTTTATCATAAAGTTCTTAAACGGAGTAGCAGACTAGATTATATTTTGTTCAAGTCGATCTCTTTATTATCTTTCTCTCGTGACGCCAATGTTAGCTCGTTGGGCTTAACAGATCATTGAACAGCAATGGGTTAGATTAGCAGGTTAGAAACGTGAAAGTTAGTGTAGGACCCGGCTTGACTGGATTTCAGTGATAAATTTTGCTTTGCGACGATCAGTGTACCGAAGTTCATTCAAACTTTTTGGTATTACTGGAAAACTGAAAAAGATAAATACGATAATATATTAGAACAGTGGGATTATGGGAAATGCAAATTGAAAGAAAGTCATCAAAGCAATTTTGGCTCCAAAAAATAAAAGAAAAGAAAAGAAATATAAAACAAACCTCAGAAAGACCCTTTGCTAGACTTCTTAACACTGCCGATATGGGATCCTGGATGCCAGGGCAAAATCAATCGATGAAATTAAAACTTATGAGCTGAATGATTTAGAGAAGTCAAGAGTGAGGGTGTCAACTGACATAAACAAAATAACTGGTGAAAAACCAACCCATTTCTTTCGTCGCATAGAAAAAATAAGGTAATTAAAATATTTTTTGAAAAGAAACCCTAGTTGGATGACAATGGTACCTACTATGAAGATCACTCTTTCAATGTAGTAAATATATCAAAGTTTTCCTTTTATGATAGCCTGTACAATAGTGAAGGAATATGTAAAGAAAATGTAATGAAATTCTCTAACAGTTAAAGAAACTGTTTTTGAGGATGATGTTATTATTAATGATTTTGATAAAGATTTGGATGAAAACGAAATTACCTTGTTCTTAATCAAATGAAGAAAGATAAGTCTCTCTGGGTTGGATGGTTTAACCGTTGAATTTTACCAACACAATTTTGGTTAAGCCTCTTATCAAATATGATTTTATTGAAGTTATTAATGAATGTATGAATCGGGGATTTCTCCCAAACTCTATGAGTGAATGGGTTTTATCCGTCTTTATTTAAAAAATATGAGAAAGAAATAATCTCAAGAATTGGAGACCGATTAGCCTTTCTAAATGTTGGGATTACAAGATTATTTCTAAAGCGTTACAAAACCGTTTAAAAGAAAATTATGCCCTGATATTATTGGAGATGATCAATCTTCAGAGTCTCAGGAAGAAATATTCAAAACAACTTTGATGACCCTAAGAGATGTCATTTATCATATTAACAATGAAAAGAAAAACAAGGGAGGCCACTTTTAAGCATACAGATCAAGAAAAAGATTTGATAGAATCGAGTGGGAATATATGTTCTCTATTATGCGTAAATGGGAATTCCCAACGGTGTAATAAAAATGGGTGCAAATTCTATATAGTAATCCGTCGAGGCGCTGTTATTGTTAATAATTTTATTACAGAACTATCTGATCGCTGACAAGGGAAGTCCGACAGGGATGTCCCTATCACCGTTAAGTTGTTTTCTATCTGTGCAGAAGGGTTAGCTTGTTTAATGTTGAAACAATAGTAATATTAAAGCGACTAACACTTCCTTAATAGTGATCAGGATGCCGAAACTAATTCAGCATGCTGACGATACCACAATTGTTTATCACTGAAGACGATGATTATGTAAGCTCTTGATGATATCTTTGATGTTTGTTACAGCCGAGGATCCGGGTTCTAGAATTAATATTAAAATCTTCAGGGCTTTAGCTTGGGCAAATGGAAAAATAGAAAAAGAATAACCCAGGAGGAGTTCTCTTGGAGCAACAACCACCTTGAAATTCTTGGAATATATATTTGGGAACGATGACAACTTAGGACAGAAATGTGGGGCCCTCGAATTGGTAAATTGAGAATATTCTAAATAAATGGGAAACGCAGAGACTGCATTTTCAAAGGAAAATCCTATAGTTATTAACGGTTTATAGGGCAGGAACTTTCATACCTAGGATCTGTCCTTCATTGCCCCGAGAAAATATCATCGAGAAAAATGGAGAGAGAATCAAATGGTCTTTTTTACTGGAATGGTAAACTGGATAAAATTAAAAGAGATACAATTCTGTGGACCAGCAAGAAAATGGAGGAACTTGGTGTTGCCTTAAATATTCGATGTAAATTAGCTTTTAAAAATCAATGTTTTAAGTAAATATTGTCCAAAGCACAGGGGAAATGGAAATATTTGTTTGATTATTGTATTTCACAAGCAAGTGGGAAAGTATGAGTCTTGGCTGGTACGTGTTAAATAATAACCAAAAGAGCAGTGGTTCTCACCGCCCAGCCTTGCTACAAAGATTTAATTAGATGTATTAACAAAGTCGGTTTTTGCATTAATAGATGTTTTCTTCAATGTACAACGAAAACTAGCAATTTACCCTTATGGAATAATAATGTTATTACATGATAATATAAAAAAGACCTTGAATAGTACAATCCTGGAGACCCTGCGGTATTGTATACTTAAAACAAAATTATTGAAGATGGTCAGATGGTTTCCTTTAAAACATTAGCTGATTTGTGTCAAGGATGCCTATAAATGCTACAGCCGTATTATGGCTGGTCTTAATAGAAATGTAAAAGAGATTACATCGAGGAAACTAGAGAAGGCCCTCGAATCATTTTTCTTAATCGTACACATTTAATCAGAATGGAGATGATGTTATTGATTTAATTAAAAGTTAAGTTGTTAAAATAATTTACAATATCTTAATTCGTAAAAATCCAAAAGGCCTCTGCAAGTGCTGGAGAGAGAAAGTGTGGAATAATTTTAACAATGATAATTCGCTGGATTGGAAACAAATTTGGCTTCAAAGCCGATGTAATCTTATGGATGTTGAAGATAAAAGATATATGGTATCGACTTCTAAACATAGAATCCTTCCCACAAAAGATAAAAGTTAAAGGAAATGGGGAATAACTGATACTAATTTCTGTCCTTTCTGTAAAACAACATAGAAACAATAGAACACATCTCTTTATTAACTGTACTATTCATATTGATGTGGTTTTTGTAGAAAACATTATTAGGAAATATACACAAGAAACAACCTTCGTTTTATCGGATGTTACCAGAATTCTAGGAGTAGGTGTTAAAGATGATTTATGTATATTATTGATTAGCAGATTACATAAGATAATATGGAAGATTAGATGTAAATATGTTGATCAACTTATTACTTTGTAAAAATAAACATTCTTGAAATGTACAAATGCAATTTAAGGAAATTTATTCTAAGAGAAAAAAATGAGACTTGATGATACTGTTTCCGTTTAATGTATGTGGAAAAAACTCGGCACTTTGTTTCCTTTTTCAAAGAAAATGATTTAAAAATTTGTTTCTAAATGTTTGACTTTTTTGACAGAATGTGCTTCCTTTTATTTTTATTTTATTTCCTTTTATAATTTTCTTTGTATGTGTTCTTGTAAAATGTGTACACACGTAATATAGATTCTTGCTGTAACTTTCTGGTTGTAATATGTAAATAAATGGAGTTGTATGACTCCACCTTTCTCAAAAAAAAAAAAAAAAAAAGAAAAAAAAATAATAATAATAATAGTAATAATAATAGTAATAATAGTAATAATAAACAATAATAGTAATGGATTTTACTTACACACATCAATTTTAGACGCATACATCTGATGTGTCAAGGATTCAATGGCCAGCCAGCGAGCAGGTACCGGGACTAGATTGATTCAAACAAGGTGAATATATATAGCACAATAATCTTGATTATCAAGGTATTATATAAAGGCTTACTTGCTGAAAAGTCAGTATATCGAATCATTCATCCTGGAGAAATAACTCTGTTTTATCTTAGAGGAAACAAGGAATTGATGTCAGAATTTCAAAAAGCTGTCGTCTGGCAACTTGTTGAAAAACATTAAGCTGAGCTAAAAATCTGTTTTCGTTGTTTTTCACTTGAAACGTGATTCTTCTATTGCAGTTAAAACTATCAATGTGTTAGTTTATATTATTATTTGAAAACTAGATGGTTGAAAAATGCATCGTACTTTTTAATCACTCAATGGTGTATTGTATGCGATTATTGGTACATCCATTGCACGTAGACTTTAAGAAGTATATATACACTGATCAAGCATACGTGAATGAGTGTTTCTGAAGCAAAATAGGACTACGTGTTACTAAAGATTTATTTGAAAATGATAACCTAGAGACTGAGAAGTTTCCATTTTATTAGTCTAATAAAATTATAACACCAACACAATAAAATAATCAATATTTGAAAGTAAATAAATGAATTGTCCATTGCTTCAAATGATTAATCTTAGACTCTCGATTTACCGAAGATTCCTCGCACATAGATGTTTTCTCCTCTGGATAGCTCCGGAAATCAGAAACTTTGGCGATCAAGTCTTTCTTCCTAAAGAAGTATGTTTCCTCGCAGCCATGAGTCACGGTGAATTATCTGCAGAAAGACAAAAATGTGATTTGCGAATAGTTGAACAAAATAAATGCTTTTATGAAAATACGGCACATCACGCAATCCTGACAAAATTCCACATTATTTTAATAATAAATCTTGTCGTTAAAGAGATTCATGCAGACAATCACAAGAAAAATTATTTAGTTCAAATGATACTGACCCCAGCGTCTGATTAAGTGTTCCATTCCTTTGAAGCAACATCCACAGCAAATTTCAGCAAGTTTGAGAAAGTAATGGGAGACGCAATGTACCTTCGGTCGCCCCCTGTAGCTTTATTGGGCGATTATTCCGGCAGATAGTTACGTAGAGTTGTCTTCAGGAAGGAATTCCAGCGCAACATATAGAGTTCCTTTGAATAATTATTGTAAAATATAATGATGTTTGTTTGATTTTGGCCAATTAAAGGAATCTACACCATTGGTAAGAAACATCTGTAAAATGCAACCATATAGGTGGGAATCAAAGAGAGATGTACAGAAACCTACTTGTGAAAGTCTCATTGCATTGTGTCATTAACCAGAAAATGGTGAAAATACATTCATATTCTATTTCATTTATTCTAATACATGTAGATCACGAAGCTATGACCAATTTTCAAAATTCTGTAAAACATTCCAAGTTTTCTAAAACATTACATTATTTTAGACGAAATAATTTCCCAGGTTGTTTGGTAATATATCACCAAGAAGCAATAATGTATCGACTCACGTTATCAGATGAAAACAAAACTAGGGACAATATTCAAATCCATCCTTACCTTCGTTAAAACAAGCACTTTTAACAGAAAGCATACAGCATTTGGGGTGTGCTCCAATCCTGGTCATGGTCTGAAATTCTTGCATGACAAAATCATCGGCAGCAGATCTTGAACACACCGGCTTAAGTTATACCCATTGAGACACAAGGATCAGTAATACACAGTTGTAAATTATAATATTTTTGTTAAAATGTTTAACGGGATAATTTTAAGATAAGGTAATTAATTTTACGAAAACTATATCAAAAATTGTCGAATTAAAATTTAATAAAATAAAAATGATAATAATTATAGGTCATTATTTAGAAAACTTAATAATAAGTTTAATGGAAAGAGTAACTCTTTCTAAAGTTCCACATAAGAATGAAAAATCTCAATGCATTTTTTAATATTGTTCGTTTACTAAACAACGTACTAATGATGATGTATATCTGTAATTGCATTGTAGGTATGGCATGTATCTCAGTACATAGTTTTTTCTCCTGTGCTATCACATTGTAGATTGTTTGTATTCATGTTTTTTCTTTGTTTCGCGGCCTCGAGTGCCCAGCAGGGTGGATATATGCGCGCTACAAATCTTTATTATTATTATTATGGTTAAACTTTCCCAGGTTGGTTGGATTAATGTTGACCAAGAACATGCATAAAATATAAAAATCTGTTTATTTTTTTACCTTTGGAGCATTTTGATGGCAGCTTTAGTGACTTTGCCTTCGTACATTCACGGCACACCTAGTCGTACTTTCACCAAGAAGTTGCCCCTTGCTCCAGAATCTTATCCTCAATAATCAAATTCTTCCTATTTAATTTCCCATTTGAGTGCCCCAGTCTCAAGAATACCAACGTCCTCGTAGATGTCAATATAATCACTGGAATGTGTGGGCCTGTACTTGCTGATCTCTTCAACAGTGAACAAGTGGCAATGGATTTTCAGATAGAACCTTTATTTACCAATAAATAAGGAAATTCAGAAAAACATGTAAGTAGGGATTAGGACGCTTTGCATGGTGGGAAGTACAGTAGGAGTAATGTTTATGTGGAGCACCATGTATCAATCTCTTACTTCAGTATACTGAATAGAATTATAATTATCTCTTGAGAGATTGGATACATCCTACCAAATAATGTGTAGTAAACATATAATATTGGTTTTAACTTCAAACGTTTATGCAGTGCATGTTCTAAAATTGGATGATGTTATCGAAATCCTCCTAGAAATAATTTTGTCAGGAGGTGCTGTAATTTAAGACAGTTGGTGCAACAACGTCAGAGGCGGAAATTTTAACAGATACGTTTATCTGGATCTCAAAGAAAGTGAGCATGAGGCTTACAGTGTTATAGTTTTACTCGTCATTATTTCAAAATATTGGATTGTATTAACCATGTGCTACAAAGTATTCCTGACAAATTTGAGTATAGAAATAAATGTTGAATTGAGTTTTCCAACATTAATGCTGTACTTTTCCTTTAGATAAAATTGACACCAAGTATTTAAAGATGTGGGATTTAAGGAAAATAAATTTATAACTTTCATTATAAATTTTAAGAAATTATTATTATTATTATTATTATTATTATTATTATTATTATTATTATTATTATTATTATTATTATATATTATTATTATTATTATTATTATTATTATTAATATTATTATTATTATTATTATTATTATTATTATTATTATTATTATTATTATTAGTATTAGTATTAAATTAGTATTAGTATTAGTATTAGCATTATATTAGTATTACTGTATTAGTATTAGTTATTGAAGTATTATATTAGTATTATATAGTATTTAGTATTCAGTACCAGCAACAGTATCAAGCACAGTACCAGCATCAGCATCAGCACGTATCAGCACTGAAGCACTAGCATCAGTACCAGTATCAGCACCAGCACCAGCACCAGCACTAGCATCAGGCACTGACCAGCACCACACCAGTACCAGCATCAGCACCAGCACCAGCATCACACTGTACCCAGTACCAGCACCAGCATCAGCAAGCACACAGCACAGCACACAGCACTGCCACCAGCACGGCACGCCAAACCAGCACAGAATTCAGCACCAGCACCAGCACTCAGCACACACTTAATCAGCACCAGCACTGAACAGCATCACCAGCCAGCACCAGCATCACACCAGCACATCATCATAAACAAGCACACAGCAGAAAATAAAGCCCAATCAGCACCAGCACAGCACCAGCACCAGCAATCACACCAAAGAAATCAGCACCACCAGCACATCAGCACCAGCACCACAGCACATCAGCACCGCACACTTTAATCAGCACCAGCACCAGCAGCAGCCAAAACAGCAGCACCAGCACTGAAGTTAAACCAGCAATTAGCAATTAGCATCATAATTAGCAATTGAATTAGTACCAGCCATCCAGCACCAGATTAGTATTATATTATTATTATTATTATTATTATTATTATTATTATTATTATTATTAATATTATTATTAGCTATTATTATTATTATTATTATTATTATTATTATTATTATATTATTATTATTATTATTATTATTATTATTATTATTATTATTATTATTATTATTATTATTATTATTATTATTATTATTATTATTATTAGTTGACCGATTAGTATTAGTCAGTTATATTGCCAGTATTAGTATTATATTAGTATTAATTAGCATTAGTATTAGTATTAGTATTGCTGATTAGTATTAGTATTAGCACCTCCCAAATTAGTATTAGCACAGTATTGAATATTAAATGAAGTATTAGTATTAGTATTAGTATTAGCATTAGCATTACATTAGTATTAGTATTATATTAGTATTGTATTAGTATTAGTATTAGTATTAGTATTAGTATTAGTAAGTATTAGCATTAGTATTAGTATTAGTATTAGTATTAGTATTAGCATTATTAGTATTATTAGTATTAGTATTGCATTAGTATTATATTGTATTAAGTAATAGTATTAGTATTAGTATTAGTAGTATTAGTATTAGTATTAGTATTAGTATTAGTATTAGTATTAGTATTAGTATTAGTATTAGTATTAGTATTATTATTATTATTATTATTATTATTATTAATCATATTATTATTATTATTATTATTATTATTATTAATATTATTATTATTATTATTATTATTATTATTATTATTATTATTATTATTATTATTATTATTATTATTAATATTATTATTATTATTATTATTATTATTATTATTATTATTATTATTATTATTATTATTATTATTATTATAATAGTATTAGTATTAGTATTAGTATTAGTATTATATTAGTATTATATTAGTATTAGTATTTAGTATTATATTTAAGTATTAGTAAATTTTTATATTAGTATTATTAATTAGTATTAGTAATAAGTATTAGTATTAGTATTAGTATTATATTAGCATTAGTATTATATATAGTATTAGTATTAGTATTAGTATTGAAGTATTAGTATTTAAAGTATTATATTTTAGTATTAGTATTGAAAAGTATTAGTATTAGTATTTCAGGCTTGTATTAGTATTAGTATTAGTATTAGTATTAGTAGATTAGTATTAAAAAAAAAGAAGAAATGTATTAGTGATTAGTATAGATAGTATAGTATTAGCATTAGTATTAGTATTAGATATTAGTATTAGTATTATTAGTATTAGAACATTAGTATTAGATATTAGATATTAGTATTAGTATTGGTATTAGCATTAGTATTAGTATTAGTATTAGTATTATATTAGTATTAGCATTAGTATTAGTATTAGTATTAGTATTAGTATTATATTATTAGTAATACATACATTAGATATTAGTATTAGTATTATAATAGTATTAGCATTAGTATTAGTATTAGTATTAGTATTAGTAGTAGTATTAGTATTGGCATTATATATATATATAGTATTATATTATATTAGTATTAGTATTAGTATTAGTATTAGTATTATTATTATTATTATTATTATTATTATTATTATTATTATTATTATTAGTATTAGTATTAGTATTAGTATTATTAGTATTATTAGTATTATTAGTATTAGTATTATTATTATTATTAGTATTATTATTATTATTATTATTATTAGTATTATTATTATTATTATTATTATTATTATTATTAGTATTATTATTAAATCAGGTAGGCTATCATTTGAATTGTGTATGTTTTCTATAACAACTGACTATTTGACACGTCTGAACTATATATATTATAATACTTTTGTTCATCATCATACTAAAGGGGTCCAGGTTCTCGGCAAAGGAAGTGGGTGTGGTATGTTACCACCCCTCCTCCAATAAGGCTTATCGGGATCAGGCGCGCAAGGAATTATGGGAGTTGGTTTGGAAAAATCACAGTTTGTGCACAAAGTCATTTATGAAAAAAGGTGGTCGGTCAGAAATTTTGTTTTTTTTCGATTTTACGCAAAAATGGAGAAATTATAAAAATTAGCAAATTACATACAAAAACATTTGTATAATTAAGAAAAGATACATTTTGTATTCCCAGAGAAACCACGCGGAACAGAGGATTTTTCATGATTTCTGGATGACATTATATTCTAATTTGCTCGTTACAGGATTACAATGTACTTTTTAGGTAAACTCGATCACTACTAAATGGGCTTAGAAACTCTTCAGTTCGGTTTTCGGATAATATTTTCTTTTAGAAACTATCTCCTCATCGACAAAAAAAAAATATATATTGCATATAAACTAAAAGGATGGTAAAGGATAAACAGTGCCTTGTGCCACTTTGCCTTTTTTTTTTATACGTTGCTGATATTCTGACTAGCGGTTCTTAATTTGTTTTTTAAACACAATGAAATTATTTGGTAATTTATCCCTTTTTAAAAATATTGTTGTTGTCGCACCTATGGGGACAAAAAATTCATGAAAATTCCTCCATTTGCGTAGTTTTTGGGGGAAAATCAATTCTTTTCTTAATTATAAAAAATGTTCTGTTTATAATTTAACTGATTTATTAAACATTTTCTGCTTAATTTAAAACGTAAAACGTAAAAACCAATAACTTTGCCAATCACCTTTCTCCTCCATTGACTTTGTGTCAATGAGTTGGCAATGCACATGAAATCAACGAAGCAGGCTTCTAGATTTTGTGTAGTTTCCTGGCTCACTCTGTCCTTTCAGTGGTTCCGTGTTGGTCACTCAGTAGATTGCATTGCGACTTCTTCTCCACATTACGCAGACAATAATCAAACTTGGAATAAGTATTAAGACAATCAACACAAGAACGCTCAATCAGCAATAAATGTAACCTCTTTTATTAATTCCAGTTGTGCTACAAGATAAAAAACATAAAACATGAGAGTAAAACAGATTGATTGTAAAACTATTACATCCTGTTTATGAATTCATTGAGGGGTATATTAGCTGATCTTTCGAGATATTGCTCATTATTGCTTATTCAAAATGTTTAATGTTACAAATATACCTCATGAAAAGGTTATATTTTTTGTCAATAAATTTACAGGAAACAATACACAAATAATAAAATGTAAAATCACAAGTTATCGTGTAACCCAACACAATGCAATTTAGATGTCAGCTGTTTAATGTAGATATCCATATCCAAATCAGACAAAATGCTTCCAGAATTAATATTCGGATGAATAATCAAAATTAACTAGGCCTAAAATGGGTATTTATTTATTTATTTATTTATTTATTTATTTATTTATTTATTTGTCCCCCTGGTCCAACCCATCACCCGACTCCACCCTTCCAACGTGTTCCCCTGAAATTTCCCAAAAATGCAGTCCTAGCCTATTATGTCTCTGATTTCTGTAAAACAGTGTCGTCGATCCGTCCCATCCCCTTGGTCTAAAACACAAAACAGTTGTCCCATGTAATGTCCTTTCGCCCGACAGGTCCAGGTCCTTCTCAACCCCGGGTGGTTCCCCTGACCATATAAATTTCACCTACACTGGGGTTAATCACTGTGTTTTTTCTGTCTACCGGGTCACCCTGTTGCTTCAACTGTGGAGAGTTGGGCCATTAGCCGAACCTGCAAAAGCCCAAAGATGACAATCCCCAGCCTGAAAACCCACTCAATCCCCCACCAGTCTTCCTCCACAGCAAAATCCACCTAAACATTAATTCCAAGAACCCCTCCTCAAAATCTACCGTGCTTCGGCGGCCGCTGGGGCTGCGTCTCCGGCTGCTTCAGAGCCGGGGACTCAAGCGGTCTTGGCCCGGGCCTCCTTGAGGCCGGGGCTGGGACCTCGTTCGAGGCGCGGGCTTCGTCCAGTTTCCTGGAAATCGGTGGCGGCCGCCCCTTTTTCAAGTGGTTACCACTTCGGCGGGGGCGGCTGCCCTGCCCGTGGGCCTGTCTCCCAAGTGGGTCCGGCGTCGGACGTCGCTGGGGCATGGACACGTCTGACCTCATCTGGGGTACCTGCTCCCCACCAGACTCTTCTCCGAAGTTGTGACCAAACGCAACGCCCCCCAACCTGACTGGTAACCACCACAAGTCGTCCCACTGAACCTCCTACCCCCATGGGAAACTACAAAAGAAGACGAAACCCCTTTTCCACCCTAAACCCTTTCCACCCTAAATCCCAAACCCCCACGCCTGAAGTCCTTGATTCACAGAGCCCAAGCGCTACCCCCTGTCAATCCGTTTTTCCCCACCTGTGTCTCCAATCCCTGCCCCTGCATTCTTCTGTGTCCTCTGAACCCACCCCTCCCCAACCCCACCCCCAACCCCACCTCCCAACCCATCCTCATCCTCTCCATCCCTCCATCCCTCACTCACCCATTCCAGTCCTTTCCACAGTTGATGCAACGGATGACTGGTTTTCGTGGAGGATTTCAGGAAGACCTTCCTGGAAGTCCTCCCAACCCACACCCAACCTCTTTAATCACAAAACAACTTGTTGATTCTCAACTCTGTCAAAGGCCAGAGAAGACCTCATTAGTCAGCCCGTACCCTACTCAGAACGTACCTGGACCTGTCCGCAACTAAACCTCTCAGAAACTGCTCCCTTTTCCAAAATCGCATGCAGCAGAGGATCAAGAAACTGATCAAAAACTAGAATCTTAACTTTTATTATTTTCCCTCATGGATAATAGTTTCATCTTTTCCCCCTCATGTCGACGTTATCGCTAATTTACCTCAACACCGAGGTTGTGATCCAAAAACCACTCGCAATGTTTTAAATCGTATTTTCAACCAACTTCTCCGTCTTATGACGCTTTCCTCCTCAAGAAACCCACTCTCTCTCCTCACACTGTCCATGCTGGAAAAACTGGTCTAATTTATACCCCTTTCTGTATCCCCTGGATCATCCCCTGGCTCGGGAGTGACGACTCGTAAAATCCAACATTAATAATGTAACCTCCGGTGTTATGGTCTGGCGAACACATTCATCATATCAAAATCAAAATAAATGACGTGCCCATAACATTTACAATGTACTCATCCCCAATCAAATATCTTTGCTTTAAAAAGCTATCGATGCCCCTCAACACACACACCAAGGCCACAATAGCGATGAGTCATTATTATCGGAGGTGATTTCACTGTACCGACGATCCTAATATGGACCGGTTGCATAAGCTGACCGAGCATCGTCCCCAAATCTCTATGGTTTCCTGTGAAATTTCCTTTAAATAATCATCATTTGTACGATATCTGGCGTAGGCTGAATCCGAGCGAGAAAGTTTCACCTGGCTCAGGATGGCCGCTAACGATCCTGGGGCCGCGTCTCCAGCGCCAGGTTGGACCGCTTCTACGCTCCTCTCAATCTCGTTTCCTTCATCCGGTCTTGTCACAAATTATTCCTGCCCCTCTCAGATCATTCCTCCGTCAGTCTTGTTTTTCATTTTCCCTTTCTCATTAACAAAGGGAAGTGCCTATTGGCACTTCAATACCCTTCATACTGATATGAACTACCGCGATATACTGTTTCTTTCAGACTAACTATGACTCGAGAAAACCAAATTTCCAACACAAAATGGTAGGACTTTGGCAAAACCCAAATAAAACAATGGACTATCAGCTATTCTTCTCGAGTCGCCAAAGAAAAACGTAAAATTCTTCCAAAAACACAAATTTAATATCGAGCGGCTTCCCAGTCTACGCCAGACATCTCCCAGAAAATAAAAACTTACTTGATAAACAACGTAAAGAATTATTTGTCCATCTTAAAATGAGGCTCGAGGCGCCTCGTCAGATCCTTGCTTCCAACACATTCATGAAGTGGACACTAGCTCATCCTACTTTTTAATCTCGAAAAATAACTCGAAATCTAAAAACCATGTCCAGAGTTCCGGCTTCCTCCGGGATGCATCACTGATAATCCCGGAGGAAATCAAAACATACTGTCGAAATTTCTCTACGAAGATCTTTATAGGTGAAGTCCCAACTGACGAGACGCCCCGAGTCTCTTTGTCAGTGACGATCCAACTTGATAGTCCGGATGCAGAGGACCTGATGCTCCTTTGCGTCCGGGCTGACGAACTGGATGCTGTTGTCAAGCAATCCTATAAAACAAAACCCCGGCCTCGATGGACTAACTCCCGAATTTTTTCTCTTTCTGGTCCCTGCTTTAAGTCCGATCTCTCTAGACGTTCTCTCAGCTCCTCCATCCACTCTGATACCCCTCCCTGCCTCATTTCTCACAAAGCTGTTATAACTCTCATCCCCAAAAGTACACTTCTGATTTCCAACTGGCGCCCTGTATCTTTGTTGAATAATGATTATAAAAAAAATTTTGCCAAGCGTTTGCCAACAGGCTTAAACAGATTATAACCTGGTCGTCCGGGAGGATCAATCCTATTAAAATTCCCGGGCGTACCATTTACAATAATCTTTAATCTCATTCGTGACACCTTATAGTTTTGTAATTTTAACGATTCCATCACTCAGCCGTGGGTCAACCTTGACCAGAGGAAAGCTCTTTGACAACGTTGGACCACGGCTACCTATTCAATGTAATGAGAGCCATGGCTTTGGGGACAAATTTTCGTATATTAATCTTTTGCAATAGTGGCGTTGAGAGCCAATTTTAAGGTTTGCGGTTCACTAACCGCATCCTTTTCGTTCAATAAAGGCATTCGGCAAGGTTGTCTGCCTGGGGGCCACATTGCACTCACAGCTATTGAGCCTTTCTTGAATGGCCTCGAAAGTCTTTCTGGCTTTATAGCGTTTTCCTTCCAGACACGGATACTAATGCTCGGTCTCTGCTTATGCAGATGATGTTACCGTTTTATTACCTCCGACCAGGGCTTTAAAATACCGAAAGGGTGTATGACTCATTTCACAGGATCCTGCTGCGCCCCCCTCAACCTAAAAAATCCAAGGGACCTGGGTCGGACGTTGACCGATGAACTGACGCACCCCTGGGTTTCAATGGAATAACTAGGTTATTGCAATTTCTTGTAGTTCACCTTGAAACAATGATGCGTACACCCAACAAAACTGGTCTGCTCTGTAAAAATAAACTCTCAAAAACTCTTTCACCAATTGGAAATCTTTCTTCTACTCTATCCTCAAAGGAAAAATCTCATCGCGAACCAACTTGCCGCATCCAAACTCTTTTCACTGCATCTCTGTCCTTACATGTCCTCCAACGTATTAAGCGAACTCCAAGAACAATCGATTTCGTCTGGTCCAACAAACGACACCACTACCCAGACACACTTTTATTCCAACATCCTAATAAAGGTGGGCTAGGGTTCTAGTCTCCTCCAAGCATCGCAGCTCTACTTCTAAATTCCCAAACCTCGTCCAACGTTACCTCCAATCCGATTCCTATCCTCCTTTTCTCGTCTCCTCACAATCTCCGCCGATACAAGAAAATGAATTTTGATTATCAAATCTTCCTCCTTTATTATCGAAACAACCCCGCACCAGTCTCAACTGTTTACAGTGAGGTCCTATGCTTGGGAAAACACTCGGAGCTCGAATTGACACACCTGCCGATTCAATCAACCATAATGGCAATCTGCCCATTATCCTCCCAATTTTTATGGGGACTCACAAGCGGACGACCTTCCAAACCCGACTCCTTGGCTGGCGGGATCAGAATCGTCAAACATCTCCTACAATCTACCACTGGCGCCTGGAACAGTTTTCCGATCTTCAGCTGTCAACTTCGAACATCCGTCCTCCTCCTCTTCGAGTTTTTCACTAAACCTCTCTCGCCTGCAAAACCACGTGATCATCTCATCTTTTCCCATCGCTCTTCGACTCTTCTGGATTTCTTCATCCTGCCATCTTGGAGCATCTTCCTCACGACCTCTGCCTCCTGGACCCGTCATCTATGACAAAGATACTGATGCTCTCACTGCTTCCCTCCAAATCTCTTGTACACGCACTTCAACCAGCAACAAACAACAGCTCTCAAACATCTGAAACCGATTGGCATCGCTCGGTGTTCTTCCGTCAGCCCACAAAATTTCCGGAAGTGCGTGTACCAATTTCCCACTTCAAAGAAAGAAGGGACGTTCAGTACAAGCTTCCACAACGTTCTTCCTTCACAAGTTCACATCATCCAATCCTGCCATCTCTCCGTCGTGGGGTGGTGCGGCGAGGAGGTACCGTCTGGCATCTGTTCATCCTCTGTCCGTCTATCCAGCCTGCCTTGAAACTTCTACAAACCCTACTCCTCTCGACTACTACCCGATCTGGATTCCACTTGACCTGTACTGGGCTCTGATCCCACGCCGGGAGTTTGAGCAAGGAGGCTGTCCGCCCAGGCAACTATCTCATCATCAGTCTCAAAATGTAATTTACTGGCTATACCAGCACCTGTAATCTCTATGACCCCTCCTTATTTGGGCAACACCGTCTCAAAAATAAAATTCACCCCCGAATTTCTGTTATTTCAACTTCAACAATTCTTCTCAGCGATTTTCAATAAATGGTCCATCAATGGTACTCTTTTTATTTACAACAACAAAAAGCTGACATGGTTGATATGAATCATCTAAAAATAGCTTAATTTTTGGTCTAATTTGTTTTTCCCCTTCCCCTTCCTTCCCACATTATTATTATTTTATTATCCCCAGGCTTCAACCTGCGTGAGAATGCTCGCCCCAGTGACGAAGTGTTTTATCACCGCCCACCCCGGTGGCTTGATTTTTCCCATCTGGGCCACTGGCAGGGCACGAATGTGTCCACATCCAGAGCCAGGCCCCCCTTTCCCCCTCCCCCCTTTCCCCTACCCTAAACTCCCTTTTCCCTCCCCCTTTAATTTTTGGATTTCTGGTTTATTATCGTTTTCCTTAATCATCCTAAAATTAGTTTAATCGGATTGGTATATTTTAGTTTGTTTTTTCCTTCCTTCCTCCCCAGGTCACCGGTGCGTAGTCGCGCCCCAGGCGGACGTGGTGTTTTTATCACCGCCCACCCCGGTGGCTTTGAACATTCCACTGGGGCCTTACTGGCAGGGACACGATATGCCCACATCAAGACGCCAGTGGGCCCCATTCTCCTCCCTCCCCTACCCCCAAACCCCTTTCTCCTTATTGCTTTATTTGAATGTTAATGTTTTTCCCCCCGTCCATGCCTTGTTGCTACCTTTGAAGGACTTGCATCCAGCTTCCGACAGTAGCAACTTGGCTTGACGGATCCTCAGTTAAAACCTGCCTGGCTTAAAGTTTAACTTATACTGTTAATACGAATGTATTTCATAATTCTTTTAATCTTGTATATATTAGTATATAGCTGTTATTTCAAGATTTTGAAATAAAGTTTTCCTGAAAGTAAAAAAAGTTTTTTTATTTATTTATTTATTTATTTATTTATTTATTTATTTATTTATTTATTTATTTATTTATTTATTTATTTATTTATTTATTTATTTATTTATTTATTTATTTATTTATTTATTTATTTATTTATTTATTTATTATTTATTTATTTATTTATTTATTTATTTATTTATTTATTTATTTATTTATTTATTTATTTATTTATTTATTATATTTTGGGGAGGGGTTAATGTATGTCAATGCATTTATACTTTGTAAGACAACCAACCTGTGAAAGGTTGTTTATTTAACTGTGTCAGTAACGGAACATAGGCCACTAGTTAAAATGAATTCAGATTGTTCTCGTATTAACTTGAATGTGGAATTTTCGAAGTGGAATTATTAGTTGGGAAATTATGTTATTAATTACCACAAAGATTGCACATCAGATAGAAAGAATTCAATGGGATGTCATCGCCAATTCTACATCAAGAAAGGATTATGTAAAACAGCGGTAAATATTTATTTTTGAGATGATTAAAAGGTTACTTTAGTGGTTTTAAAGGTGAAACTGAGAATAACACTGACAGGTTGGATTATATACCGACAAATGGGTTTAATTATTTCAAACCATAACAGTTCATAGTTACTTAATAACCCCCAAGGACAAGTTGAAATTGTTGTATTTATTTCAGCAAGCCTTCAAATGTGACATAAATGCATGTATCATTGTTACAGATATTGAACCAAATAGTCAACGTGGCTCCAACTGTTGAATATAATGAAAATATTTCAGAAAGTGTAATCA
This sequence comes from Zoroaster sp. YZ-2022, assembly GCA_029582265.1. Classification (NCBI taxonomy): domain Eukaryota; kingdom Metazoa; phylum Echinodermata; class Asteroidea; order Forcipulatida; family Zoroasteridae; genus Zoroaster; species Zoroaster sp. YZ-2022. The sequence goes on along the minus strand of CM055825.1, from coordinate 32,153,968 downwards.
TTTAAGAAAACAATAGCAATTGTTTCCAAAAGGGAAACTCAATTCTATAAAATGTTTTGGACAGTTCAGTTTGAGTAATATGCCTTATTGCCCCTTTGGAGAAATTTTTACTTTATTTCAAACATTTCAGAAATGTATGAATGTAGAGTTGTAACCTTACCAATCCTGTTGATTCTGTTCATACTGTGTTTTTTTTTATTAATCATAATGTTTATGTGACGTCTGGGAAAATATTCTACATTTAAAAACAATGCACGTACATGTTAATATCAAAAAAAATTGTAAATATGTGACTGGGCCCTGGTTAGTGATTGCCAAGAAAGAGTATGATTTTGCAATTTTTTTTTCCCTAAGGGTACATTCAGGGTGCCCGTCTTGTCATTGCAAAAAAACTAATAAAGAACGTTAAACATAAAATAAAAAAAATGGTTTGGGGCAAATATAGATTTCAAAATGTTCAACGAAATATAGGCCCATGAAAATTTTCTTTTTAAACTCTGGTCATTTATGGTTTTGTATAAGATGAAAAAATACAGATGAGTTACCTGCTTCGCGTTCTGATAGAAACAGATCAGTATATGGTCCAGTTCCTTCACTGGTGTTGGCTGCGACCCGAAGCTATACTCAGTGAACGGTATTAAACCATCTATGGGTTTCCGATTGTTTTGAAGTGTCTGACTGTTGTATTATATTGTCGTCTCAGAACCTACTTGAGTCAGCTTTTTACGTGTACCCTATGAGATACCAATGGTCTCCCATGGTGGCTCCTCCAGGGGAAATCAGGGCTGCGTTGCGTCACAGAGGTTGACATCAATGCAGTTGGGGTGCAGTTGAACTGAAACAATCAAAAGAAGTCTTAGATGTGAATACGACAGCTTGTAATATCGCTGGTTACAAATATTAGGTCCTATTTTCTGGGTCCACTTTTGATCGACAGGGTCATGCCACCTTTTATTTGTACGCATAGACATATTGTTGTGTATGCTCATCTTGGGTGAGTGCCACCCTCCACTTTGTAATAATGAACCCGCCTTATTTGCATTCTGGGCCTACCTGCCTTATGGTTCTAGTTTAGAATTTAGTTCGGGACGGTTGGTGTTCTGGCGTTTGACTAAAAAAAGTGCATTGTCTGTGAGGGTTTACGTGAAATAATTAATTCTGGTGGTTTTAATGGGGCGTGGTCCCTTTCTTAATGTAATTTGAAATGGACACTTCACCCACATACATGTAGATAAAGGGGTAAAGTCACGGTGGACAAAATAGATGCCTAATTTAAAGAGATTGTACACAATGTGTATTTTAAAACCACTTTAACGAGAAGGTAGGCCTCAATAGGATTAGTGGACAGAAATTAAATTTTGGGTTCGGGGAAATTTAAATTGAGCAACAAATTATGGGAACAAATGTATTCAGTGTTTATAACATTTAAGGTTAACATTGTAAGTTTGGACAATTGTACTAATTTGGAAAGACAAACTTGGTATTTGGTCATGGTTGGGTAATTTAGTAATTACCAATGTTGTAACCTTCCTTTAGGCCAACGAGGATTTAAGGAAAATTTATAGGCTGGGGATCATACTGAACCTGTACCAC